>CAWUFW010013948.1:0-442418 GCA_963921515.1 Calotriton arnoldi
GTGTACCCAGGCAGTGCACGGCTGCCCATGGACAGTTTTCCAGAAGTCACTACATGGTATCATTGCATGGGGAGTAAAACCCTGTTCAGAAGCACTGTCACTGCACCATACCTGTCCAGTGCAAGTCACTACACACTATGGGGGGTGACAACTACTCAGTGAGCCTGCTAGCCAGTGGTGTGCTGACTCTCAGCCTTGCTAGTCAGACAAAATGCACATTCAGAAAGGCAGTGCACAGAACACTCACCTGCTCCCCTGGTGTCCCATACAGCTTGCTGTACTGTGGAAATGAGGCTGTCCAGCAGGGCCTGGTTCTCCTCAAGGCTGAAGGCTGGGGCTCTCTCCACAGTACGTGCCATTGCAGGGTCCAGAGGGGCAGAGACAGCAGCAGTGCAGTGGCAGATGTCGTCCTGGAGCATGTAGTGCAGGCAAGTGGGCTCTCAGGGGAACAGGCAGCAATATATATGTGCTGGAGAGGCAGATACTGTCCCTTGTGTCCAAAGTGATAGGTCCAAGTCGTTTGCATCTTCTGAATCTGGCCAATCCATGGAATAGCAGCACCAAAACACGCCCACAGCATCCTTCAAAACTTCAACTTCATGACATACATGATTTTGCAACATTGTTGTGGGTGACCAACTGATTTTCCAGCAACCGACTCGTTCGAAATTCGAAAACGCGTCCGTTGCCAGGCAAGCCCATTGTCAATGGGTGCGCACCGATCGGTCCATTGAGGTACAACGCGCACAGGGGTACAACGCGTACCCGCACACATTGAAGGCAATGGGCCGGCCGGAGGCACCGATCGGTCCATTGCGGTTCAACGCGCACAGGGGTACAATGCGTACCCGCACACATTGAAAGCAATGGGCCGGCCGGAGGCACCGATCGGTCCATTGCAGTTCAACGCGCACAGGGGTACAACGCGTACCCGCACACATTGAAAGCAATGGGCCGGCCGGAGGCACCGATCGGTCCATTGCAGTTCAACGCGCACAGGGGTACAACGCGTACCCGCACACATTGAAAGCAATGGGCCGGCCGGAGGCACCGATCGGTCCATTGCAGTTCAACGCGCACAGGGGTACAACGCGTACCCGCACACATTGAAAGCAATGGGCCGGCCGGAGGCACCGATCGGTCCATTGCAGTTCAACGCAGCACAGGGGTACAACGCGTACCCGCACACATTGAAAGCAATGGGCCGGCCGGAGGCACCGATCGGTCCATTGCAGTTCAACGCGCACAGGGGTACAACGCGTACCCGCACACATTGAAAGCAATGGGCCGGCCGGAGGCACCGATCGGTCCATTGCAGTTCAACGCGCACAGGGGTACAACGCGTACCCGCACACATTGAAAGCAATGGGCCGGCCGGAGGCACCGGTCGGTCCATTGCTGTTCAACGCATCACTGTATATGTGACTGGCATAGGTCAGCATGCCTGTCTCAGATGGACATATGCCAGCCACAGATAGCTCCCAGGGAGTGAGGGGCACACCTACATCACGACAGCCTGTCCAAACCTTATCATAAGGCATGTAAGGCTGCATTTCCTATTGTGTGTATGTTGGTGTACATGTTGTCCTGTGGGTGTCACCTGTGGGCAGCCACCCCCAGGCTGTGCACGTGTTCATGGGGACAGGATCCTGGGTGTTACGTGTACGTGACCACTGTGATGTGCAACTGTTCATATCTGTGCATGTGTCATGGTCACATTTCACAGTGGTGTTTGTGTATGTCATGTCACATACCCCGTGAGTCCCATGTGGGACGGTATGTTTGAGCCAGGGTGTCCCAGTGGCACAATAGTGATGGCCCTCCACAGTCTTTGTGCATGTAGTGTTTACAATGTCTCTGATTTCATGTGCACAATGGGAGACAGTCTCCACATCCACGTTGTGTGTGCATGGACTCTGATGTTGTGCGTGTGTGTCACAGACGTCCATGGCTCTCCTGCCATGGCAAGTGTGGCCACTACCTGTGGGGGTCATGTTTGTTTTGCTGTGGTGTACACATGATACTCCAGGTGATGCCAGTGTCCATGTGGCATTACAGGGTCCCTGGGAATGTGCCTGTCGTTGAGCTGTGGTGCCTGGGGCACATCTGTCCTCACATGTCACTGGGGGGGTGACTTTGACACAGCATCATGATATCCAATGGGCCAACCTGGGACAAATTGATGCCACCTGTAGGACCGTGTTGACAGATGTTGGCCATGTATGTACCATACATGTCGTTCCGGTACTGCACACTTCATGTAGTTGTGCCTCATGATGATGTATGTTGGGAACTTGAGTGTGTTCAATGCCGCATATGTGGGGTGACTGACGATCTTGCTTACTTCTCCTCTGCACTGCAGGGCTCCTGCTGTCCATCGGCCATTCCCAGACCTGGCAACGATGGTGGAACGGGACAGCATCCGACGGTACCGCTTCACCAGGCAGCTGATTGAGGATTTGGCAGTGCAGTTGTCCCCACATTTGCAGCCTGGCCGGCCGTATCCTACAGCGCTGACCCCCAAGGTGAAGGTGATGGCAGCCCTACACTTCTTTGCCACCGGTACCTTCCAACATACTGTGGCGTCTGCTGGTGGGATGTCACAGACCATGTTCAGCCGTGTGCTCCGCGATTTCTTGGCGGCAATGTTGCTCTTCCTGAACCGGTACATATATTTCCCTAGACTGCGACGACTCACTGACGTGAAGAGTGACTTTTATGCCCTGGGGAGGATGCCGCATGTCATTGGCTCCATTGATGGGACACATGTGGCTTTGGTACCACCACAGGCCCAGGAGCAGGCCTACAGGAACCGCAAGCACTACCACTCGGTCAATGCACTGGTGGTGTGTCTTGCAGACATGACCATCACACACGTGTGTGCCCGTTTCCCTGGTTCAGCACACGATGCCTTTGTGATGAGGAGTAGTCGCATCCCCAGGTTGATGGCACAGATGCAGAACCAGCGTGCCTGGCTTGTCGGTGTGTACTGACTTTGTGCCATTGTGTGTGATCTGATCTGTAGTATTCCGCCCACTTTTCCAAGTCAGCTGATGTGCACTTGTCTGTCCGTAGGTGACTCGGGATACCCCAACATGCCGTGGTTGCTGACACCCCTCAGGAACCCTGTGACACCTGCCCAGATGCGCTACAATGAGGCACATGGTCGGACCAGGAGAGTGATTGAGCGGACCTTTGGTCTCCTGAAGAGCCGCTTCCGCTGCCTGGACAAGACCGGAGGGTCCCTCCCATATGCCCCTGCGAAAGTGTGCAAGATTATCATCGTCTGCTGCATGCTCCACAACCTGGCAGTGCGGAAGGAGTTGCCTCTCATCCAGGATGACGATGACCAACATCCGCCACCTGTGGAGGATCCTGGCCTGGACCACGATGCCAGTGACGATGATGATGATGATGATGATGATGGTGATGTCCGCACACAGCTCATCACCAACTTCTTTAGCTGAATGTGAGTATCCTGAGGTGTCATGTGAATGATGTGAGTTGGCATGATGTGTGGGTGGTGCTCTGGTGCTGTTGGAGTGTGTCCATGGGCTACTTGACAGGATGTGTGTTGCGATGTGTGGTGACAGGTGGGCTGTACTCCCCAACAGTGTTGACATGCTAACTTGGTTCTGGGTGGGTATCTTGTAACATGTATTGTGCATGAGTTTTGCTGATCTGTCCTGTACTGCATTGCTTTTGACTGTGTGTCATTTCTGTCCTTCACAGGGTACTTTCAGATTCGTTTGGTCAACTGTGTCCACCGACGACGTGATTGCACATCCAGGCTGGTAGCTGTTGTGTCCCTACAGGTGATGTGCGCCACACCCATGGACTTCCTTCCGTCTACAGTTGTTGACTGTGTGCCCGCTACCAGGTGGGGTTACCTTGCATCTGTAGTGGTTACGGCATGTTGCTACTGTGTAATAAACCTGTGCTTCACTTTGTGATGTGCGTTGTCTGTGGTCACACATTTGACTGCCATTTGCTTACTGCACCTGTGGGCTACTTGACTACAACTGGGAATGGGTGTGGTGTCTGTGCATTGCACCGTCTTCCCTGGCAACATCAGTGTAGGCAATGAGTCAGATGGCCTAGGTGTGTATGTGTTGTGTAGCCCTGGTGGTGTGTCTCCCTCATATGTGTCACGTTGCCTGTACTCACATGCCTGTGTTGTCCTTGCTGTTGCAGTTCGCATACACAGTGTAATTTTGCAGTTCATCATCCCCATAACAGCACCCACGTTGGAATCACGACAGAGGCAAGTATGGTGTATTAGTGTGTTTATTGTGATACATCTGTGTTAATAGTGCATAGGATGGATTGTGCTGTACATGAATCTTGCAATCCCAAGTTCCTAGGTGAATTGAAAGTCCAGGTAGACAGGATCCCCAGTATCGGGGCCACAGTTGTCTGACACATTGTTCCAACTTGTACTCCCCATGCAATGTGTGGGAGTAGTGTTGCCATCAACAGGGTGAACAGTCTGTGCACAAAGGCGAAAATCCAGAACAGGTTCAGGCTTCCTGGGAGTTGCGCTTGGCCATCAGCCTCTCACTTTCCCCTCCTCGGACGACCCCTCTTCTTGGGGGGGGCCCTCAAGTGCAGGCTGCTGCGGTGCAGGGGACTCTCCGCCAGAGTCCTCCTCCCTCCCTGTGGCAGTTGCAGTTTGTTCGGTACCAGATGTTGTTGGCACACAGGGAGGTGTGGACTGGTTGCTGTTCATCTGGCGGAGGCATTGTAAAATGTCCCTGTGCACCGCCGTCATCTCATGTAGTACATCCCACTTGGACTCCACGCGGGACATGTGGGAGTCCACACGTGACATGTGTGACTCCACGTGGGACATGTGGGAGTCCAAGCGGGCATGATGGGCAGCCTGCTGCTGTTTGATGTCTCTGAGGAGCCCCACTACCTGGCTGAGCTCTCCGGTGCTGGACTGGTACGCATCAGCTATGCGTACCAGTTGTGGGTCTTCATGCACACCAGCAACGTCTGCAAGCAGCGACCTCTGTCTCCCACCCCTCCCACCACCCCTGCTGACATGTGCAGTGTGTGCAGTTGCACGCACAGATAACCCTGGTCCACCTTGGGGGTGGTGGTGGTGGTGGTGTCCATGGCCCCAGGTTGGTCCAGGGTCACTGCGCTGGTGTTGTTCCTTATTCTGTCCATGTCGGCAGGGATGGTATTCGTGGTGACAGTCGTTGGAGGGGTGGGTGCAGGGGTGCAGCTGGTGGACCTGCTGGTGCTGCAGCTGGTGGTCCTGCTGGTGCAGCAAGTTGACTTGCACCGGATGTGCCAGGTTGTTCATCGTCCGAGGAGGACAGAGGCTGTACGACGCCAGTGAGCTCGGCATCCTCTTGAGCCTGGGACTGGGACTCCTCAGCGTCTGCTGCTGTGTCCCTATCATCACCTGTTTTTGGGAGACACAAACAATGTATTTCATGTTTCTGCAGGCATCAGTGGTTGACACACCTGACAGTTGTGACTGTGCCTCGGGGTGCGGGCCTGTACATTGTATTGTCCTAAGTCGTCACAGTCAGGGGTTGATATTGGTGTGGCACATTGTCCTGCATTATTTGGGCATTTCTATGTATTCTCTGGGGTGTGAACATGGTCTGCATTGATTGTGTTTGGTTGACAGCCAGACCTCCTTCCCACCCACCCACCCACCCAGTCAGTTATCCCACCATGGAATGTGCTTGCATTGCAGGGAGTGGAAGTTGTCTCTCAGGATGTCAGTCAGTGGTGTCCTGCTGTTTGTTGGTGCACAGTTGCCAGCAGGGCCTTGTGCTCCCCACAGCAGTAGCCAGTGTCAGCCATCTTGTGAGTCCTTCTCCACTCCCTGTGATGTGAGCATGGTTCAGGGTGGTGTTGATGGGACAGTTGTGGGGGTGACCAATGTCTGTGACTACGACTCCCATCATGCTATTGCCTCCACCCCCTTCCCAGCATGCCCATGCTTCCTTCCATTTGACTCTGCTTCCCTGTGGGGTGGGGTGGCTGTGCTGACAGGATGGCTGGGAGTGTTGTCCTGGCAGTTGTTTGGCTAAGAGTCCCAAGAGTGTCCCTGTGCTTCACACAACATAACCCAGGGTGGTGGTGCTTTGTGGGATCTTGTGTTAGGATGGAGGGCATTGCATTCTACCAGGTGGGTACTGTGGAGTTTGTGTTGGGGGGGGTGAGGGGAGGTGCTGGTGACTATAGTCAGTGCTGCAAGTCCCCCTTCCCACCCAGCCAGCCAGATATCCCACCATGGAACGTGCTTGCATTGCAGGGAGTGGAAGTTGTCTCTCAGGATGTCAGTCAGTGGTGTCCTGCTGTTTGTTGGTGCACAGTTGCCAGCAGGGCCTTGTGCTCCCCACAGCAGTAGCCAGTGTCAGCCATCTTGTGAGTCCTTCTCCACTCCCTGTGATGTGAGCATGGTTCAGGGTGGTGTTGATGGGACAGTTGTGGGGGTGACCAATGTCTGTGACTACGACTCCCATCATGCTATTGCCTCCACCCCCTTCCCAGCATGCCCATGCTTCCTTCCTTTTGACTCTGCTTCCCTGTGGGGTGGGCTGGCTGTGCTGACAGGATGGCTGGGAGTGTTGTCCTGGCAGTTGTTTGGCTAAGAGTCCCAAGAGTGTCCCTGTGCTTCACACAACATAACCCAGGGTGGTGGTGCTTTGTGGGATCTTGTGTTAGGATGGCGGGCATTGCATTCTACCAGGTGGGTACTGTGGAGTTTGTGTTGGGGGGGTGAGGGGAGGTGCTGGTGACTATAGTCAGTGCTGCAAGTCCCCCTTCCCACCCAGCCAGCCAGATATCCCACCATGGAACGTGCTTGCATTGCAGGGAGTGGAAGTTGTCTCTCAGGATGTCAGTCAGTGGTGTCCTGCTGTTTGTTGGTGCACAGTTGCCAGCAGGGCCTTGTGCTCCCCACAGCAGTAGCCAGTGTCAGCCATCTTGTGAGTCCTTCTCCACTCCCTGTGATGTGAGCATGGTTCAGGGTGGTGTTGATGGGACAGTTGTGGGGGTGACCAATGTCTGTGACTACGACTCCCATCATGCTATTGCCTCCACCCCCTTCCCAGCATGCCCATGCTTCCTTCCTTTTGACTCTGCTTCCCTGTGGGGTGGGCTGGCTGTGCTGACAGGATGGCTGGGAGTGTTGTCCTGGCAGTTGTTTGGCTAAGAGTCCCAAGAGTGTCCCTGTGCTTCACACAACATAACCCAGGGTGGTGGTGCTTTGTGGGATCTTGTGTTAGGATGGAGGGCATTGCATTCTACCAGGTGGGTACTGTGGAGTTTGTGTTGGGGGGGGGGTGAGGGGAGGTGCTGGTGACTATAGTCAGTGCTGCAAGTCCCCCTTCCCACCCAGCCAGCCAGATATCCCACCATGGAACGTGCTTGCATTGCAGGGAGTGGAAGTTGTCTCTCAGGATGTCAGTCAGTGGTGTCCTGCTGTTTGTTGGTGCACAGTTGCCAGCAGGGCCTTGTGCTCCCCACAGCAGTAGCCAGTGTCAGCCATCTTGTGAGTCCTTCTCCACTCCCTGTGATGTGAGCATGGTTCAGGGTGGTGTTGATGGGACAGTTGTGGGGGTGACCAATGTCTGTGACTACGACTCCCATCATGCTATTGCCTCCACCCCCTTCCCAGCATGCCCATGCTTCCTTCCTTTTGACTCTGCTTCCCTGTGGGGTGGGCTGGCTGTGCTGACAGGATGGCTGGGAGTGTTGTCCTGGCAGTTGTTTGGCTAAGAGTCCCAAGAGTGTCCCTGTGCTTCACACAACATAACCCAGGGTGGTGGTGCTTTGTGGGATCTTGTGTTAGGATGGAGGGCATTGCATTCTACCAGGTGGGTACTGTGGAGTTTGTGTTGGGGGGGGTGAGGGGAGGTGCTGGTGACTATAGTCAGTGCTGCAAGTCCCCCTTCCCACCCAGCCAGCCAGATATCCCACCATGGAACGTGCTTGCATTGCAGGGAGTGGAAGTTGTCTCTCAGGATGTCAGTCAGTGGTGTCCTGCTGTTTGTTGGTGCACAGTTGGCAGCAGGGCCTTGTGCTCCCCACAGCAGTAGCCAGTGTCAGCCATCTTGTGAGTCCTTCTCCACTCCCTGTGATGTGAGCATGGTTCAGGGTGGTGTTGATGGGACAGTTGGGGGGGGGGGCAATATGTGTGACTGCGACTCCCATGATGCTATTGGCTACACTGACTTGGCCAGCATACACAGAATTCCTTCCTTTGAGTGGTCTTCACTGTGTGTTGGTGTTGTTGTGGTGGCTACATGTGTGGATGTGTGTGTTAGTTCTATTTGTGCCACTGCCTAGCTGTAGTTGTGGTTGTGTTTGTACATGTGTTGGCACAGTTGGATGTGACTTTTTTGATGGCATGTGTTGTGTTTATCTGACTGACATACACATTTTGGGATGATTCTGTTCTAGTTGCTGTGTAATTGCTATGAGTGCATGGTTTGAC
Organism: Calotriton arnoldi; assembly: GCA_963921515.1. Taxonomy (NCBI): domain Eukaryota; kingdom Metazoa; phylum Chordata; class Amphibia; order Caudata; family Salamandridae; genus Calotriton; species Calotriton arnoldi. The sequence continues at coordinate 8,468 of CAWUFW010013948.1, forward strand.
TCTCCCCTTGACAGTGATGTGTGTGTTTTGTGGCAGTTTATTGTGTACATTTGTTGTGTACTCACCAGGCTCTGGGATGTTCTCTAGTCCATATACGCTCACTGGCGGAAGGATGGCCCGCACCTTCTCCTCCCAGGGCCTGAGGTATATTGGCTTGGCAGGAGGGCCACTGCCGGTGTGTTGGCTGTTGATGTAGTCTATCTTCAGCAGGTCCCGTACCCTCCTGCGCACGTCATACCACCTGTTCTGGATGTCCGTCTTTGTGCGCCGACATGGTGATTGGGCGTTCACCCTGTTGATGATCCTCTCCCACATCTTGGTTTTCTGCGACATGGGGGTCTGTTGGACCAGAGTGCCAAACAGCTGTGGCTCCACCCTGAGGATCTCGTCTACCATGACTTCCAATTCGCTATCTAGGAACTTGGGATTCTTCTTGGGGGGCATGGTGATGGGTGGTGATGGTGGGTGATGTGTGTGTTGGTGTGCAGGTGAGGGTGTGTGGGTGTGTGTTGTGCTGGGTGTATGTGAGGTAGGTATTTGTTGGTGTGCTGATGGTGTGTGGCTTGTGTGGGGGATGAGCTGTGGGTGTGTGGTTGCTTTCTCTTGGGTGCTGGCAGTGGAATGGCATTTGCAAAGGCTCATGGTAGTGATTTGTGTCCTTTATATAGGTGGAGTTGTGGGTGTGTCTTTGTTCTCTGTCCCCACCCCCCAGTATTTATTGGCTTGGTAATTGCTTGTTTGGCCTTTTTTGGTTGATTTTTCCTTTGTGCTGTTTGTGTATGTTGGAAACGTTCTTGTGACCGAGTCGGACCCTGCATTGGTCTCGTACGGTGTTTTCCGTTTCGTTCACGCTGTGTTTGTGCAGTTTTGTATGCTGCGTACGCGTCGGTCGCGGTGTATTGTGTTGCTTCGGCTCGGTTTTGTATGCGTGTCGGTCGTACGGCTTGTCCTCCGTCCGACTCGGTCGTGTTTTCGCGCCTTGCATCGTACTTTGCGGTTTGGAGTTGGCGGGTACGATTCGGTCGGATTTGTTCCGGATGCGTGTCGGTCGGTTGGATTCGCGTGTTTTTCCGGCCGGATTGCTATTTTCCGAGCGGCTCGGTCGGTCGGCTTGGTTTCCTAACGTGTCGGTCGGATTTATCGCGGCTTGCATCGTACTTGGCGTGTCGGGCGCCACTGGTACGTGTCGGTCGGTAATTTTTCCGGCTCCGAGTCGGTCGGTGCTTTTTCCGGCCCGAATCGGAATCGACCCCATATTATCTAGGAGAATATTAAAATCTCCACCTAAGATAATAGGTGTATTAAAATCAACCAAACTGGAAAAAAGATGTGCCAAATGTGAGACGTCATCGATATTCGGCCCATAGTAACTCACTAACGTGTATAAGCTTTGATGCATACTAATCTCAGCAATAATCCGATGACCTCACTCATCCGCTCTCTACCAGACCACCTCAACTCCTGATTTTGCTTAAAATATCACACGTATACTTTGCAGACTATACAACTATACGGTGCAGTTGGTCAGCACTACTACATTCTCAACCCATTTTTGTTTGAAAATGAGGTCTCTGCATTCCTGTTTCCTAAGGTGGGTTTCTTGTATCATAATTATTTGTGATTTATGGTCCTTTAAATACTGCAGAATAGAGCGTTGCCTTTTTTTAACCTTCAGCCTGTTTACATTCCAACATAGGGGCCGATTACGATGTCGTTCGGAAAGGCTCCGAATGGGATTCGGTATTTCATAATCTGATTCGGAACCCTTATTTTCGACCGAATCGTACACATTTACAATTGACCGATTACGATGCCCAGAAACCCTTCGGGCTGTCCAAATCGGTTCCGAAAGGCATTCGGATAGCCCGAGTCTTTTGGAGCCGATTCGTACAGCTCTATGGACACAGTTTCCGAACGAGTGATTATAATGACCGATTCGGACAGCCATTCCAATTCGGTCTGCCCGACACAAAACGGCTGTCAGAATCTGTCTTTGGGGGCCTGTTGCGGGGCCCCCTTCACCCAGAGGCGGTTGGTTGGGGCCCGTGGGGGTACCCAAGGGATCCCTCTTCCCAAGCATGCACAATTTGGTAGGCACCATGGGGTGCCTGCCACAAGGTGCAAGCTTTTCCCCAACCACCCCTTTTTTTTAATGGGAGCCAGTGTTCTCGTTCGGGACACAGGCTCCCATTGAAGACTATGCGAGTCCGACTGAATGATGTTGGGAAGCATTGTACTCGGTCGGTCGGACTCGCAGAGCCCGATTCGGTTGAAAATGATTCCAAAACCGAATCGATCAAAAGAGTTTTTGAACGACATCGTACTCGCCCCCATAGTATTTCAAGAACCCATTTCTTACTTAGGTTCCATTAACCCTCATTCTCATCTTTTGTTTTCAGATTTCTGCTTCTATATGGTGCTATCTTTCTACCCTGATTTACGGACTCAAAACATTTTATAATTTTATCCCCATGCTCCCCACCACTTGTGCTCCCCCCCGGAACCCTCCCAACCCTATATCTAGGCCTAACCATAGCCTATTTGAGCACAGCCCGAGGGAGTGTTGCTATCTCATTTTCTTTGATCACTCATTTTCCCAAAGTCCCCCCTTCTTTCCCTCTGCTATGAAGTTATCTACGTCTTCAGGATCAGATAAATTGTACATTTTGTTTTGCCACATGACCTTCAGGATGGCAGGGAACCTTACTTGCACATTAGCCCCCTGTCACTTCAACTCTTCCATTCTGTTTCCCAACTCCCACTGCCTATCAGCAGTCTCCCTGGAGATATCTGATCTGATTTTGAAAGAGGCCCCCAATGCTTGCAGTGACTTTTCCTTCAGGGCTAAACTTAACAGCTTCTCCTTCATGGCGTACAATAGAAACTTCACCAACATCTTCTTTTTTTTTTTTCTGTCCTGGGTGTATTTTAAAGGGGTCTCTGTGCACACGCTGGATTTCTCCCTCAAGATTGACAAAACAGTCCTCCTGTGGAACAGTACTTCTCAGTAGTTTGATCATAAAAGATTTGATATCTGTCCCGTCTATACCTTCCACAACCCCCAGGATTCTAACATTGTTCCTCCTGACATTGCATTCCAACTTTTTGAATTTTTCAGACAGAATCTTCTCTCTTTGTTTCAAGCGTACTACCTCTTGAGTGTTATCTTGGACAGCTGACTGGAGCCCTTGCATTCCACAATCTAAATCCCGTGTACATGTGCTAGGCTCGCGATCTTTATCTCCAGACTGGAGCAAGTCACCTGGATCTCCATTTGGCTTGACTCAGAGATTGAAAAATGCTCTTTAATATCTTGTGTTAGCTGGCCTAACATTCTCTGAACTGAGTCCAACCCTTTAGAGTCGCCATTACTCGGCTCTCCAGTTAGTAAGGTCCTCCAATATCTACGTTTGGTTCTTCTATTGTTAGACAGAAGAACAAGTTTTACATGGGAACAGCCGGATGTATTAATACCCCACCTTGTTCACCCACATGCACATTCATTATCCTTGCCCTATTCGAATGGCTCCCCAGGTCCGAGGTACCTCTTTTCTCTTCCTCACGCTTGTCTCTTCTTAGGTCTGATATGACCTTGAAGTAAGATTTTAGTGAAGGAGTAATCGTATGGAGTTTGATGGCGAGAGAGTCCTGCTTCTCCTTTGATTGGGGAATAGTTCCTGCTTTAGTTGATGCTATCCCACTAGCAGACTTTTTGGTCAAACGGATATTGCTTTGGGGTCTTTCTTGTTTAGATAACACCTTCACTGGTAAGAGAGAACTCCTTTTTTCACTCTCTAGATTGTCTAACTCAGCTCCCACGCAGAGCTATGGGAGCTTAATGTGTATCTAGTGGCACCCTCCTGCTGTTCCCCCACCCTAACTGATTTCTTCCAACCTAAATGTTTGTGTCCCCCGGGTTTGTTCTGTTGAGGCGGCTGAGAGCAGGTTGCCACAGTAGACTTACCTTCTATCCCATCATCCATCAGGACATGTCTGCAAACACAGCTTCTTTTGTTGCTGATCCTGCAGTCCCTAAAGGCTGTAGCAGGGATCTTTCCAGGCTTCCCTAAGCGTGGCTCCTCTCCTCTGCACTCCCGACATATGCTGACTCCACCAACACTGCCAATAGCCACGTCGCACCCTCGCAGCGGGAGAATGCGTTGCGCTGCACGGAGATGCCGAAACGGGCTCGCCGCGATATGCCAGAGTAGCGTTCCCTGTGCTACCATCCGATAGCCGCTCGATGCCCTGATACGACAGTACAGGTGAAGGAGGGTAACTGCCTCTGTCAACTCCTCATAGGTGAGCTAACGATTGTATCCGTATTGCACTCAACACCCCCCCCGGTAGCTCCCGACCGGCGCCTCAGCCGGCTGCCATGTTCCCTGTTTAATCTTAATATGTTAGTACTTGTTGCAAATAAATATTTTCTTCATAATATTTTGATGTATAGAAGTGTATAATTTTTTGGGGGATGGTTTGCATTTATTTAATGATATGAAATTGATTTACTGTTGTGAGAATTTTTATATATTTTGTTAAGTCTATTTTTATTTTTTGATTAATGTAAAATGCTGGTATTTTAAATGTTAGTAATGAAATGTCTTTATTCTTGGAAATATTAATGTAGTTGATATTGTGTGTTTCAATATTTCTGTCAATTTATATGTTTATTTAAAGGTACGATATTTCTGTTTCCAATATTTTTCTTTTCGATATATGTAAAAACCGATATTTTTAACTGCGAAATTTTGACTGTCGATATTTGTGTTTTTATTAGTTAAGTATAGGAAGGTGATATTTTTGTGAACTGTATTTATTTTCTGATGTTTTTGTGAATTGATATAGCTGCAAACGATATTATGTCATTGATCTGCACTCTCAGAACAGATGGCCTGCACTCGGTACAGCTCACCTGCTTTGTAAATGGATGAATGCCCTCCGTGGAATACAAAACCTCTGAATTTGGCTCTAATGTCTGTCTGGGCCCTTGCTTTCCTCTCTTTGCCTTCCCCCTCTACACAGAAAGGCAACAAGGCTGTGGACAGACACTGACACAAATAAAGGAACTAGAAGCAGACTGCTTTGAAAAATAATTATTGCAGAGCGAGCTGGGCCCACTCACCCCTTCAGGACCAGGTGCATTGCACCAGGTGCACCACTAATAGCTACTCCTTTGGTCACTCACCCTATTACAAAATCTATCCTAGGCCATGACAGAGTACTGGTGAGAGCAGTGACACGCCTCATGATGCACAAATCAGTTTAAGTAAGCAATAAATCTGCATTTTTCTGTCATCGTTTGCTGCTGTGAGTAATGTTTCTCTGAGGATTTCAAGAGTAATAGGAAAGCCATTTATCCACAGACAGTGGGAAACTTTTACACCCAGAAAGCAGTTTATAAAAAAAAAAAACATAAGCACAGTAGCCTGAAGCTTCAATCAGGGACCCACTACTGATTGTCACCTTTTCCAGAGAAAAATACTAGGCCATTTTTTCACATTTTAAGATACTACATAGGCTGGGATATGATACTTAAATCGAACTTTATAGAAAATTGACATTTTAAAGTGCTTTCTACTCTTATTTACTGTTTAAGAAAATTGACATTTTAAAGTGCTTTCTACTCTTATTTACTGTTTAAAGTATGTACTGATGAGGGAGATAAACTTTAAGTAGTTTTCCTGTTTTTTAATGCCAGAAAGGATATAAAATATCGAGCATGCAGGTAAAATAATGGCCAGATGGCAACCCTAGCTGCTGCATTGCTGTTTATCAAAACTCCCTAACATGATTTCTTGTTTGGAATCCACCTTATGCCACTTTCTTCCACTACCCAACACTTCCTGTCTATTTATCTATCTCTTATAGAAGTAATTAATTCCTGCTTACTACCTTTGTCACTGTTTTTTATATATTTTGCTTCCTTACTTCTTTTTCTGCCTTTCTTTCTGTTGCTTTGGGCAAAAGTCTATTGGATCTCACCAGAATAGTAACAGTGTGCTTGTGAGAGCAGCACTGTAGGAAATCCGCCTTCTCTGCATGGTCACCCCAGAATTCTCATCTTCTTCTAAACCCTATTTTTGCTGGTTTTAGAACTATGTGCACTTTATCCCTGCTTACCAGGAATAACATGCCTGTACTCCCTCTTTAAACATGGTTAAATTGGCTTAATCCTGATGGTCACATTTAGGTTTCCTCTACGGAAAAAGTATATGATGCAGAGTTACACCTATGGCCTGGAAATGTAAATTTCACTTATGGACTGCAGTACCTATTGTGCCATCCTCTACAATGACTTTGAAAACATGACTTCAGACCTAGTTGCAAAGAAATGATCAGCACACACAATTCATCATTAAGGGATATTCAAATCAGTTAAGTCGTAGAATGCACAGACTCCATTCACGTGTTTTCTAGAAAAGATTCCTTTATTCACATCTTCTTAAAAACTCTTTCTCCAATGTAAACCACAAATTTCGTCTCTTTGAAAGAGACTTCTCTTCAAGGTTTGATGTTATGTTGTATCAGTTATTATTCACAAAAACCTTTTTTGTTCTTCTCAGAAAAGCCAATGTTCACTAGGAGGGATTGCTCAACATTCAGAACAAGTCGAATATTTGTTAACCGATTTGTATCTCCTATATATGATGAATTGTGTGTGCTGATCATTTCTTTGCAGTAATATGATAGAGTAGTACTCTTGTGAGGAAGACTAGGAGGCTGATGTTCCTGATCTGTGCACCATGCAAATTTGATTAATTCACTAAAAGTGATAAGTGCGATATTTCTTGCCTCAGCCTCATCATTTGTAAATCACTAATGACTTCAGACCTATCCTGTGTAGCTTGACAGCAGTAGCTTGAATCCTGCAGCTCAGGCTTGTCAAATTCACCCTTTTGATAGGCAGAAAAACCTGATTGTATACATGGGTAAGTTACCCCTAGGTGCACCTGGCTACCCACAAAGTAGGGTACATAATATTTATGGCATATGGTGTGTTCCCACAGTAATTAGGCACAAAACACCATTGTTACTGGTCAGACTGGCACACAGAAAAGTCAAAGTATAGATTATGAACTTTATTTTATAATGTTTGACCTGTACCAGCTAAAGACTTATATTTGAATTTATTAAAAATCCAATTTAATGGCAAAGTGGGATTTGTATTAAATATAGGGGAAATGTAATGTTTGGAAAGTTGCCTTTACCCTGCCATTAGCTGCTGAAGGCCAATTTTTACTAGCTCGCCAGCAACTGCCCATTTGGGACTTTGTCTGAACTATGTATAAAAGAGGTGTAAAAGCTGCTCGCAGAGCAGAGGCAATTGCCTGGGACTGGGGAGTTGTTTTACTTCCCCAGAAGGAAGATTACTGGAGTGGGGTAAGGAACTTAATTTATTTCAAAGGGGTCTTTCTGCTCACAAGTAAATGTTACGTGCCATCTGAAAAGGCCCCAGCTTTTGTCCCCCTAGTCAGACTGACATCAAACTAAGTGGGAAGAAAGCTACCCTCAGAACTGGATTTGAGCGACCACATAGAAGGTGACTACTATAATCTGGCCACACATCTGGTTGGGCACACAGGCTCTGCACAAGGTGAAAATGGTTTCTGCATCTTGGAGTTTGAGAGTGAGGGGTACTGTAGGATTGTTTTCAGTTGTGCAAATAGGGATGTCTAAAAAAGCGGGTAAGGTTGCTCCAGGGAACTTTTACCCCTTTGGATAGGGAGTGTCCAGGAGACATACCCACTCACCAGCTGGTGTTAGGCATACATGTAGCACCCCAAAGCACGCTAACGAGTGTGTATCACGCACACCATAGGTTGTATCTGCTTTCACTGAAAGTGTTCTGAAAAGTTAGAAGTTAGTTGGCGTGCAGAAAGGTATCGTCTTCTGATCATAGAGGTATATAAATCGTTAAATAATGTCACGCTGTCCACACGTGGAAGCGTCCCTATAGTGCACTGCCGAGTTCCACACTTTGGTCAATTAATCAAAACTCAAGGTAAGTGTCAAAAATTTCATCAATGAGATTTATTTTCTTCAATGTAGTTCTTCTCAAATTAACATTCCCGTGAGTTCACATCAAATACTTTGATGAATACTCCATGTGGATCAATGGTATGTTCAAATTAACATGAATCCCCAAGCATTTCGGACACGTCACTGTCCTTCATCAGGGGGTATATTCCTGAAAGTAATCAAACATGGTGAAAATGAAACAGCTGTTCTGTATAAAATGTAACCATCACCTAGGATGGGTGCGATCCCGTGTTAATGCAAAGGTAACCACCGTGTGCAGGGTAATATGGGAAACCACCAGAAAACACTTCATTTTTCTATTGGTCACGGGCCCGCCATGCATTATCCAGAGTGTGCAATAGAATTATGTATTGAACCTCCATCCTAAGGTGTGCTCCTGGAAAGTAAGGAAGGACACCTCTATCCATCGGTTGGTCTGCTTCTGATACCAAAGGCGGAACTTTTCTGCAAACAATTGTTCATATTGGCATTGGTTGATCTGTAACCACTTGAGTAGAATGGACGAGATAGTCTGGTTCTCAGCGCAGCCTCATGGTGCTGATGATGAGACCATCTCATACTTGCACCCACTGCAGGCAGTAACTCTAACATATGCACCAGAGTGATTCATTTTTAACCCCTTCGGTGCGTCGGACGGCTCCCAGCGGGCACCAGAGGGATTTTTTAAGTCCTGAACAGCCTCAGGAGCTGGGGAAGGGCTTCCCCAGCTCCCAAGGCTGTTTGGCTTGTTTTAGGTAAATGACGATCAGCGCACGTGTCACGCTGATGTAATTTCTCTGAAACCGAAATGAGCCGATTTCAGTTTCACTTTCTACGTGCTCAGAGGCCTATCTCAGCCCCCGAGCACATAGAAAGACAGGAGAGGTATCATTGGAAAGGACAGAATCTCACTTAGTAGATCCTTGCTTGGGGATTGCCCCAGGAGAGCGATCCCAAAGCAGGTATCCACCCACTGTACACCAGGGAGGGGGGAGCGGCCCCTTGAGCAAGGGCCTTTGCTCTCCCCAAAATAATTCTGGCATATTCAGTATTCTGCCCCCATGGAGGTCAGATAGGGGCAATAGCATATTTTGGGGTGGGGGCTGTCTAAGATGGGCATGCCAATGCCAGCACCCCCACCCCCACCTAATTACACTGTCTTTCTGCCCCCAGGGGGACACAAAGCGCACTAGCCACCAGGGATTTTTTTAGCACATTATGGGGTGGGGGCTGCCCGATATGGGCATGCCAATGCCCCCAGCCCTTGCCTAATTCCACAGTCTTTCTGACCCCCTGGGAGGCAGATGGGGCAATACAGAAAGCCCACTAGACATCAGGGATTTTTTTTTATTTATACGTAGGGGTGGGGGCTGCCCAAAATGTGCATGCCAATGCCCCCAGTCCCCACCCAAAAATTCCAAAGCCTTTCTGTCTCCCCTGGGAGGCAGATGGGGGCAATAGCCCCTCATCTGCCCCCCATGGGCAGAAAGCACACTAGGCACCAGGGCTTTTGCTTTATGTATATAGGGGTGGGGCTTGCCCAAAATAGGCATGCCAATGCCCCACCCCCCAAAATTCCATAGTCTTTCTGCCCCCCAGGAGGAAGATGGGGTAATAACCCCTGATCTGCCCCTCAGGGGGGCAGAAAGCCCACTAGGCACCAGGGATTATTTGTTTTATACCTAGGGGTGGCCAAAATGGGCATGCCAATGCCCCAACCCTCCAAAACATTGCCACAATCTTTCTGCCTCCCCGGGAGGCAGACGGGGCAATAGCCCCTGAACTGCCCCCCCAGGGGGGCAGAAAGCACACTAAGTACCAGGGATTTTTTAATTTTTTTATGTATATCGGGTGGGGCTGCCCAAAATGGCCATGCCCCCACCCTCCAAAAAATTCTACAGTATTTCTCCCCCCAGGAGGCAGATCGGGGCAATAGTACCTGGCTTGCCCCCGAGGGGGGGCAGAAAGCCCACTAGGAACCAGGGATTGCTTTTTTATATATAGGGTGGGGGCTGCCTAAAATGGGCATACAGATGCCCCCACCCCCCCAAAAAATTGCCACAGTCTGTACGCCCCCCCTGGGAGTCAGATGGGACAATAGCCCCTTATCTGCCCCCTTGGGGGCAGAAAGCACACTAGGCACCAGGGATTATGTCCTTTTTTCATACGGAGGGGTGGGGGCTGCCAAGAATGGGCATGCTAATCCCCCCACCGCCAAAAAAGTCTTTCTGCCCCCCCCCGGAAGGCAGATCTGGGCAATAGCCCACTAGGCACCAGGGATATGTTTATGGGCATTTCAGTGAGAAGCCCCATAGGCAAGGGTTGCTCCCTTTTTAACTCACACATTTTGGCTGTTTCAGTGATATTTTTATTCTCATCTGCACCCAAGCGGGGGCAGAAAACCACTAGAAACCAGGGAGAGTTTGTGTGTGTGTAAACGAGTTTGGCTGACGGTCTGCGTGTACTGATCTTTGGCTGAGATTTTACTGGCGGTGTGTGCGGACCTGCACTTGGCTAATGGTGTAAGTAGACTCACATTGTGTGTGTAGATTGGTGCTTGCCTGATGGTGTGCGTGGAGTGGCACATGGATGGTGGTGTACGTGGACTAGTGCTTGGCTGGCTGTGTGCATGGATGGTGCTTGGCTACAGGGCCGGACTGGCCGCTGTGGGCACCTGGCATTTCCCCAGTGGGCCAGAGGGGTGGGGGCTGGATTTCTGGCCGTGGGGGGCGATTTTGTTACTAGGGGCCAGTATTGCAGCAGTGCTGCAATATCAGGCCCCAGTAACAAAAGCGGGAGTGGTGCTTTACTAGTACACCCGCCCTCCCAGGGCCGGTTGAGCAGCAATCTGCCAGGGCTGGTTGCTGTTCCCAGTCTGGCCCTGCTTGGCTGGCGGTGTGCGGGGATGGCACTTGGCTGTGATTTATTCAGCAAAATTTGAGGTTTGCAGGGGATTCTGGGTAGGAAAATGTTGGGGCTCCATGCATGCCATACCTCCCTGGACTCCCCCGGGTGTCTAGTTTTCAGAAATGTGTGGGTTTGGTAGGTTTCTCTAGATGGCTGCAGAGCCCGGTGCCAAAAATCCAGGTGACCCCCTTGCAAAACCAGGTTGCTTTGTGATAGGTAATTATGATGTCTCCACAATACGTTTTGGGCCCTTGCCTGTCACGGGTACTTGGCCCACCCACACAAGTGAGGTACCATTTTTATCGGGAGACCTGGGGGAATGCTGAGTGGTAGGAAATTTGTGTCAGCCCAGTGATCCCACATAGAAATGTGAGAAAAATGTTATTGTTTTCAGCTAAATTTGAGGTTTGCAGGAGATTCTGAGTAGGAAAATGTTGAGGGGTACACACAAGCCGTACCTCCCTGGACTCCCCCGTGTGTCTAATTTTCAGAAATGTGTGGGTTGGGTAGGTTGCCCTAGATGGCCACCGAACCTGGAGCAAATAACCCAGGTGACCCCCCTTGCAAAACCAGGTTGATTTGTGAAAGGTAATTTTGATGTCTCCCCAATACGTTTTGGGCCCTTGCCTGTCGCGGGTACTTGGCCCACCCACACGAGTGAGATACCATTTTTATTGGGAGACTTTGGAGAATGCGGGGTGGGTGGAAGTTTGTGGATCCACGCAGATTCCAGAACTTTCCATCAAAGAAAAGTCATTTTTATAAAGTTTGAGGTTTGCAGGGGATTCTGGGTAATAAAACCTGGTGAGAGCTACACAAGTAACCCCATCCTGGATTTCACTGGGTGTCTAGTTTTCAAATATGTATAGGTTTGCAAGGTTGCCCTAGGTGCTGGCAGAGCTAGGGTTCAAAATCTACAACTAGGCACTTTGCAAAAAGAGGGTCAGTTTTTACTGAAAAAATGTGGTGTGTCCACGGTGCATTTTGGCCCATTTCCTACCATGGGGCCTAGGTCTACCCACACAAGTGAGGTACCATTCTTATTGGGAGACTTTGGGGAATGCGAGGTAGGTGGAATTTTGTGGATCCATGCAGATTCCAGAACTTTCCATCACAGAAATGTGAGGAAAATGTTTTTTTTTTTACAAAGTTTAGGGTTTGCAAGTGATTCCGGTTAACAGAACCTGGTGAGAGCCACACAAGTCACCCCAACCTGGATTCCCCTGGGTGTCTAGTTTTTGAAAATGTATAGGTTTGCTAGGGTTCCTGTAGTAACCAAGCTGACACAACATTGGTATGCTGGTTATTTAATGGCTACATGGATAGCAGAGCCAGAAGGACCAGCTCTGCCAACAGCTCCAACAGGAATGTCTTAGCTCAACACAGTTGCTAAGACACCATACATTCTAGAGTCTAAGCATCATCACAGGATTGAAGGAGAATACATAAGATGCAGTACAACATATCTTCTCTTCCTCCAAAACAAAACAAACAACCAAAACAAAATAAAAACGAACGAAAAATAAAATAACAAAAAAAACACCATCACGACCTGTATCTGGCAGGCTTAACAATATTTCTGGAACTTTTCCTGGAACATGTTTGGTCAATACAAATAGAATCACTTTTCTCTGAAGATGAGGTGGCATTTCTTACCCGAACCATCACCACCCTGTTGAGATTCCACCAATGACCTCCCTCGACCATAATTGCATTTCCAAGAATCTTAATAACTTTAAAAGGTTGGCTGAACTTACTATCACCTTTCTTAGCATGAACAGCAGTCTTAATCTTGATCATGTCCCCCACTTCAAGCGGTGCTACTTTTGCACCTTTACGAGAGTCAAACCAGAGCTTCTGTTTAGCTTGTGAAACCGACATGTTCTCACTCGCTAAAGACATTAACTGGGCAACATTGGATTCAGACTTAACCCACTTGCTCATCCAAGCAGGCCTAAAACTAGTGTTCGGCTTCCGTCCCCTCAACAGTTCGAAAGGGGAAATCTTAGTGACAGAATGAGGTGTAGTCCTATAGAACCAAACCATGGCATCTAGTGCTTTACAGATATCATGACAACCAGCTCTAGCCCACCTAATACACTCCCCCACCACCCGATTCATTCTCTCAACCAAACCATTTGTTTGTGGGTGATAAAGGGAGCTTCTGAGATGCTTCACACCAGACTCCAAGAGGAAAGATTCAAACTCAGTACTGATGAACTGTTTTCCATTATCTGAGACCAAAGTCTCCGGAAAACCCTCTCTCAACCACACGTTTTTAAGAAACCCAATAACAGTCTTCGTGTTAGCTTCTTTCACAAGCTTAATTTCAGGCCACTTTGACGTGTAGTCCATAAGGACCAAGACGAAATGGGATCCACCTGGGAGACCCTCATAAGGTCCCATTACATCGATCCCAAGTTTCAACCACGGACCTTTGGGGCATTCAATTGGCATCAACGGGGGAACAGACACTTTTAAACTTTTGTCAGCAGCACCGCAGACACAGCAATTGGCGACCACCGAATCAATCTCGCCGTCCATCCCCGGCCACCAATAAATGTCCCTGATGCGCCGCTTGGTAAGAGTAGAGCCAAGATGACCGTCATAAGCTCTTTCAATGATAATTTTGTGAAAAACACTAGGAGGCACAAATTTGTCCGCCCTAAGCAGCAAGCCATCCTCAATAGAAAGTTCACTTTCAACCTTCCAGAAAGGTTGGAGAGAGGTAGGGAGCGCTTTCCCTCTGGGCCAACCATTCCTGACAAAAGCACAAACTTCACGTATCACACAATCAGATTCAAGGGCTTGCACCCAATCAGTCTCAGAACCTAGACTTAGATCAGGAAGGTCTAGCACAGCAACCAGACAATCATCACAATCTTCACTAGAAAACTCATCCAAATTGACATCATCGTTTTCACATGACTTGATGGGAAACCGTGATAAGAAATCTGCCCTTCCATTTTTACCACCGGAAATGTGTTCCACCCCAAACTGATACTGAAGAAGTTTCGTCACCATACGCATTATCCTAGGGGAACAGCACTTACTTACAGTCCCCCTAAAATGTTTACTAAGGGCTTGTGGTCAGTCAAAAGTAGAAAACGTTTCCCCAGATGTAAGGTCGAAACTTCTCAATGGCCCATGCACACGCCAATAACTCTTTTTCAATAACAGAGTACTGTAGCTCGGGAGTTCTTAACACTCTGGACGCAAAACATACAGTGTTTTCACAGTTATTGTCCCATTGAGTTAAAGTTGCACCGATGCCTACTTGACTGGCGTCAACAGTGACGCAACAAGATAGACTCGGATCGAACGGTTTCAAAACAGGACCATCTCTTAAAGAAGATTTCACAAACTTGAGAGCAACTACACATTCATTGCACCATTCGAATTTGACACCCTTTTTGAGAAGGTTACTTATAGGACGTACAATGGATGCAAAGTTAGGAATGAACTGTGAGTAGTACTCACATAGCCCCAGTAAGGACTTGACACCAGCTTTATCCACCGGTTCAGGTGCCTCAACTATAGCTTGAAGTAATCCTGGCCGGGGACTGATTCCATCATGGGAAATGACATGTCCCAAATATTCTACTTTGGAACACAAAAATTGACATTTTTCCTCTTTCAAAACAACACCACGCCTCTTGAACAAAGTTAAAACTTTTTCCAAAACAATGTCATGAGATGCAAGATCCTTACTAAAAATCAAAACATCGTCCTGAAACACCAGCACCCCCTCAAGATCCCTGAGAATATTGCTCATTATCCTCTGAAAAACAGATGCTGCTGACGCAAGCCCAAAAGGCATACGACAGTAGCGAAATGTTCCCAGAGGTGACACAAAAGCGGTTAGGTGGCGTGATTCAGGGTCCAGTTCTACCTGATGGTAAGCACTAGCTAAGTCGAGCTTAGTGAAAAAACGTGCTCCTTTGGTGGAAGAGAATAAGTCACTGATTTTAGGTAGGGGATGAGAATCTACCCATATTTCTTTATTAAGAGATCTCAGATCAATGCAGACACGAAGATCTCCTCCCCTTTTCCTGGCTACTACCAAGGGAGAAAGCCATAGAGAAGAGTCTGTAGGTTCGATGATCCCTTTAGCACACAGGCCCTTTAATTATTTTTCTAAGTCCTCCCTCACACTGAACGGCACACCTCTAAGTTTATGTTTCATGGGAAGTGCACCCTCTTTAACTATTATTTTGTGCTTGAAGCCTTTGATCTTTCCTAAATCTTTGCTAAAAACTTCAGGGTATTTGCTCTTCCATGCAGTACTTGCATCATCGCAACCAACAACCAACACCTGCTCCTTTGCTCCAGGTTTGAGTATCATGCCGAAGAGGCCTTGGTGAAACCAACCCAATATGTTGAGTCCCTTCACTGCAACATATATTTTACCTTTTATCCTCCTACCTTTAAACTGCAATTCGTCTTCAAACAAACCCAATAAATCTATCCTTTGTCCCTCATACGAGACAGGAGAGCGATCAGGTGGAGATAAAACTTGAGAACCATTCCACGTCTCTTCAAACAGTTTTTGAGTTATCATTGTGATCTTAGCCCCTGAGTCAACTAAGAGTTTTATAGAGTGATCCCCAACCTTAATGTCAACTATAGGATCAACGCAGGAAGAGGGATTCCCCACAACAACATCTTTGTTGGGAATAGTTTGCAAAGGGTCTGCTTCCTCCAAGTTCCTAACAACAGAAATAACTTCTAGGTCAGACTCGTAATCAGATTCAACTGAGCAAATGGTTGGTTTCTTAACATTCTTTTTTTTTAAGCAAACCTTTGCAAAATGCCCCATCTTTTTGCAATAATTGCACATGACATTACTAGCGGGACAGCGGGAACCTTTAACAGGTGGTGGATTCCCACATCTGATGCACAAATTGTAACCAATGCCCCTTTTTGTATTAGTCGACTCAGAATTGTTTTTTGCAGGTTGATTCCCAGATTGAGTAGATTTAACACGCTGCTTAACAGAATTATTAGTACTGACAACACTAACAGTATCCAACGGTTTGTCATCAAGTTCTTTCAGTGAGACTAAAGATATTTCTATGCTTTTAGCGATTTTGATTGTCTCATCTAAAGATGGATCACTCAAACTTAACAATTTCTGCCGAATATTCTTATCTTTGCACTGACAAACAAACTGGTCTCTGATGAGTTGGTCAGTAAAATTTTCAAATTTACAGTCAGCTGCTAGTCTGCGCAGAGAAGAAATGTAAGTGTCCACATCTTCTCCTTCAGCTTGCTTTCTTTTGAAAAACTTGTGCCTTAGAACCATAAGGTTGGGTTGTTTATCAAATCTTGTTTTCAACTTACTGATGGTTTCCTCATATTCATCAATGCCAACCAGTTGTTCTTGAGTTAGAGGTGGTAAATGCTTATAGATAGATCTCCCCTCAAATCCAAGAGAATGGAGAAGAAGACACTTCTTCCTTTCCGCACTAAAACGTAGAGCACCTATGGCACCTAGGTACGTCTGGAAAGCATCATACCAGATTTCCCACCTGACAGGAGGGTCTCCAGGAGAATCAAGGAATGAAGGTGGAGGATTGACAGATTGCATAGTGCACATTTCAGCTAAAGTTGGTAAATCTGATAAAAAAAATGGTGCAAAAATATAACAACCAAAGTAATACACGAATAATACTTCCACCTTGACACTGTAGATAAGATAGGAGAAGAAGTTACAAAGATATTTTACTTCCCAACGGTGTGTGTATCACCGCAGATGCACAGTAGAGACACACTGTGGATTTGAAAGCGAGCTAGCACTTTCTAGCACTTTCTAGAACTGAGAAAAGCAGAAAATGACTGTATCACTGTGGAAAAAAAAAATGTTTTGTAAATAAAACGTCGGTAAACATGTATAAACAATGTTGGGCTGTTTAAACACAAGAATTAAGAAAGGTGTGTATAACACTGTGAATGCCTTGGTAAATACACTTGTTTTGGTGTGTATATCACCGTGAATGCCTTGGTAAATACACTCGTTTTGGTGTGTGTATCACCGTGTATATTGTACTTGTTTTGGTCTACTTCCTTGACCTCCTTTTTGGCCATACGAAGAAAAGAAGGTGTGTGTGTCACCGATGACACAGGAAAAACACACGCATTGACTCAAATGCGGAGTTGAACTCGTTTGCCTGTTCCCAAAATGGCCGCTACGTTACGTGAGTAATATATCCAAGGCTTCCCAATCTCTCAAAATGGCCGCTTTTACGCTGGGTGGTGACGTGATGATGTCACAGCGTGACGTAGCCGATTTCACTACGAACAATGGAGGAGAGAGGAGCAAACAGGACACAAGCTGCTCAGAACACTGATGAATGCGCGAGCAAGGTAAAGCGCGAGCGTGCTGCACGAGCACTGCACGAGCACTGCACGAGCAAAGTGACAGTTGCTGCACGCCGAAAGACAAAGTCTTCCCCTCTCCACCAAATAGGGTATTTTAACTGTTAATGAGGCGCAGGGCAGCAGCGCATAAATACCTCACTGCGCAAGTGAAACGACAGGCAGCAGCGCTCACCGCGCGAGTGAAATGACAGTTGCTGGACGTAGAAAACAAAGTCCACCCTTGTTTACCAAAATCGGGTATTTTAACAGTCACTAGGGGCGCAGGGCAGCAGCGCATGGATAGTCACAAAATACCTCATATGCTTGGCTCCAGCTGGTATTCCTTTGTGAATAAGCAGCGGCACTGTAGCTGAAGGTTCAGAAGTCATCAAAACAGCTGCGTGGGTTCCTCCATGTAGCCATGATCGTCGCCACAATTTTGTAGTAACCAAGCTGACACAAGATTGGTATGCTGGTTATTTAATGGCTACATGGATAGCAGAGCCAGAAGGACCAGCTCTGCCAACAGCTCCAACAGGAATGTCTTAGCTCAACACAGTTGCTAAGACACCATACATTCTAGAGTCTAAGCATCATCACAGGATTGAAGGAGAATACATAAGATGCAGTACAACAGTTCCCTAGGTGCCGGCGGAGCTAGGGTTTACAATCCACAGCTAGGCTTATTGCAAAAATAGGGTCAGTTTTCAGTGGAAAAATGTGATGTGTCAACATTGCGTTTTGGGCTGTTTCCCGTCGCGGGCACTAGGCCTACTCACACAAATGAGGTACCATTTTTATTGGGAGACTTCAGGAAATGCGGGTGTGTGTAAGATTCCAGAACTTTCCATCATAAAAATGTGAGGAAAATGTGTTTTTTGACAAATTTTGAGATTTGCAAGGAGTTCTGGGTAAGAGAACCTAGTGAGAGCCACACAAGTCATCCAATTCTGGATTCCCCTGGGAGTCGAGTTTTAAATAATGCATAGGTTTTCTAGATTTCCCTAGGTGCTGGCAGAGTTAGGGTTCAAAATCCAGAGCTAGGCACTTTGTAAAAAAAGGGTCAGTTTTCACTGTAAAAATGTGGTGTGTCCACGTTGCGTGTTGGGCCGTTTCCTGTAGGGGGCACTAGGCCCACTCACACAAGTAAGGTATCATTTTTATTGGTAGACTTTGGGGAATGCTGGGTGGGTGGAAGTTCGTGGATCCATGCAGATTCCAGAACTTTTCATCACAGAAATGTGTGGAAAATGTGTTTTTTTGACAAAGTTTGAGATTTGCAAGGAATTCTGGGTAAGAGAACCTAGTGAGAGCCACACAAGTCATCCCATTCTGGATTCCCCTGGGAGTCGAGTTTTAAATAATGCATAGGTATTCTAGATTTCCCTAGGTGGCGGCTGAGCTAGGGTTCACAATCCACAGCTAGGCACATTGCAAAAAAAGAGTCAGTTTTCAGTGGAAAAATGTGATGTGTCCACATTGCGTTTTTGGCCGTTTCCTGTCTCGGGCACTAGGCATAGCCACACAAGTGAGTTAAAATTTTAATTGAGAGACTTTGGGAAATGCGGGGTGGGTGTAAGTTTGTGGATGCACGCAGATTCTATTACTTTCCATCACAGAAATATGAAGAAAATTTGTTTTTTGTGACAAAGTTTGAGGTTTGCAAGGTATTCTGGGTAACAGACCCTGGTGAGCGCCACACAAGTCACCCCATCCTGGATTTCCCTGGGTATCTAGTTTTCAAAAATATACAGGTTTGCTCGGCTTCCTGAGGTGCCGGCTGACCTAGGGTCCAAAATCCCCAGCTAGGGACATTGCGAAAAAGGGTCAGTTTTCACTTGAAAAATGTGATATGTCCATGTTGCATTTTGGGCCATTTCCTGTTGCAGGCACTAGGCCTACCCACACAATTCAGGTACTATTTTTATTGGGAGACTTAGAGGAATACAGAATTGTAGAGCAACTGTTATTACCTATTGACTTTCTATGCATTTCTGCCTTCCAAATGTAAGAGAATGTGTAAAAAAGAAGTCATTCTGAAAAATGTCCTATAATTCACAATCTAGTATGGGTACTCACAATTTTGGAGATGTGCAAATAACTGCTGCTTCTGAAATCTATATTTTGTTCCCATTTCGGAAATACATAGGTGTCCTTGATGCCTATATTTCACTCTTTATATTTTACCAAAGGAATTGCTATATACCCGGTACACAATGAAAAACCATTGCAAGATGCAGCTCAGTTATTGAATCTGGGTTCCTTGGGTTCTTCATGAACCTACACGTCCTATATATCCGCACAACCAGAAGGGTTCAGCAGATGTAACGGTATATTGTTTTTGAAAATCTGTCATACTTTGAAGAAGTTACAGGTGAAAACGTTGGCACAAATGGCTGTTTTTTTCAACTCATTTTCAATATTTCTTACGTTCAACTGTTAGTTTCTATAGAAAACCTTGAAGGATATACACAAATGACCCCTTACTCAATGTAGAATGTTGTCTACTTTCCAGAAATGTATAGCTTTCCGGGATCCATTTTTGCTTTCACACCCATTTCTACCACTAACCGGAAGGAGGTTGAAAGCACTAAAAGTAGCAAAAATAGGCTATGTCCCAGTAAAATGCCAAAAGTGTCTAGAAAATGTTGGTTTTCTGACAAAGGTCTGCCTGTCCCTGAAAACTGGGAAAATTGTGATTTCAGCATCATAAACCCTTTGCTGATACCATTTGCAGAGAAAAAACCAGACACTCTCTTCTGCAGCACTTTTTCCCATTTTTCCCAAAGGGGATCCACAAACCCTTGGTACCTTTAAAATCCTCATGATGTTGGAAGAAAAGGATGCAAATTTGGCGGGGATACCTTATGTGGACAAAAGGTTTCAGGGGCCTATGCGCGAACTACCCCAAATTGCCAAAAAAAGGCTTACCACAGGGGGGAATAAGGCCTAACAGCGAAAGGGGTCAGATTTTCCGCCCTAGACTGTTTTTTTTAAAATTGGCAGTGACGATCAGAATGCATTATAGTGAAATTGAAAGTGAAAAGAGCCAATCAGCTCTTTTTACTTTCACTGCATCTGTGTTTGGGGCAGAAAGCCCACTAGACCCCACGGAGTTTAATAAGCAATGGGCTAGAGCGTTCCCCTTCCTCAGCTACAAAAGTCTTTCTACCCCCGGGGGAAAAAAAGCCCACTAGACACCAGTTTTTTTTTTTTTTTAAATAAAAATATGGGTTGGGCGTCCCACCCAGGGATCGGGCTAGCCCTATCCCTCAAATGACCCTCAACAGCCTTTCTGCCCCCGCCAGGGACAGACAGGAGTGTTTACCTCCAATACGCCCCCCGCCCTGTGGGTAGCAGAAATCCCACTATACCTCTGTGAGTTTATTTGGAGGGCTAGCACCCCCTGGCAATGAGCTGGTGCTTCCGCCTCCACTAGTCCCAAAAGTCTTTCTGTCCCAAACCCCTGGGGGGTAGAAAGCCCATTAGACACCAGGGATATTTTTAGGGATAAAAGAAGGGGTGGGATGGCCCGCCCAGCCATCTGGCCTAGCCCACCTCTCAAATGACATACAACATTATTTCTGCCCCCCGCACCCCCTAGGGAGTGTTTACCTTCAATCTGCCCCCCAGCAGGGAGCAAAAAGCCCACTGGACCCCAGGGGGTTTATTTTGAGGGGGAGCAGCCCTCTGTAAATGGGCTAGTGCTCATGCTCTTCCCCAGCTACAAACATCTTTGTAGATAGGAGGCTATTACTTCCAATATGCCCCCCAGGGTGAGCGACAGAAAGCCCACTAGACACCAGGTATTTTTTTATCTTTCAAAAAGGGCTGGTGGTGGCCAGCTCAGGAGTCAGGCCTAGCCCCACCTCCAAAATTAGCCCTGACTGTCTTTCTTTCTCCCTTGGGTGAATATAGGAGGTCTTTACGTCTTATGTGCCCCCTGAGGGGGACAGAAAGGCCTGGAGACCCACTGAGTTATTTTGGAGGGGAGAGTGGCACCTCTGGCAATATGCTAGTATTACCCCTGCCAAACAAATCTTTCTGCCCCCCGCTTTCTGTTGGAAAGTGGGTTATTAGTAGTGGTAAATATGTATCTACCACTAGCAATAAGGCAACTAACACTGTCTAGGGCTCAGTACAGGTCTCAATAAATTATTCCTATGCTCCACCCTTATTAGCTTGGTTGCGAGCAGGCAGGCTTAACTTAGGAGACAGGTATGTAAAGCATTTAAAAACACCAATTCAGTGAATAATGAAAACACAACACACAATAAAAATCCAACACCAATTTATAAAAATGGGAACGATTTTTATCTTTGAAATTACATCAAAACAACAAAAATCCAATGTAGGAAACAGAGATATGATTTTTTTTTAAAGATTTAGCACTGTATAGCACTTAGAAACCTATAGTGCCAAAGAAACCAAATGAAAAGGAGCATACAGTATAACATGAATATAGCCCAATTTAGAGCATTAGGAAAAGTTCCAAAAAGAAATGCAACATCAAATAGTGTCCATCGACAAAACAAAATATTGAATTCCTCAGAAGTATATTACGTATGTTCAAATCTACCTTTATTGAAGTTTTTTTGGCCAACCCTGATAAAGTCCTAAGGGACGAAATGCGTTGGCCGGGCTGATGTGCTACTGTGTCTCCCTACCATCTGCAAATTCCTGCATTAAGCCTGCCATCTGGCTGGGTCAGAGGGGCTGGGGGGTAGATGGACCTGGTATGCTCTGCCTGTTCTATTCCTCCTTTGAAGCTCATGCTATACGACCCCTCCCCCTGCTCTGAGATTCCTGTGAAGCAGAGCTCTATCCAACAGATAGCCTCTCTCTGGGTGAGCCACTTATCACTTCATCAAAGCAGCCTGGCTAATCCTGTTAACTCTGACCAATAAGGGAAGACTACAGGAGGGTTGAATTTTGGCTTACAGACAAGAAAGTCATAACTTCTTTTCTGTATATTTTAGGATAAATGCAACAGTAGCATATTGTTGGATTTATCAATGCCATTCTCATAAGTCCTTGAATTATATTTTCTTTAACTCTAGCGATAGGTATGCATTCATAAACTATTGCCATGTTATCCTATGGGGCTAGGTATCTACAATGGGGAAAATGAAAGTGCAATTTCTCCATCACCAGGGCATAGAAAGCATCTTTCATAAAGGCCCTGCTTATAGTTACATGCCTCCCACCCCAGGGACACCTAGGGGAGATTTTAGGGGTCCTGAGTATGCACAAATAGTGTAGATCCTCACTCCACAGTGCTCCTAGCACCAAAATCGATTTTGGGAGCCACTTTACTACATCAGGGAACGTGAAATGTACGAGTTCTCTATCCCCAGGGCATATAAACATATTTTATAATGGCCCTCCTCATAATGACATGACCCTCTATCCCTGAGACACCTAGGGGAGGCCCCGGGGGTTCCTAAAGTGCCAAAATATTGCAGTTTATCCCTTTTTGAGTGCCCCTACCACCAGAGTCGAGTTTGGGCACAATTTATATTTAAAAACAGTGCTGCACCACAGGGTTGCTTTTAAAATGACCACAGGCTCTCAGCAGTGCATACATGCAAGTGCAGAAAGGAGGTCTGCTGGCCTCTAAACTGCCATGCCCTGTTATATACTAGGGACTTAAATGCAGTTTTAATCCCCCTACCCTATTATCTACTAGGGACTTATAGGGTAGGTCATGCCAATCATAGGTGTACCCTAACACACAGTGTACCCTAATTCATGTGTGTGTTTTCACAGAGTTTAAACAGAGCCCAGGGACAGTCAGAGTTAGTTACCACCAGTACCAGTCAGTAAAAACTGGGGTGCACAGGGCACACAGGATGACTTTGGGGGGTGGGTTGAAAGCCAACTAGATACCAGGGATTGCTTTTAGGAATAAGAAAATTGGTGTGGGTGACCCACCCAGGTATCGGGCTAAACCAGTCACCTAAATTATCAAAACAGTCTTCTGGCCCCACAGGGGAATGAGAGGGTGTTTCCCTCAATTAAGCATGAATTAGTTAGGGTATTAAGCCTACCAGAACAGGAATCATATTTTATAAAATAATGGGATGCCACCTGGCCCGTCCTGACATCAGGTCACACCCCTAAATACTCAACAGCCTTCCTTCTGCTCCCCTAGGGACTTAAGAATCCCCATCCATATGGCAAGAAAAAACACACTTTAATACTTATAGGTGTGTTTTTCCAGATGAGCCAGCAAAGAGAGACGAAATCCCAACATCATTCTACTTGCCATGCTGAATGATTGCACCTTGGGAACCCTTCCATAGCCAGACATTTCTGAAAACTAGGCATCCAGGGTGGTGTGCCTCACGTGCAACCACAACATTTTCTTACCCATAATGACCTGCAAAACCTCAAACTTTGTTTGAAATGGTGCAATTTCCTTACATTTCTGTGACATAAACTTCCAGAATCTGCAGTGACCCACAAAATTCCTACCACCCAGAGTTCCACCACTTGTCCTGATAAAAACACTACTCCACTTGGGTGGCTGGGGTTAGGGCCCTCAACAGACATGGATCAAACCAGGGCCAATGGAAGTCCCCCCGAGAGCCTGTGCCAAAACACTGGAGCAACCCCCAATAAAATATCAGGTCATTTTTTGGTTTCGCCTAACAACCCGCATGCGCTGTTTGCTGCAAGGGCTGTTGTATACATCAAAGGGCTTGGAGCCTCCCCTTACTTACCATTGGTTCACTCCATATTCACTCTTAAATGCAGCCTTTTAATTGGGCATCACAGACCATTGTGTCAGTTCCGCTCTTTCAGTGGAGCATGGACGAAGTACAAAGTAATTAAACTTAATTAGTGGCCGTCTGCTGCTCGCACTATGATTAAGGTGCTATTTCTTTTTTTCACCCTTCCTGCTCCCCCTTGTGCCTGGTGCTTATTTCCCCTCTCCAGTTACATTACATTTATGTTTTACATTTTATTTTTTTATTTAGGCATGGAGACACATTAATAAACGTTACATACATTTTTTATTTTTTTTGTTTAAGCATGGGACAATTTGGTGATCTGCTCAAAATCAATGTCAAGACTCGAACCTGCCCACCCATGAAATATTACAGCTTTTGGTGCTTTGAACTGAATTGAGCCACACGTCCTGTTCTCAGTCATGAAATACGTCACTGCTTCCCCAGTAGTTCCTTCCTCGTCGTTATTGCTTGCAGTCTCCTCCATTCATTGATGTTTGCATCCCCTCAAGAAGACTTCAAAATACTAGTTAACAGATGCAGTATTTATTCAGGTTGAAAGCAGCTGGAGCGAGGGGCAGCTCTAATCAGATGAGGATCTGTGTTCAAGCTGCTGACAACCACCCGACAAGAAGAGTAGACTGGTTTTAGGTCACCCTCCTTGGCAAGTATTGGAGGAAATAGTTCAGACTGCATTATCTTGTATTCCCTGTCAAGCTAGAAAATTGCAAAATTAGCCCTTTATCAATATATGGGCAAGGATCATATACAGGTGGTGTATTATTTCTGCAGCTTAAGGGGAGGGCTAGCCAAGCACAGGGAACCCCTAGAAGAATGTGAGCATGTTTCTTACACCAGTGAGTGCACAAGCAGAAAACTACCCACAACGCAGTCATATTCCTCCTGCCTACCTATACAGATGATAAATTTAGCACCCTACAACAAGGATGCAATAGGTTGCAATTGTTCTAAATCCACAATCCTGAGGGTGCAGTCAAAGGCTGTATATACATTATGATCAGAACTGCCATTACATATGAGGCACCTTATATATTTGCTGTTCACATTACTCCCTGAGGAGGAAAGAAAAACAAAGTGTCTCTATTTGAATGCACATTTGGCACCTGGGTGGCTCTTGGTATCAAGGAGCCCCCTTTAACAAGCATCGTCAAAGTCAATAGGTCTGGCTTATCTGAGATTTCTTAGCCATGTTGCAACATGGCTGAAAGAAAAGAAAGAAAGCTGTATGACACATCCAGTGTTGACCATGTCATAGTGTTTTTTTAAACTTTCAGCCATGCTGCACTGAAGACAGAGCTGTACAATATAGCTAAAAAAAACAGTGTCAAAGCCAAAAGATCTCGTATAGGCGAGACCTATTGGCCTTGCCAGTGCTTGTTTTGATAGTGTTGGAATAGGTCCTTTTTTGCTGGGTCACTCCCAAACTTTTTGCCTTCCTTCTCCTACTTTTTGCTGAATTCATTTTTGTTGGCCTTAAGACTCTGTGCACGTTACCACTGCTAATCAGTGCTAATGTGCTTGTTCTCTGCCCTTAAAACATGGTGGAATTGGCTTATACCCAATTGGCATATTACATTTACTTATAAGTCCCTAGTAAAGTGCACTATATGTGCCCAGGGTCTGTAAATGCTAATAGTGGGCCTACAGCACTGATTGAGCTACCCACTTAAGGAGACCTTTAAACATGTCTAAGTCCTGCCATTGCAGAGCCTGTGGGTGTAGTTTAACCTGCCATTTTGACATGGCAAAATAAAACTTTTTAATACATATGTGACCCGTAGCGTAGGCCCTGGACAGTCAGAGAGCAGGGTGCAATGTATTTAAAAAGTAGGTAATGTACTTTTAAGTTTTACATGTCCTGGCAGTGAAAAACTCTTAAATTCGTTTTTTCACTACTGCCAGGCCTATCTCTCCCATAGGATAAAATAAGAGTTACCTTATTGCATTTATAAGTGTAAGTGCCAAATGGGAGGAGATAACCAGTTCATATTTGGTGTCTCTGAACTCCTGATTTAAAATCCTAACTATGGTGAAGTCGGAATTTAAATTGCAATTCTGAAAATGACACTTTTAGAAAGTTGGCATTATCTTGCTGTAGCCAATTGGTGCCTGCAGCCTGCCTCTGGGTCACGTGACTCGATGTGGGTGACAGTTGGGCTTTGTGTATTCCTCCTAGACAGACACACATAATGGATGTGAGTGGATGGGAGGAGCTGGGTACAAGCCATAGGGCTGCATACTCCCTGTAGGTAGCCTGTAGTCAGGGCAGGGAATGCAGGGCACCTGTGCACTTCAAAGGCATGCCTCTAGAAACTTATCCCCACTTCAATGGCACAACTTTGTATAAATGAAGGACCTCAGACATCACCACTTAGTAAACTTTTGACCTTTGGATACTCTGCCAGGAAGAAGAACTGCTATGCTTTTACAAGGATTGTCACTCTACTGGACTGCTGTTCTCAAGGAACTGCTGCCCTTCTGTGCTGACCTGCTGCCCTTCTGCCTGGGGAAGAAGAACTGGCCCTGTAACTCTTTTTTGAACCCAGGACCCCAGAGTGACTTCAAGGGCTACTCTGTTGGCCTCCTGATATGAGCCTCAGGAACATAAACGGCTCCTCAAGAGCTCCTGAAGCCGTCTTCAGCAAGTTCCTGACCCCTAAGTGGTGCCTTTCAGGTCCTGGACCCTTGGCGTGATTGTCAAGCTCTTGAAAGCAAGCTTTTGGTCTCTCAATGACTGTGTATGGGCCTGTTCGCACAGGAACCGTGTAGCTCGCATCGACAAACAGCTCGAGCAGCTGCCAGCCCGTCTGTTCACACAGCAAGCTAGCTCCCCGCAACCCTCTTCAACTGAACAAGATTTTTGGCACAAAACTTGAGAAGGTAAAACTTCAGCGGGATGATTCTTGGACTGTATTGGACCTACGCTACATCGCAGTTCGCCTGAACTTTTGACTTTGACCCAGTCCAGCGCAACCAGGTTGCAGCGGTTGGAGCTTTATGCTCTTAGGCTCTATATTGCAGTTTACTCTTTAAAAATTCATAACTCCGATACTACTGATTGCATTTTTGTTGTTTTGGTCTTGTTTTATTTATCAAATTAAGCTCTATTTTTCTAACCTGGGGCGGGATCTTTTTGTGTGGTATTTTCAGTGTTTTACTGTTTGAAGTGTTGCAAAAATACATTGCCTCTAAGTTAAGCCTGACTGCTTTTCTAGGGGGTTGAGCCCAGGTTAATTTGGGGTTTTCTTGTGCCTTACCCTGAGTAGGATTGTGGTTGCTGCTTAAACAGGGCTCACACCCCAGTCAACCAGTAACCCAAATTCTAACAGATAGGAAATGTAAATTTCTCCACTTTGCGCTTTGGACACTTTCTTGTTGCAGACGCTAGGCCCACCCACACCAGTCAGGTATCATTTTTAATGAGAGACATGAGGGAACGGAGAGTGGTAGGAAATTTGTGACTCCCACAGATTACAGAACTTTCCCTCACAGAAATGATCCAATATTTGAGGCTTGCAAGAGCTTCTGGGTAAGAAAGGCGCACATGAACCACACAAGTCATGCCACGTCGGGCTTTCCCAGGTATCTAGTCTCCAGAAATGTGCAGGTTTCCAAAGGTTCCAGCTGACCTAGTGGCCAAAATCTGCAGATCCCACATTGTAAAAAGGATCTATTTTTAGTGTAAAAATAAGATCT
The DNA here is from genome assembly GCA_963921515.1 of Calotriton arnoldi. Taxonomy (NCBI): domain Eukaryota; kingdom Metazoa; phylum Chordata; class Amphibia; order Caudata; family Salamandridae; genus Calotriton; species Calotriton arnoldi. The sequence goes on from CAWUFW010013948.1 coordinate 36,208, forward strand.
GTACATGTTCTGTCTTGGACCCTTTCCTTTCGCAGGCACTAGGCCCCCCCATACACACAAGGAAGTACCATTTGATAACAAGTGCCATGGTGGAATGCTCAGTGGTAGGAAATGTGTGACGCCCCAGAAATTCCAGAACTTTCCCTCAGAGAAATGTGAGCAAATTATGTGTTTTTAGACAAAGTTTGAGGTTTGCAACAGCTTCTGGGTGAGATAACTTGGTGAAAGGCACACAAATTCTGCCACCCTAATCTCTCTAGAGTATCTACTTTTCAGAAATGTGGAGGTTTGGTAGTTTTCCCTGGGTGCCAACTGAGCTAGGACCCGAAATCCACAGCTACCCAAAATGAAAAAAAGTTTCAATGTAAATATTTGATCTGTCTCTGTTGCATTTTGGATCCTTTCCTGTTGCAGGCACTAGGCTCACCTATATAACTGAGCTAACATTTTTATCGGGAGATGTGGTGGAACGCTCGGTGGTAGGATATTTGTGACTTCCTGCAGATTCCAGAAGTTTGTCTCACAAAAATGTGGGGAAAGAGTGTGTTTTTAGCCTACGTTTGAGGTTTGCAAAGGCTTCTGGGTAAGAAACCCTTGTGAGAACCACACAAGTCACACCACTCAGGATACTCCCAAGTGCCTAGTTTTCAGAAATGTCTAGGTATGGTAGATTTCCCTGGTTGGTGGCTGAGCTAGGGCTCAAAAACCACAGCTAGATACATTGTAAAAAATGCTGCATGAAATATGATGTCTCCAGGTTGAGCTTTATGTAGCAGGTGTTAGGCCCAGCTCAACAAGTGGGTACCATTTTTATCAAGAGATGTGTGAAAACACATAATCTCTGCATTTGTAGCTTCCAAATGTAAGCCAGTGTGCAAGAAAGAAGATGTTTCGCAAAATGCCCTCTGAATAACATGACAGTATGGGTAACCTCAAATTCAGAGGTGACCAATAATCACTGTTCCAAAACTCAGTATCTTGTGTACGTTACAAAAATACACATGTTTCCTTCATGCCTATTTTTGATTCTTTATATTTTGCCATATGATTTACTCTATAGTCTTACACAATGAAAAACCATTGTAAGGTAAAGTTCAGTTTATTAGCTCTGGGTATTATGTTTTAGGGGAACCTACAAACCCTATATATCACTACAACCACAAGCATTTGTTCAATGTAATGGTGTATTGCTTTTGTAAATCAGCCAATGTGGTTAGAAATTACAAATGAAAATGTTGTCAAATATAAAAAATAAATCCCATTCATTTTCAATATGCTTTAATTTCAACAGTATGGGCCATATATTGATTTAAAAAGTAACGCAGCGCAGCATGTCACCCTGCTGTACTGTGCTGCATCACAGGGAAAGGGCAGGAATGTGCCCTATTTATCACAATACCGCGCATTCCTGCCTTTTCACAGCACTGGCCCACAGTAGGCTGCCTAGCCACAACACACCCTTGCAGTATGGTGTAAGCATGTCTGCGTTGCATGGAGGATTGTATTTGTGCAGGAAGGGGAACCTGAGGTATATTCCTCTATCTACATGTGCTGCAGAATGCAAAACACATAGAAAGAGGAAGTAATGAGGAGAAATAAATATATTTCTCCTCCTTACACCTGCCCAGGGAAGGCATAGCATTTTAGCACATACCAGCGCTGGTAAATCTGGGAATGTGTCAAAATCCATTGTAGTTGTGTGGGAACACCCATGCAATGCCCATGGAATACCATCCCTGGGCAGAGTAACGCAACGCAGTGATTTGCAAGCCATTCAGGGCCAAGCAAAGTGGCCTTGCTTTGCTTCATATATCGCATTTTGGGGCTGCGTCATGCATGCACCAGATTGTGTAGTGCAAAAGCGATGCAACCCCCACAATAAATAGGGCTCTTACTCTCTGTGGGAAAACTTTGAGGGCTCAACACAAATGAGCCCTTGGAGAATTCAGCTTTTTGTCTACTTTGAAAGAATGCATAGTTTCTGGGATCACCCCTGAGTTTCTCACCTTCTTCCACCACAAATTGAAAGTAGGTGCAAACCATAAAAATTAGGGAAAATGGTCTACCTCTTAGAAAAATGCAAAAACTGTGGTAGAAAGTTGGTTTTTGATACAGCTGTGCTCCTTCCTGAAAGCTGGGAAAAAGATGGTCGAAGCACAGCACACCTTTTTTTGTTGCAACTTTTGGAAAAGAAAATATGTTTTTTGACATTTTTCACACACAAAAATGTAGCTTTCTTTTGGCTATTTTCTCAGTCCCCTGTAGGGGAATCCACAAATCCTGGGAACCTTCAGATTATCATAATTTTGGAAAAAAAAGTAATGCAAATTTGGCCTGTGTACCTAATGTGGAAAAATGCTATGACGATGTAAGCACAAATGACCACAAATAGCAAAAAAAGGTGTTAGCATTCTGAGGGAAAAAGGCTTAGCAACCAAAGGGTTAATGACATAGGAAAGGTGCCAATGGTGCATTCTTTAAAAGAGTGGTCAAGTAAGGACAAATGCTGAAACATTAACTTTTGAGTGAACAATTAACCATGTTCTTTTTAGTTGTCCAACCCTGTTTTAATGATGTAATATGTTCACTGTGGTTTTTGTGAATCTTCAAGTTAGTACATTTCTTATGATTTACAGAAAACAAAACAAAGATCAATGTCCCCTTTAATTAAATGAAGATTTTCAGAGCACCTATAATGAATGATGCACATTCAATTAAGGATAACCAAGAGCTTCTGAATTGTCCTAGTCAGCCCTTTGCCACATATATAGATCTCACCAGTTCGAACACTCATGAAGTGTTTAGAGAAGGACAGATGTTACGATCTTTTATGCCTCATTAGCGCAGAAACTGGTAGACAACTTTTTCCTCAGCTGGGTTGCCTGTGTCCCTCCTCAAAAGAACAATGTGACATGCTTGTGGAGTCAAAGAGTGTTCCTTTGCTTTTCAACTCCACTATTTACCTGGTCGCTAAATGCTAGAGGTTTTGCACTGCCAGAGCAGGGATTCTTGTATCTCAGTCTTTAAGTGTAATCATTAAATAACCCCCACCATTGGTCACATGGACCTTTGTTCGTCAACAGTGAGAACTGAGAAGGAGGACTCATTTACATCAAACACCATGAATAGTGAAATCCATTTGGGGCTTCACAAGAATCAATAGAGAGAGTTGGTGTGAGTTAATAGATTTTCTTCACTATTAATTTGGATCGATTTATTCATCATTAAGTATTAATATTTAGTCATCATCATTACAGATTCAAATAATCCATTAGTAGATAGAATACAAGATTAGTAGGGATTACAAATAAAATGTAGAAAATACAGTAAGTATGTTCCATAAAAGAAATCACTAATTTAATTTAATAGAAGTTTAGGCATTTGAGATCTGTTTCTTCAAAGAGCAAGGTAAGGTGTCAGTTTCAGATACCCAAATGAAAGGTTCTGATAAGAGAAATAGAAGTGCACAGGCATGAAGCCTCAGCACTTAGGCAATGGAAATTAGCAATAGCTGGAAAGTATTCTCAGATATAAATCAGCAGGTGTACCTATCCTCTAAGTGAGAGACGGGAAAAACTCAGATGGGGTCTCTCCTGAATGATCTGCTCTGCTTCTGCTCTAAGGAACACACACACTAATATAAATCTGCCAAACATTATTAGTAACAATTGATACATTCCCCGTATCAAGCAAAGAATGAGTTCTCAGGAAACTTTGAGAGCAGGTGAACTCCTTAGTTTCTCACATCTTCACAATGAATCACAGTAGTCCTTGAAATGATACACTAGGCACACCTTGCGGTTTAGACATTTTTTCCCTCGAGTCACGTTTCCTGCCATCTGCTCTCCCCCAGTGAGAACATCATTATCGGTTGTCTAATACATAACAAATGCCTATTCACTAGCTTACAGAAGACTTCTGAAAAGTTACAGCATCTGCAGTGTAAGACAACAGTTAAATGCGAAACAGCATTCTGAACCCTAGCATGCAATATCAACAATGATGGCATCAGAGGCAGGCTAACTTAAGCCAGTACATTAAGGTATTTAAGTAGTGTGCTTACAATGTCTAACAATGACTACCTACTACAAATATGCATTTATTATATGTGTGCTCTTCAGCATAAATGTTTGAGCTTTTCAGATAAACGAGTTTAAATTGCAAAAGGAGAACATTCCCAACCTCAATTCCTACCTCTGATGTCTAGAATAGCCATCTCACTTTATCATAAATTAATCTCTAAGGTGCACCTTCCTTCCCTACTGGGTCATTTATCTTACTCCCTAAGGCCTGCATCCGCTTCAATGATTTTTAAGTCTTACTCTTTCTTTCTTCCATTTCTATTTCTTCCCTCCTTTGCCTTTTCCATTCTGTATTTCTCTTTCTTGATAGGTAATAACTAAATACTTTATACATAGCAAATAAGTATATTAGGCAAATGCCAATAATCAGTACAGGCTTTAATAGGCCCCCAGAAAATCCACTACCAATATTTCCAAGCCAGCTACTTATAGCAGAAGCTCCTTTACCTAAGGCTCTCAACATACTAGTTGTTTCTAAGGGTTATACTTTGGGTATTAAATCAGAAAGTTAATTTTGCACATTCTTCTAACATCTTACTCTTGTCTGGTATGTCTGAGCAAAAATGTTTTGCTTTCAACATTTTTCAAACTCTGCCTTTCTCTACCAGCAATATATCTAAAGTCAATCAATCTTGAAAAACTATTGATCTATCAAAGTACAAGATGTGCTAGTAGCTATCTTATCTAATACTATCTAATACTGTAGAGAGCTTTCTAATTTTCTCATCATTTAGGACTACTCCCACTTGTGGAATGATTGTGCCAAAGATAACTCCCACTAATTGTGCTCCATCAATTGCAGTACATTTAAGCCTGTGAGATGGATTCATAATTAGAGCATTTATGCTATTTACATGATAGATTTTAGAAAATAATAAAGCAAAATAACAGGCACCCTCCCAATCAGCAGGTAATTGAAAAAATGCTATACACAAATTCGAGAGCCCTACTCTGACATGTGGACTCACCAGACTTCCGGTTACAAAAAGCACAGATCTGGGTTGAACTCATCATCGTTCTTTAGCTCACTTCGCCACCTCAGTTCAGACCCAGCTATATGCAAATCAGTCTTGACCCTGTGCCTCATGGGAACAGTCTAGCCCAAACTGCCAAGCCATGTCTTCCCTGGACCCGGAAACAAGAATCCTGGGACCGGTTTTGGGGTAACACTCCTCATCAGCCAGGCTAGCTCGAATCCAGTGGGAAAGTGAGCAAGGGACCCACGTCTGGGCATACCCTGCCAATTTAGGGCAAACAAAGCAAACACAAGGAGATGATGGACGGAGCGCCGAAACTTTTCAGACACTCACCCCAGTCACAGATCTGGGTTGAGTTCATCATGATTCTTTAGCTCACTTCGCCACCCCAGTTCAGACACAGCTATATGCAAATCAGTCTTGACCCTGTGCCTCATGGGAACAGTCCAGCCCGAACTGCCAAGCCAGGTCTTCCCTGAACCGGAAACAAGCTTCCTGGGACCGGTTTCGGGGTAACACCTCTCATCAGTCAGGCTAGATTGAATCCAGTGGCAAAGTGAGCAAGGGATTCAACCCAGATTCAACCCAGATCTGTGACTGGGGGTGAGTGTCTGAGAAGTTTCAGCGCTCCGTCCATCATCTCCTTGTTCGCCCTAAGTTGGCAGGGTATGTCCAGACGTGGGTCCCTTGCTCACTTTGCCACTGGATTCAAGCTAGCCTGGCTGATGAGGGGTGTTACCCCGAAACCGGTCCCAGGATTCTTGTTTCCGGTTCAGGGAAGATCTGGCTTGGCAGTTCGGGCTGGACTGTTCCCATGAGGCACAGGGTCAAGACTGATTTGCATATAGCTGTGTCTGAACTGGGGTGGCGAAGTGAGCTAAAGAATGATGATGGACTCAACTCAGATCTGTGACTGGGGGTGAGTGTCTGAAAAGTTTCGGCGCTCCGTCCATCATCCCCTTGTGTTTGCTTTGTTTGCCCTAAATTGGCAGGGTATGCCCAGACGTGGGTCCCTTGCTCACTTTCCCACTGGATTCAAGCTAGCCTGGCTGATGAGGAGTGTTAACCCGAAACCAGTCCCAGGATTCTTGTTTTTGGGTCCAGGGAAGACATGGCTTGGCAGTTCGGGCTAGACTGTTCCCATGAGGCACAGGGTCAAGACTGATTTGCATATAGCTGTGTCTGAACTGGGGTGGCGAAGTGAGCTAAAGAATGATGATGGATTCAACCCAGATCTGTGACTGGCGGTGAGTGCCTGAAAAGTTTCAGCGCTCCGTCCATCATCTCCTTGTGTTTGCTTTGTTCGCCCCAAGTTGGCATGGTATGCCCAGAAGTGGGTCCCTTGCTCACTTTGCCACTGGATTCAAGCTAGCCTGGCTGATGAAGGGTGTTACCCCGAAACCGGTCCCAGGATGCTTGTTTCTGGTCCAGGGAAGATATGGCTTGGCAGTTCGGGCTGGACTGTTCCCATGAGGCACAGGGTCAAGACTGATTTGCATGTAGCTGTGTCTGAACTGGGGTGGCGAAGTGAGCTAAAGACTGATGATGGATTCAACCCAGATCTGTGACTGGGGGTGAGTATCTGAAAAGTTTCAGTGCTCCGTTCATCATCTCCTGGTGTTTGCTTTATTTTATTTCTAGAACCAAGAAATACTCAGTTACAGGTGAGTAACAGTTTTCAAAGCAGTAATACTTTCAAAAAGGCAGTTTTGCAAGGCAGGAGAAATGCTTTACAGTCTTAGAAATGCTTTTGTATTTGTCAATCAGAAACAGTAGCACTTAGCAATGTGTAAGGTAGTTGTATGCAATAGATAAAATACAATGCAATCCTATGGGATGAAAACAGTCTTATGCATTAGTAGGTAAGTACTCAACTTACAATCCCAGTCTTCAGCGGTTTGGTCCAACACTGGGCAAGGTTCAGTTTAAAGTAGGTACTGCACCACCAGCGGCATTGGGGCATCTGGGTGCAGAGGTCACTTGGCCCAATGTAAATCAATGGGGACTGGGGGCACCTTGAAGAGGCACAGTTTGCAGGTAAGTGCCCATGGTTTTAGGGCACAGACCGCGGAGATTCTTTATCAAATTCTTTACTCGGTTGGTTGAAACCATAAAAGACACAACATCAGTGAAAATAGTGCATAAAATGTCATGATAGCCTATATATAAGAACATTACGCACAGAAGAAAAATCAATAAATATACAATTATTAAAATATTTAATTACTCATCCTAGTTCTTCCGTATGATAAATACAGCTCTTAAATAACTTATAACATTTGCTATGACATATTAGTCTGATAACATCTGTAAATAGATAAAAGCGGGGTTGACTTGTAAAAAACCTTTCCTTTTTAAAACAGGTACAATTAAAACCCTCCTTGGTTCTAAGTAAAAAGTGCAAGACATCATACAGTGTATGGAGTCCTGAGGAGATTTGCTATCACAATTGCAAGGATCCAAGGAATCTAAGTCAAAACTTCCCTTTGCGGTAGCAAATATCAAATGCAGTAAATTAAATCTGAGTCTTGCGAGCAGATATCTATGCCTATTATTTTTTACTACAGTAAGATATGCCTCCATACCCAATGTGGTCGTTGTCAAAACATAGTTCCTAACAGTGGGGTTCAACAGCTCTACCCCTTCCCTAGAAGATTTCACCCATTCCATAAAATGATCCTTTATCCATTTGTGGTCCCGTCTACGGATATTCTCGGGGTTGGTAAACATCTCCCTCCTTCCTAGATTGGAGAGAGAGTCCCTTATATACCTAAGCCATGGAATTTTATAGGCCTCGTCAAGAGCCATACAATCCCTAAAAAAAACTGATTAAGAACCAGCTTCTCCCGAGAAACAGCCATTCCATTGCATGCGTAACAACGCATGCAATTACAACGCCGTCGTTACAACAACCGCATTGTTACATCGCAGTACCATTACAACACAAGTCGTTACAACGACTTGCTGTAGGGGGCGCTCTAAGATAAGGAATAGTATCATTTACTATTCCAACACCTTCCCTACTGTTGCACACACTGGAGTTGGAATAGTAAATTATACTATTCCAACATCCAGCGCCCCCTACAGCAAGTCGTTGTAACGACTTGCGTAGTAATGGTACTGCGCAATGTAACAACTCGGTCGTTGTGACGACCGCGTTGTAATCGCATGCGTTGTAAACGCATGCGATGTAGACTTATATATTCGCTTCTCCCTGGACTAAATCCTCACCAAATTCAGCAGAAGGCGCAAGGCAATCTGGTCACTTAAATATCTGACCCCCCAGCTCTTCATGTACACAGAAGGAGGACGTGCTCTGGGACACACAGAGTAAATGTCTGAGAAGTTTGTTTTCCTCCACCTGGAGCCCACGTGGGTACAAAAAAAACCAAATTTCGCTCCCATATCGAGCTTTGGACACACACATGCCCTGATTAATGTTGACAAGGGCTTTGAGAGGTCTACTTTCCAGCCTAGCAGCAAAGCTAAAGACTGCTCCTATGGTCATCCTGAGCTCCTGACCTTTGGCTCCAATCAGGGGCTTCCAGCTCAGATTGGAGTCAAATAGCACACCCAGATAGGGGAAACTCTCCACCTTTGCCAATAAGTGCCCATTCAGGCTAAAATATTTTGTTCTGGGTTTCCTGGGCCCCACCACCATAATGTGGGATTTAGTGAGGTTGACTTGAAAGGTCTAAATCCCTCATAAAGAAGTCAAATGTATTCTAAAGGATTTGTAGAGCATTGGCTGTTCTTGCTTTCAGCACCGCGTCATCCGCTTATAAAAGTACTGGTAGGAGACGAGTATCAATCAATGCACAGTCTACTTTTGCTGCAATTAATGCCTGTTCCAGGCCATTTACATTCAAACTAAATAAAAAAGGCGCAAGGATGCAACCTTGTTGAACCCCATGGTCCATCTTAAAGTTCATAGTACACAAAGAATCATTGGAATATTTGACTCTAGCAGATGTCTCTGTGTGAAGATCATGCAGAAATGATACTATATTAGGGTCTACACCCAGACCTAACAGGATCTTTCATTGCTTATCACAGTTGTCGCGGTCGAACACTGCTGTGAGATCTAGAAAGGCCATTTTGATTGTCTCTGAGCGTGCAACTGTGTATTTATTAACACCATATAGAGGTTCATACACTGATCTAGGGTGGATTTGCCTCACTGGAACCCATATTGAGAATAAGTAATTATATTCCTGTTTTCAGCCCAGCATCTCGGCCTATCTAAATACACCCACCCACTACCTTTACAGCTGAATCTAGAGGGGATATGGGCCTGTATTACTGTGGATTGTCATTATACCCTTTTTTAAAGATAGGGACTATGACTGATGATGACCATGAGGGAAGTGGGCCTTCCCGCACTGCTGCTTTCAAGACCAAGGTCAACAATGGTCTCCAAAAGTCTGGGTAACTGATATAAGTCTGGCAGGATATTATCTGGTCCCAGGGCTTTTTGTCTGGTTAGAGCCTTTATGCCCTTGGTCATTTCTTCCAGTATCAAGACAAGCCTAGAATCCATCTGAACCACTACCTGCTCCTCAGTCAGAACTGGCACATTCAAGCAATTATACATTCCCTCAAACTGGCTAACCCAGTCCCTAGTAGTAATATGGTGGCACATAGTAGGCACATTCTCGTTGGATGAAATAGGGACGATTTACTATGTGCCAAATAATTCAACTATTTCTCACAGTGGTCGCTTGGACCAGTGCAACCCAGGCCATGTCCCTCAAAGTCCTTTACCTTCTCTTCAACACCTCCTTATAATTACGTCTACAGGATACTACCTGATCCCATCTCTAGGAGTTGCTTTGAGTGTGTTTTTTAACTTACAGAGGGCCTTGGAACATTCAGTGTCAATCCACTTGCGGGCAGAGTTGTTAGTTTTTGTGTCTGGCACACGTATTAGCTCATCAGCCTTTTGGGCTATATGACCAAAAGCAATGAGCCGCGCTACATCTGGAACAGATCAGAGGTTAAGATTAGCACAAGGGGGGCCACAAGGCAGCACCAAAGCAACACCACCAGCGGCACAGGGCCGGCCGGGTGTGGGGTCCAAAATCAGTGTTAGGCGCCCAATGCGTTTCAATGGGGAATCTTGGTCGCACAAAGAGGCTGCAGGCTCGGCCCAGGAGGCTGGCTGAAGGTAACCACCAGCTGGGCAGGTAAGTTGGAGGGCTGGGGGAGGCTGAGGCACCATCGGTTGGGCTCCCCAAGACCAGATTGCTGAGGATGCAGGGGTACGTTTTGGTGTTGGATCTTCTTGGTTGGAGCCGGTCACGATCAGGGGGACCCTTCGAGTAGAGACTACAGGCGAATTTGTGGGGTCCAGGAGAGGTCAGCTACCAATGAGGACGAGGTCAGGATCGCTGGGGAGACTTCACAGGACAGGTGAGCCACTCTAACTTGGGCCGTGGGAGTTGGGTGCAGAGTGGGCGGGGGTCGCAGATGTAGTGGTGTAGCTTCTTTTGGACAGGGCTGCTGTCCTCAGGAGATCTGGTCTTGGCTGAAGAGTGTCAGTCTTCTTGGGGTTCCTGTAAGTCACTGGCCATGGGACAGGCGTCGTGTTTTTCGCAGGGTCTTTGAGCAGGAGACAGGCCGGTAGGTCTGTGGCCAAATCAGTAGTTGTCTTCCAGGATTGGCTGCATGGCGTCTTCTTCATCCTTTTCTTCTTGGGTGTCAGACTTTTTTCACGTTTCCGCAGGAACGCCATGCAAGGAAGTGAGATCCCTACTTCCCCCTGGTCACCAATATACCCAACCAAGTCAAAGTAAATGGCAGTGAACCAGGGGAAGAAGGGAAAAACAGGGATGGACGAATAATTTGTCCTACGTCATCACTCACATATGGAATGGACCAGGCAAACAGGAGATATCTCTACCTAAAAAGAAATAGAGTAGTCAATAAAAGATATTTACTATGTGTGAAAGATTTATATTGAGAAGAGTGTAAGAGTCTAAGGGCCAGATGTACGACCCTTTTTTGCGGCCGCAAACGAGAGATCCTCCCATTTGCGACCGCAAAAAGGGTAATGGCATGTACAAATGCTATTTTGCGAGTCACAGACTCGCAAAATAGCATTTGCGACTCCCGCTATTAGAAGGGGCATCCCTTCCTAATAGCGAGTCACCATGCCATGTACAATTGTTTTGCGACCGCATTTGTGGCCGCAAAACACTCGCAGTTTACCACCTACTTCAAGTAGGTGGTAAACCACTTGCAAACAGGAAGGGGTCCCCAGGGGACCCCTTCTCCTTTGTGAGTATGTGAGGAAATATTTTTTAAGAGCAGGCAGTGGTCCCAGGGACCACTGCCTGCCCTTAAAAAAATGAAACTGAAAAGTTTCATTTTTCTTTTTTAAATGCATCCCGTTTTCCTTTCAGGAAAACGGGCTGTTTGACAGATATTATGTCTTGGTTGGAGTGAGAAAGATCTCCATGGAGTTAGAGGCCATCACTGTAATACGATGTTCCATAACTATAGTCTTACTTCTCTCAATACTGACACCAACCACTGCAATCACTTCAAGGCAGCCAAGCAGTCCTGCGGCAACAGGGTCAGGGGTAATTGAGAGTCACCATGCAATTGAGTAAGCACTGAGAAAGCGCAGTCCTCTTTCTCACTGTAAAACAATGTGAAACTTTTACTGTAATCAGGTGTTCCTAGTGCCAGGGCACGACAGAGACCTTCTCTTAGCTCCAGGAATACTTTTAAGCAGTCATTGCCACATGGAAGCAGATCAGGCACATCTTTGTGCGTCAACCTCAGTAAAGGCTTGGTGTTACAAAAGGGGATCTCGAGCTGGCAGAGGTTTCCACCCTGTCCAAGTAGGGGACCCTAATTCTAGTCAATGTAAGGAAGTCACACAGCTAAGATAACCCCTGCTCACACCCTTGGTAGCTTTGCATGAGCAGTTAGGCTTACCTCAGAGGCAACGTGTAAAGCATTTCTATAAAACACACACAGTAACACAGTGAAAAATTATGAATGGACACCACACCAGTTTAGAGAAATAAACATTATCTGTCTGAATCAAACAAGACCAAAACGACAAAAGTCCAACATACAAGTAAAGATATCACTTTTAAATGGTTAAAGACAGTTCAGTTCATAGAAATCTATGGATGTGTCACTTTTAATGCAAAGTACCTGGGATGAGTCAAAATAAAAGATGAAAATAGGCATAGGGGAGGTGAGGGGCAGGAAAAGCAAAGTGATGTGTTGGGTTCTTACTCCCAGGGCAGGTGATGTGTTGGTTCCTAGCTGCCAGGGGAGGTGATGCGTTGGTTCCTTACTGCAATGCAGGGGAGTTGATGCGTCGGTTCCTTACTGTCAAGGGAGGTGATGCATCGATTCTTTACTGTGAGGGGAGGCAATGCATCAATTCTTTACTGTGAGGGGAGGCAATGCGTCAATATCCACATGCATCCTTGGTTCCTTACTGCAGGGCAACCTCAATGAACAACTTGGTGCCCAGGGACGATGTGTCGAAAATCCAGATGCACTGTGCTGATGCAGGTGCAAGCAGAGCAGACGCTGCATGGATTTCACAGCCACAAAGCAGGTGATGCGTTGATTCTTCAGCCGCACAGCAGGGCTTGTGTCGGAGCGGGTGCCACGGACTTCAGTGACATAGTGCTCAGGACTCGGGCTGCGGTGGTTTTTCAGCCGCAGGGCAGGTGCTACATAGATTCTTCAGCCACACCTCAGTGATGCGTTGATTTCTCCACCGTACAGCGATGTTGTTTCAGAAAAACAGCTGCTTGAGAGTCGATGAGTGGATTTTCTTGGTTCTTAGCAGCTAAACAACCTCCAAGGGTCCAGAACTGGATTTGGCACCACTTGGCAGGTCAGAACTGCCAGCAGAGGAGTCCAGGGGCTGCAGATGAAGTCTTTAATGGCCCTCAGACTTCTTAACTGGAGGCAAGCACACACAAGCCCTTGGAGATCCTTGGAAACAGGATGCAGAAAGCAAAGTCCAGTCCTTTTACTGCCCTGGACAGAAGCAGCAAACAGCAGGCTAGCACAGCAAAGCAACCAGCGGAGTGTCAGTCCCTCCTACAGCATCTAGCTCTTCTTCTTGGCAGAATGTCCTTTAGTCCAGAAGTGTTCTGAAGTTATGGTGTCACAGCTCCAGTCCTTATACTAATTTCTGCCTTTGAAGTAGGCAAACTTCAAAGGAAAGGCTTTGTAGTGCACAAGACCCTGCCTTTCCCTGACCTGGCTCCAGACACACAACAGGAGGGTGGAGACAGCTCTTTTTGAGGACAGGCACAGCCCTATTCAGGTGCAAGTAATAACTACTCCCACCACTTTAGCTCAGGAAGACCCAGCAGCCTGGTGATGGGCCATCAGGATATGCAGGGCATATCTCAGCTCCCTTTGTGTGACTGTCTAGAGTGAATATACAAACAGCCCAAATGTCACCCTCACTCAGATGTGGATTTCACAGGCAGGCAGAGGCATAGAATGGTAAAGCAAGAAAATGTCCACTTTCTAAAAGTGGCATTTTCAAACATGCATTTTAAAAACCAGCTTTATGAAAAGATGTAGCTTTAAATTGTGAGTTCAAAGACCCCAAGCTCTAAATCTCCATCTCTTCCCAATTGGAAGTTACACTTGTAAGATGTTCCAAGGCAGCTCCAATGATAACCTATGGGAGAGATAGTCTTTGCAATAGTGAATTAACAGCAGTTCACTATCAGGACAGGTAAACACACCAATACATGTCCTACCTTCTAAATACACTGCACCCTGCCCATGGGGCTACCTTGGGCCTACCTTAGGGGTGCGTTACATATAGTAAAAGGGAAGGTTTGGGCTTGGCGAGTATTTGCAACTGCCAGGTTGGCATGACATTTTAAAACTGCACACACAGACACTGCAGTGGCAGGTCTGAGACATGTTTGCAGAGCTACTCATGTGGGTAGAACAATCAGTGCTGCTTGTCCACTAGTAGCAGTTGACTTCCAACCCCTGGGCACACACAGTGCACTTTACTAGGGTATTACCAGTAAATAACATATGCCAATCATGGATAAACTAATACAGACACATTTTATACAGGGAGCACTTGCACTTTAGCACTAGTCAGCAGTGGTAAAGCGTCCAGAGTTCTAAAACCAGCAAAAATTGAATGCAGCACACAGTCAAAAACAGGAGGTTAGAAGCAAAAAAGACAGGGGGAAACAAACACCAAAGATGTCAGGTTTAACACACATTTCCCCCAGCTGAAAGAGGGGAGAACTACCCAACCTCATGGGAGTTCTCTTCACTAAGGTGAAAAATCTGGACAGACCATCAGCATTGGCATGTTCTGTGCCAGGGCGGTGTTCCATCATAAAGTCCATTCCCAGGAAGGAGATGGACCACCTCAACCGTTTTGGGTTCTCACCCCTCATTTGCATTAACCATCTAAGGGGGTCTGTCGGAACCCGGAAGTGAGTCACAAACAAGTAAGGCCTTAGCTTCTTCTGCGCCCAGACCACAGCAAAAGCTTCTTTTTTAATTGCACTCCACCTCTGTTCCTGGGGAAGTAGCCTCCTACTAATGAAAGCTACGGGTTGATCTAGAACCTCTTCGTTCAGCTGTGAAAGAACGGCTCCCACCTCATGTTCTGAGTCATCAGTTTGCACCACAAACTCCTTGGAGAAGTCAGGATTCTTGAGCAAGGGTGCTGTGCACATGGCTTCCTTCTGGGTATCAAATGCGTTCTGGCATACCTCATTTCGTATCACCTGGAGTGGCAGCTTCCTTGAAGTCAGCCCTGTCAAGGGGACAACAATGGTGCCATACCCCTTAACAAATCTGTGGTAGTACCCGGTGAGACTTAGAAGGCTCTCACCTCTGTCGTCGGGGTCTTGGGAGGTGCCCAAGCCAGAATGGTGTCAATCTTGGGCTGTAGGGGCGCCACCTGGGCTTTCCTACGTGGTGTCCCAAGTACACCACAGACTCCTGCCCTATCTGGCACTTACCGGCCTTGATAGCGAGACCTGCCTTCTGCTGGGCTTCACACTTCCCAGAGGTGGTGCAGGTGGTCCTCCCAACTGGAGCTGAAAACAGCAATGTCGTTCAAGTAGGCGGCACTGAAGTTCTCAATCCCATCCTGGACCTGATCGACCATCCTCTGAAAGGTGGAAGGGGCGTTCTTCAACCCAAAAGGCCTAACCCAGAACTGGTAGTGCCTTTCTGGTGTTGAGAATGCTGACCTCTCCTGTGCCCCCCTCGGTGAAGGCAATCTGTGAGTACCTAGACGTTATATTGAATGTACTGAGGAGCTTGGCAGCTCCCAGCCAATCAATGAGCTCATCAGCTTAAGGGATGGGGCGTGCATCAGTCTTAGTGACAGCACTGATCCCAAGGTAGCACACACAGAAAAGAAGGTCTGGGGTGGCACTGGGTGCAGCAGCTTTGGGAACCAAGACTACTGGGCTGGACCAAGGACTGCTGGAGTGCTCAAGTAAAGTCAGAATGATAATTCCTTATATCTCACCAATACAAATGTGTAGTTGCCAGGATTTCACTTCACATGTATTTGGAGTCCAAAATCTAAATCATCTTTTTGTAATTTAAGTCAAAACCATTATTCTTACGTCTACCTCAAGTGGGCATTTATGTAAAACCATGTATTGCGTCCTAGTCAATCATGTCTGTATTCTTGCGTAATCTAAAATCTTATATAATATGTAAATTGTGCATGTCGTAGTTTAACTAAGGAAACATATTTAGCCTGATCTCCTCTAAGAAAATATGTAGATATAATGCCAGCCATTCCAATGGAGTTTACGTTTCTAATAGTTAAAGTAACCTCTGCAAAGTTTTTACACACGACCACTCAGACAGAGCGTGTTTGAGTAATCTCTAGACATGTTCGCGCTACAACATTACTCAAAATAAACAATGTGAAGTTATTACAAACAACCACCCATTTACTGTAGTAAGCACCTCTTTAACCATTGAGCTCTATATTCTAGATACATGTCTAAGTAATCTCCATACATGTTCACGCCGCATCAAAACTCATGTATTAAGTTGAAGATATCACTAACAGTCACGGCATCCCTAAATACATCACAGTCATCCTCATACGAGCTTACCCGTAATCTGACCAAATTGAAGCAAGAGTAATGCTCCGGTTGCGCAACCTCACGTACTACTCCATGGCAATTTTATGTCGGGTATTTACACCTATCATAGTCCAGAAGAATATTTCCCGAAACTAAAATTTACTGTGTTACCGTCTCTAAATCAAACAACGCGGTATAGGTACAAGTCATAATCAATCCTATCTAAATATTTACCATAAGTTTAAAATCAAAAGCTATTTCCAAGTCTCATACAATACTTAACCAATATGGCGACCAATACCTCACAAGTTACCATCAGTATTAACTGTCATTAATCAAATTGTAAATCCTAAATAAATTTTAATTCCATCTGTAATCACTCCTAATAACATTACCACGTTCCGCTTCCATCAGTAACATTAACATGTACCATAGTCTCTCAATCACAGTATAATTAGTCTGTCAGGCTCTCATTTTTCATTTGGCAGCCATCTTAAATGTACTTCTGAGCACTAAATAGAACTGTGTTATCTCCAAAGTACACTGAGAATCTGTCTCCCAAATAATTGTTGTCCTATTATTTCCTCAGTAAATTCAAAAATAATGTCTTCCGCACGATGTCCCTATAAAGCACACAGTAATCATGTCAAGAAATAGCACAAACCATTACGAGGCTTGTTAACAATTAGTCCTTCGTCTATTCTCCTTAAGTCAGTTTGAATCCGTTAAAATCTGCTAATTCCAAATGAACAAATTCTCAATACATACAATTATGATTTCCAAAACATCCCATGTTCACTAGGGCATGATATTTAAATACTCTCAACTATCTCACTTAGCTCATGCTCGCAAATCAAGCTCTGTATGTTTAATCATCAAAAGGAGGAAACTCGTGTTGCGTAAGATTTTTTATCGAAGATATTTGAATACATGTGAAGATGAAGGAATAAAAAGAAAAGAAGTAAAACTAACCTATCGTTGACTTTTGAAAAATTAATTTCTGAATATATGGGGTTGCTCAGGAGACTCTTTCATTGTTGAATCTGAAATAATGTTGTAGCTGAATTACGTACCATGGGACAACATGGGCTGACTATGTTGTTAATTTTTCATAAATCCTGCACAATTCTGTACTTGCCGTAAGGCTTCTGTAAGCCCATTATCAGCGAGTCACAAGGAATTTCAACTATTATTCTCAAAATTCCTTGTATTAACATTGATTCAATCACCGGAGTGATTCCAGCAACTGACGCGGATGTCCGATTGTAAGGTAGTGTTCTTGGAAATTCTGCATTTGGTTTCATCATTATTTAGACAGGTTCCACACCCTTAATGAGTCCAATGTCTTCAAGTCCCACACTTTGGAATTTACAGCGTCTCTTAAATGGGGAGGTAAATCCTCTACCATTCTTACAGGGAACAATCCTACTGCTGTTCCTTGCCTGGCTATTTTAAATTCAGCATCTTCATCATTTGTTTGGAATTCATCATTACCCAGTGTACACTAAATATTGCAATTTAATTTGCACAAGAGATATTTTCCTAACAGTTTTACAGGACTCGAGTCACATACCACAAACTGGCAACATTCTTCAAATGAGCCTATTTTTGCAGGAACCTTCATTGAAACAGGGTTAGTTTTTTGCTCATTTGTGACACCTACATCTTGGCTCTTCTTTCCAAAAGGGTTTGGTCAGGGATTTCCGCTGTTCTAACAGTGGAGCGAGTAGCACCGGTGTCAATCAGAAATGATACTTGGTGGTCATTTACATCTCCTTCTACAAATGGACCACTCTGGTCTACCTCAAAGACTGCACCAAGTATGTAGTCTTCCTCCCCCCTCAGGCACCATCATTGCAAATTGTTGGAGTCAAAGCTCTAGTTCACAAACATAGGAAATAGTGAAATGGATTCTGATTCTAGAAAGGATTGGGTTCACTGGCGCGTTTTGCATTTGAGTTGGATTCACACCTTGAATTTGCCCATCACCACTTACTCATTTAGGATTCTGTCTAAACTCCCTCTTCCAGTGCCCGAACTTGCTACAATAAGGACAAGGAGTCAACTTCTTCAACATTGCAATATGTATTCCTGAATTTGGATCAACCGAAACACCACAACCTCTTCCATTTTTTTAATTAATAATATTTATTTTCAGAGAGAAACACATATTTATAGAATATACACAAATAGTAACTACATTAGGAACCTAAAAAGCATGATAGATACTCAGTTTCTTGATTTTACTCTGCATTTAATTAATCAACTGTATTAAAAAAGGTACAAAGCTAAAAGCTCGCAAAATGAGGGAACAAAAGGGTATCCCTTTAGACTTGATTATAAACTTCTATAAGTAGATGTGAAACTTCTGTAAAATCTATACAATAAATACCTTATAATATAAAAAACGTCCCCCAATTAGTTGGACTTGCCCTTTTGTCTTTATCTGCTAGTAACAGTAAGCCATGTAGTCAGGGGTAACCAAATCTTGCACCCCCTAGTCTTAGAGCGAATACCCTTGCAGTTAAACAGAGCAGTCTCTTGCCTATATATAATCAAGAGGCAACCAAACCATGCCTGATACGTAGGAGGTTCTGGATCCTTCCAGGCTGTTACAATCAGCAGCTGAGCTACTGCCACTGAAATAAAGATAAAATCCCTTTGCATCACCTCTAATTCTATCCGATTGCATATCCCAAAAGCATCATAGATGGACTAATGGACACCTCTTGCAGGAAAATCCCAATTCTTGTTTTTAAAGGTTGGAGTTTTTCGCAGTCAAAGAACATGTGTGCTATTTCGGCTGGTCTCTCTGCATATCTAGGGCTTTTGTCACTCTCCCTCTTCCCCAATCAAATAACTTTGCAGATGTAAAATACAAGTTAAAAGCTGTTTTATAATGCTGAGCCTTCAAATTAGCTGAAAGGAAAGTCTTCATCTCCAGGGCAATTGACATATATAAATCCGCATCTCTATCCCTGAGCCTCCTTGCCCAGTTGGCTTCAGCCTTTTCTAAATCATCGGGGAGGTGGCGAGTAGGATTTTATAGATGGACCCTATCTTAGATCCACCTTGCTGAAAAATTTCTAGGAGAAGGATTTTATCTAAAATCACCAACTCATCCCGAAGTTGAATAAAAAATTCCTTCACCTGGACATACTTAAAGTAACCCCTGGCAGATATCCCGTAATCCTGCTGTAGATCTAAAAAAAGAACAACATTTGGATGACTTATGGATATTGTCAATCTTACTGATACCAGATTGTTCCCAATGTCTGCCAATTACATCATAAAACATATCCGGGAAAATGGAAGATCTCCATAGGGTGTATATCTATTATATCTCAGAATCTTCATAAGTCTGCCCACCTTATTGCAAACTTTCCGTGCTGCCATTAGGCATTTATAATGGGTTTTTGGGAATAACTAGGCTCCACTTGTCAGAGGAGAACCCCATATGCATCTCTTCCTATAGCAAGTTGATATATGGAGGGGGAGCAGAGCAACCTTCCTGCCTTTCGATATTAGCACTATCTGCTGTAAACAAAACTCCCATTTGTTAGAGAAGAGCCGACCAATTGTAGAGTAACAAGTTAGGAACGGCCCACCCACCCCTCTCCTAAGGAAGAATAAAATGTTTTAAAGACCGCCGCACTTTCTGGTACTGTCATATGAAATTAATAAACAAAGATTCTAATTTCTTAAATGTACCAGCTTCTAGCTTCAGGGGAATGGAGCAGAAGAGATAGAGTACATTAGGAAAAATAATCATTATTAGATCTACCTATTATTGGTAAGCGTAGTTTGTCCATACATCTTAAATTGGTGCTTATGCGGCTTAGAAGTGGATCCAAGTTGATCGACCATATGGAATTCACCTCACAGTTTATCCTGACTCCTAAATATGTAGCTGTATTGGTCTTGCGGGTATCATGGAAATTAATATTTTTAGAACAAATAATCTGGGTCTTCTCCTTATTTAAGAGTTATCCTGATTTCCTCCCAAATTCCCCTGCTAAGTTTTCGACCTCTACAATTGTCTTTTCCGGGTCAAATGTTACAATGGCTATGTTGTCTGCATATGCCAGTATTTTTGTGGCATAGCCATTGATAAGAACGGGTTTTATAAACTGGTTTCATAGAATCTGATTAATGAGTGGGTTGATATATAAAGCAAGGGAGAGCAGGGACAACCCTGCCTTGTCCCTCTAGCCACCTCTATTTTACCAGATTCCATACCCATCGTCTGTAGCCTGGCATACAGGCCCTAATGGCTGTAATAAGACATGGACCAAAGCCATTTAGTGCCAAAATTCCCCAGAGAAACTGCCAGGACACTCAATCAAAGGCTTTTTCCATATCAAGAAGGATCACAGCAACCCGGTCTCCTGTTACCACCGCTATTTCAAACAAAGATATAATTTGTTGAATGTGATCAGTGGTTCCCCTGCCCAGTATAAACCCGTGTTGCCATGGAGAGGCGTGGTTAGCTATGACCCTCCCATACCAAATGGCCAATATTTTTGAGTAGAGTTTAGCATCAGCATTAAGTAAAGAAATTGGGCAATATGATGTGGGAATATCCAGCGGCTTCCCTTTCTTTGGGAAAATAACCATATCTGTACCCTGCCAAGATTGGGGTGGGATCCCATTATGCTGCACATTCAAGAATAAATCCAAGATTAAAGGAGCTAATTGAGGAAGAAGAATTTTATATAATTCGAGAGGGATGTTATCCGGGCCGGCGGACATCCCTGAAGCCATCCGTTGTAGAGCCTCTATAACTTTGTCAAATGTAATATCAGACTCCAGCTCCCGATAGATTGCTGATTTAATTACTCTGAATTGCTCACCCACGTTTCCTCGCTCTTCCCCCAAATTAGCATAGGGAGCTCCATCTTGGTATAGTTCTCTATAATATTGCTCAAATATGCTTAGAATATCTCTGGGATCCATAGCATATTGGTCGTCATTCCTTTTTATTCTATTAATAATATTCCTTGTAGTTTTCTGTCTAGTCGGAGCACCAACAGCCTACCTACTGATTCCCCATATTTTAGACCCCATTTTTGTATGCTTGGAACCCGCCACCATTCTTGCAGTAAAATAGCAATTAATCTCCGCTTTCGCTGTGGCCAACTTTAGTTGCAATAAATTTTGCTTTTTTGCTTTCTCCTGCCCCTGGCTTATCGCCACCACATGTTCTTTCTCAAGATTTGCTAGCTTTTCAACCAACTCATTAACCTCGATCCTCTGTTGTTTCCACCTCCATCCCACAAAACTAATAACTTCCCCCCTCAACCCAGCCTTAAAAGCGTCCCAAACAACACCCCTAGACGTACTATAGCGATTTATATAAAAAAAAGTCTATCACCCATCGCCTAATATAAGGGGTTGAGATCTGAAAATAATTTAGGCAGCTTTTAAATCCCAATTTTACCCAAGATAGTGGTTGAAGCCAGGAATTAATCTAGCCAAACATGATTCTTATGCGGGCAAGAACAATAGGTATACCCAGGGTCAGAGGGTTTCGTTAAGGCCCATTCATCGCTCAAACTATAGATGGCATTCAAGGAGGTAAATGCATTGTAGACGTTAAGGCACCCCCATTTCCAAATGTATATTTAAATCACCACATCTGATCAGGGGGGCTGATCAGGATGCAAGTTCAAACTCTAAATCCTCAAATACTTTAGGATCATCTTGATTAGATCCATAAATAGTACATACTGTCAACCCATTAGATAAGGGGACCACTGCCCATCTACCCCACTTATCTGCTAATGCATGTCTCACTAGACCAATATTATCTTTGACATGTATTGCTACCCCCCTTATCATTGAAGTCTGTGTTGAACATATGGCCAGAGAATACCCCTTTATCCCCATAATTTCCCTCTTACCCCAAGGTATATGAGTCTTTTGTTGACAAATTATGTCCAGGTTTAAGAATCTTAAAATCTCAGAGACTCTCAGCCACTTCGTGGTATCATTCAGTCCACCCACATTTACCGAGCATACGGTTACCTTGGCTGTCATAGTACTCAAAGTCGCAGTTCCAATGACTATCCAGCTCTTCTATGTGAAATTCCAATTCTCTTTTTTTCTCTCTGAATTTTTTTCCCTTTTTTTTCCTTGCCCCCCTGTCCTCCCCCTCCCACTGCCCCAATCCAACCCACCCCCCTATACCACCCCACCCAATGCAACCCCATCCAGCCCCTCCCTACCTCCGCTCCCACCCCAGACATCAAACAAATATCTATCCCTTCAACTAGCGAAAACAGATATTAACACCTGCCCAAAGACAATGTGCATCTACTCCTATAACCCGACCCCCCACACGTGTCCTAGCGACCATCGATAATAGAAGATTTGTATCTCAATCATATTAGCCCTGTGGTAGCTAAGCATTATTACTACACCCTTAACTCAGCCAGGAGTTCCTTAGCTTTGATCTCGGAAGTAAAGAACAGAGTCCGATCTCCCGAGATTACTTTAAGACTAGCCGGGTTTATCACATACGCCTGTGCCCCCTTCTCTTGAAATGGTTTAACCATTTGGTGAAGCTGCCAACATCTCTCCACAGTTGAGTGACAGAAATCCTGCCTAAAAAAAATGAGATGTCTCCCACAGTGCACTTGGCTTCGGGTCAGGCCTTCTCAAATACAGATTTCCGCAAAAGATAGTTTCCAAAGTAAACTAGGATTTCTCTGGGTCTCATATCTGGCCTGACTGGTTGTTTTAATGTGAAGGGGACCCTGTGGGCCCTCTGTATCTCATGGGACCAGATCCAACCTTCTAGGGAGGGAAGAGCTTTACTCAGAAGATCTACCAAGAATATACGGATATCCGATCACTCTAGTTTCTGCTGAATGTCCACCAGTTGAGATTCATGGGCCTCTGCCTGGCCTTGGGTTACCACAAAGTCTGCCTCAAGAGCTGACGCTCCAGTCTCCAAATCCGTGAACCTCTCGCCAGTAGCTTTGCATGACTTGGCGACTTACCTTACTGAACCCGCAACTTTGCGTATAGCAGCTTGGGATCAGCGGCTATCTTGCTGGGTCTCTTCCCGATGTGAAAGTATACATTGTAGAATAGTATTTAGGGTGGGGGATGCTGTTTCCTGAGATGTATTTACCACACTCCCAATCAACTCTTCTATAGGGGAATGATCCCATTCAAGATCTTCTGCCCAATCCTATTCGAGCGACCAGGCTTCCTTTGCACTTTATGCATTGTTGCAGCTGAGATCACCCTGCTAGTATCCGGTAGGCTATCTCTATCACTTGATTCAGCAATTGAACTCGATCCGTCAGCAGACCATGTCTCATCTGATAGTGAAAAAAAACAGTCATTCGCCTCAGGGTCATGATCATTACCCTCCTTCATTGTCCCCGAAGTGCAAGCCAATGTCTGTCGGTCCCTTCCTCCCTTAGAACTGCCCTGGGGGTTCAAGTGGGGACCCAACCTCTCCTTCGCATCTTTCTTTTCCAAGATTTGTTTGCTATCCATTTGGTCCAGAATACCACTTGCCAGAGCAGAAGAGCAACCGGAAGCCTCAATTTGCAATCCCTTTAGGTTTCCCCCCTCACTAACCTCGGGCGGGAACATACCGGTGGCCATCCCTATCTGAGATAATCCAAACAGGGAAGAAGGTATTTGTACACTGGCAGGAGGGGGGTGCATCACCGCAGCCGTAGGCATCTCTGTATCCAAATCCTGACAAGGCAAGCCATTTCTCCAACCCCCTGCCGCCATCTCATCAGGAGCATCCCGTCCTGGATTAGCTACTGTATTCCCACCAGTCTTGGAACCACAAAGCAGTTCCAAGATGGTCTGCCGGACAGACGCTGCTCGGGCGCAGCCCCTCCCTTTGCATTCCTCTCACCAGAGAGGTCCCTCCGGGTCGTCTGGTGCCGTACAGGGTGGCGCGATGCAGCTCTGCTCCCGTGGGTACATCCCGTGTGGATTGACTCTGCCCGCTCAATGAAGAAGCGGGGCTGTGGGTCCAGCAGCTGGTGCCTTCCTCTGATTACTGGCGGGGGCCAACCACAATCTCTTCCTTGTGGAACGTCAACTTAGCCTTGGGCCATTTGCCCTCCATTCTGGAAACCAACACCTTGCATTCCACCAACATTTCCTACGTACAACTGATTTTGGAACCCTTTCAGAGCCAGCTTCGTCTGAGCCAACATAAACTTCTCTTTAATTCTTTTCTGCTTCATCTCTTGTTCATAGCAACAGTATTTAGCATACCTCAGGATCTCATCTAAAGGTTTTGTCTTCTGGCAAATCACATTCTGTTGTATTTGCATACTGATCTCTGGGAGAAACCCAAGAATGAGCTGTGACACAAAACTTTCTATATGTCCCTATTTTGAAATTTTCTTGTCCGCGCTGTGCTCTTTGAACACTTGTAACAAACGTTCATAATGAGCACTCACTCACTCTTTAGCTTCCTAAGTCGTTTCGTTAATTTTCAACCAATCAATGTCCATTGCTGGTACTTTTCCCTTCAAAAAAGTAATCATCTTATCTTTCCTTGTTATCCCTATAGGTGAGGGTGCAAAGGTACATGCATTTCATGGGGGCTCTGTAAGTGGTCATTGTATAGCTATCTTACACTCAGCGTGTAGATTGCTTGGTACCACAATGTTGAAAGAGGTATTCAAATCTGTCCACAGAACCTTTGAAATTTTCATAAACCTGACAAACTGTGTATACCATTGGGCAGGATTCTCTCTCAGTTTATGAATGTTGTTTTTGAATGTCACAAGACCCCCTCAGCTCCATGGCACATGAACATACCCTCCACTTGTTATCTCTTTCATAGAGAATGTTAAAGCTTCATCCTCTTCCGAAGGTGCTAGAGGTGGTCTACTGCTTACCTTCGTCGTATCTGTCTGCTTCTTTTTTATTCCCTGTTTCTTTGCCCATTTGCTCTCTAATCTCTCAAAATTGCTCCACTTTCAAATGTATTTAACCAGTTCGGCAATGTACAACTTCATTCCTGAAGACTGCATAGTAACAATCACATCATCATCTAACTGTGCCCTGAATGTTTTCTGGAAGGGAATACTCTTAGAGAGATATACCTTCTTATTTCTATTCTAATTCTGTGTCAGCCTCTCATATGTGAAGTAGCTGCATGCTTTTTAATTTCCTTAGTCAGATATATCAGTACATTTTCCTGAATTTTGGTTCAAATGTGAAATATCCCAATATCCCCTGATGCCTTCTTCCAATTCTTTCTTCAATTTTAGTACATCTAGAGGTCTCACCCTTTCCTGACTCACAGATGGCCTCTCTGCGTCTCCTGTTCCCTTATTCTCAGGAGTTCCCTAAAACCATAGGGGTAGAGTATCATTATTGAATGGTGCTGTTTCCTCCTGTTCAATTAGAAGTGCAAAACAATAATTCTCCCTTCTCTTAAAGACTGAACATTTTGTGGTAGGATCCAGGAAAACATTTGTGAAATTTGTGACGTAGGGATTAATCCTGTCCTGGCTGTTCCATCTACAGCTCCTAAAACAGTAGGATTCGTAGCAATGTTTATTGATGCAGATACAACAGGAATTGCAAATATCGGAGCTCATACACCTTGTTGCACTGCTGCAGAAACAGTCACAATAGATGCTGTAACACCTGGAACAATTACAGTTGTGACTGCCTCAGCAGGTGCAGTTGCAATCGAAAGTGTTGGAAGTGATCTCCCAATATAAACTACAGTTGAGTCAACAGGGGCTGCAGCCAATGTACCACTAGATGTTGTACCATTCTCTGGACTTGATGATGGAGCAACATAAGGTGATGGACATGAAGACAACAGAACATTTAAAATGTCATCCCCAGAATCACTATCACTGTCAGTTTTTCTTGCAGTCTCCTCATCTTTATCCCCCTGCTTTTGATTCTTTTTCTGGTGTTCTGTTGTCAATGGAGGGTATTTCAAGCTACCTCAACTAGACATGTTATCCATCTCTCCTGCTCTTCCTTCCATTTAGCATCAGTGTAGATGCACAAAGCTCTCTATGCTCTATTTTGAATTATTTCTTTCTCTTTCATCTCAAATAGCTTTTCTCTTACATTCTAAATAACCTTTGAATTAAGTGTACCATACTGTGGAAATCTTAATGCTCCCTCCTTTTCAGTGATCTTGTACCATTGATGAAGCCACAGACATGTATGGAGCCCTACATGTGTCGCCATTTAATGGCCTGGTGTACCTTCCAGAGGAGCTTCCTCACCCTCATGGACAGGGACACACATCACCTTTCATTGAATCTCTAATGACTTTGAAACATTTCATGATTTCAACAAATCAAAAATAAATACTTAAACATTGATTCAATTCTTTTCATTGTTTTTGTTCAAATCACAGTTCAGTACAAATCAATATTCACTTCAAATCCCAACGCAATACTTCCTTCATAAACCTATCACAATAGAACACCTGATGACTCACCAACCAAACACAGCGTGACACTACGCACCAATTGACCTGTCCCAGCTCAGTGGTCTCTGACACAATTCTCACTCCTAGAAGTGTACACTAAATTTCATAACTTTAAGCAAGCACAATAAACAAATAGCTCTTGTCTCCTCCACTAAAGAATTCACATTAGTTCACTCATCCAACAAACAGTTGGCAATATCACTTTCCAACTTCTGTGCGCACACACACACACACAGATGAAATGTCGGCCAGCGGGAAATCACGCTGACTGATATAGTTTGCCCTTTGTGCAATAGATTCCACTAACACCAATCAGTATTCGTACCATCACAGCAATTTGTTATGGTACCTATCTCAATTGCGTGGTCAATGGTATCAAGCGAACAGACACCACAAAACCATATCAGACAAAGAATACCACAATATATCTTATCTATGCCAGGATCTTTGACTACAACGAGTCCAATAACAACTTCAACTGCTCAGCATCAAACACGTATGCAAAGTTTCATAACTAAACTATAGATAGTACCAAAATGCAAAACAAATAACTTCAACACAGTAATGTAATTTCAACATAGACAATGGCGACACACAACCTTATTAATACTCACAGCTCCACCACTACTAACACCTTCAAAACTGCAAATACCTTTAGGGGCACAAGGTATTTTGCAATCCCAAACAGTGCGATTCGCAAAAATCGTCCGTTTGCGATCTCACAATGGCCTTCCCTAATGCATGAAAGTTATTTGAATTCGCAATTCAGTCTAATCGCAATTTCTTGCGATTACCTTAATTCCGAATGCAAATAATTGCGATTCCCTAAAGCAAATACAAGAAGCCTTTCCTAAATGCGAACTGTGCATCTAGGAAACGCTAATTAGCATCAACTTCAAGTTGATGCTAATATGTGCATACTTTGAAAAATGCACAAAACTGTATTTTTCAAAGTGCTATGTGGCACAAACGTGCCCCTAGGGAAGGTGTGTGACTTACATGTGCACCTGTTTTTTGTTAGGGGCGCCTCAGGGGGGCCTTAGGCCTTGAGGCACCTTGGCTGTGCATTACCTATTTTGCGATTACCAATTCGGTAATCGCAATTTAGGCAATGCAAGACCATTCCCACCTATGGGCCTGGAGGTCCATAGAAAAGAATGGAGTCGCAATTATATATAGCGATTCCCTAATTGCGATTGCGATTCTTAAGAAATCGCAATTAGAAAATCACTATTTGCATCCTTTTTTGATACATTGCATTTTGCGATTACCAAACAGTGATTTCTTAATAATCGCTATTTGGTAATCGCAAAAAACAAACTTTGATGCAAATGCCCCTAAGACTTCAAGTTCATCTATGGACTTAAGGGACATGGGCAGTACTAAACTTAGGCAACTATTTTAAATTTTTGCTACTTATCTCCTGTGACATTAACTGTCAGTCCACTACCACTTGCGGGAGCTGGGATTGTTGTATCTCCGTCTTTGAGTGTAATCATTAATTAATCTCCGCCATTGATCGTACTGACCTTTCTTCATCGACAAGGAGAATTGAAGAGCAATCATTTACATCAAGGGCTATGAACAGGAAGTCCATTTGGGGTTTAACAAGAATCAATACAGAGAGAGGAGTGAGTTAAAGGGTTTTATTCACATTTAATTTGGATCGATTTATTTATTCAGTAAGTTCAAATCAAATCAAATCAAAACGAGCTTTATTCGATTTTAAACATTAAAATCATAAAAGCAGGCAATAAAAACACATCATCACACATCGTAAAAATTTCATTTAAGATACATTTGCTAAAAAAAAATTTCGTTAAAAAACAATTCATTTAACAGTAACTATTTTTTAACGTCCAGGGATTAAGATGTATTATACTATACATCATCACATAACTATATTTCTATCATAAATTTTACATCTGGCATTCAAATATTTAGAGATTTTCTAGCTCTATGAATACTTTTCAGAAAACCGACCATAGATCCTATACAATAATAATTTCCCAACATCTGGAGATACAAAAAGCAGGGCGACATTGTCTCCATCCCCCTGTTTTAATAACGGTAATACCCATCTTCGCCTTTCATCCTTATAGAATTTACAAAATAAGATAGCGTGAATAGTCGTTTGTGGTGAAATATTATCACAAGGACATCGACAGAGTTCCCTTGACCAATTGTTAATATCTGGATGGCTAATCAAACGATGGAAAGTCCCAAATCTAAAACGCGTTAATATATACCTGTCATATCCCCTAATGTACAGGTCAAATATGGTTGAATATTATATATTGTAATAATTAGTTGATGTTCAACCACCGTAGGTTTGTTCATTTCCAAAGTTAACCTATTTTCTTCCAGATGGGTCATACAAATTTTCTTAAAATCCTTCCGATTAATACAATTCATGTTTTCGGGTAGGGAAAAATACTCTGGACGCCCGATGTCCTGCATAAAATTACTTACATACTTCAACCAGGGAATCTTGCTGGCGTTATCTAGTTTCATTACATCAGTTATTATTTCCCTATTTAAACCAGTGCTAGCAGAGGTCCAGATTCTGTGCCAGAGCAACACCGGTTGCGCCTTAATAAGGTCAGAGATATATGTTACTCCTAATTCACTATGGCAATTAAAAACTGGAGCACTGGCCGGGACTGCCAAAATAAATCTTAAAAGGCATTTTCCACGTATTGGATCGATGTGCAATCATAAAAGCCCCAAATACCTGCCCCAAAAGTTGCTATGCTCACGCATTTAGCTTGATAGATTTTTAAAAGAATTTCTGGTGGCCGTTTCCCCAATTTTTTAGTAAATTTAATTAAGGCCGCGGTAGACTTCATAAACAGAAGGCTCCTAGTCTTTATCGCTAGTGCCCAAGACCCTGTGCGATCAAAAAGAACACCCAGGTAACAGAAGGAGTTAATAGATTCTACCCTGCTTCCCCCAGCTTGGAAACTGCGGTCCTTATGTTTCCTCGCCCACAAGTCATAATAAAACTTTTCTTTACATTCATTTTTAATCCAAGGTTGTCCATAAAACTTGTATAAAAGGTAAGAGCCTTCTGAAGACCAATCTGGGTACGTGCCATAAGCACGGCATCGTCGGCATAGAGGAGGGAGACTATCGGGCGTTTATTTACATATGGCGGATCCCCAGCATTTGCCACCAACTCCTGTTCCAAGGCATTTGTATACAGAGTGAACAGCAGTGGTGCCAAAACGCAACCTTGCCTCACTCCCTTCTCAACTTTAAACGGCACAGTACACTCTCCCTTAAGTCCGTACCGGACTTTTGCTGTAAGCGCCGGAGTATAGCTCTCTTAAAAACTGTATTAAAGTAGGATCAACCTTTAAATCTCTAAGAACGCCCACAGCTTATTATGAATTACACAATCGAATGCAGCTGTGAGGTCAACAAATGCCAAATAAAATATCCCCTTTTTTGCCTGCGTATACTTTCCAATTAAAATATTAAGATTAAGAACCTGCTCGTTAATACCTAGACCTGATCTAAAACCGTACTGTACATCGCTCAAAATACTATTTTCTTCCGCCCATAATTGCAACCGGTCTAAAACAATCCTGCCTGCTACCTTCATGAGTGAGTCTAACAGAGATATCGGACGGTAGCATGCAGGATTTTCCGATCCCCCTTTTTAAAAATGGGGACGATGATTGATTCAGACCAAGTACCTATGAATCCCTTGCGCAACATGCTTGTAAAACCCGTGTTAAAATTGGTCCCCACATTTCAAAATTAGACTTAAAAGATCAATTGGTACCCCATCAGGACCGGGGGCCTTACCACTCTTACTTGCCTTAATAGCCGAGGTAACATCCTGTAAAGTTATATGGAAATTAATGGGTGTGAAATTCTGGTATTCCCCCTCCGTATTTTGCCCACAAGCTACTTCCTTCTCACTAATCTTCTGTAGGGAATAGACACTTGAGAAGAAATCCACCCAAATTTGTTCCTCTATTGCTACCTCGATTGATGGTGCATCCAGTCTATTGTTAAGAAATGGGCGTTCACAGCTGACCAAAATTGCGAACTATCCCTGCTCAAGGCTGCATCACTTAAATTCTTCCAAGCCCTTTCTTTTAGTTCATTCATCCTGTTTTTTCTGGCTATGGTATACAACTTTCTACAGATCCTAATTTCCTCATTATCTCTTACTGATCTATGTAGAGCATTCTTTAAATTCGTATAACTTTTTGTACAATTGTTATCGAACCATCCCTTATTGGTGTTACGAGTACCTTTACTTTGCACTCGTAACGTACTTCTCACAGTCTCAGTTATACAGGA
The DNA here is from genome assembly GCA_963921515.1 of Calotriton arnoldi. Lineage (NCBI taxonomy): Eukaryota > Metazoa > Chordata > Amphibia > Caudata > Salamandridae > Calotriton > Calotriton arnoldi. Next base: position 67,127 of record CAWUFW010013948.1, read on the forward strand.
GAAGGCATTTAAAATATTTTCGTGCGTCGGGCTTTCACTTAAACAGATAGAAATTGGCACATATGCATTTGTAATTATTTCTTTACTTAGCTCCGCAGGGTCCTGGCTTGACCATCGGATTGTATAACCATTTTGTCTTCCCATTTCTATATTTTGTACCCATGCTATTTTATTACAGTTTCTCCTTGCTTTATTTGTGGGAGTTGCAATATCTACACTTATTGCCAAGTGATCACTCATTACGTTTTGATGAATGTTATACCCTATAACATAACTTGCATAGCAATTTGGCATAATAATAAAATCTATTGTCGATTCGGCTCCTCTGCCAATAAATGTGTGACCAAACTCGACCTTCGGGGTACATAGACAATTTGTGAAACCAAAGTCATGCTTGAACAAAATCTCATTATACAAATCTCCTTTATCAGAATGAGAGAAATGAATGGGTGGGTCATCTTCCTCCAATGTTAATCCACATCTTCCTATTTCAGCCAAAGGACACAAGCCAACATTAAAATCCCCACCCCAGATAGGAATGATTTCAGACTCTGTTTCAGATTTTAAGCTAGTAACATCCTCACTGAGCTTCTTCAAAATGGCGCCCAGTTGCCCTTTTTCTACATTATTATAAAAGTTAATCACAGCTAGAATGCAGTTCACATCCAAGTGTATTAAAACAATTTGATAATAAATTTCAGAGCTAATCATATTAATGTTTTGAGCCCCCAGCAAATTTGAAACATATACACAAACTCCACCCTTAGATCTTCCACTAGATGATTGAATTGCTGGCGTATGAAAAGTCCTAAAACCATTAATAGTTATTTCCTCGATGGCCCAGGTCTCTTGTAAACATATTATGTCAAAATTATTGATAAAATCCAGCCAAACTGTATCATTCGCTTTGTTCTTTAGCCCCGCGATGTTCCAAAAAAGAACTCTACAGGCTTTTACGTCCTGGGTCACTGTTTCAAGCACGGTTACAGGCTGATTGCTAGGTTCACCCTCGGATTGTGAGTTAGGATCAAAATCTCCCATACCACCCATCAATATGGAGGGTCTGCTCATGTAATCTATATCGATTAACTCCTCACTTATAAAGTTACTTTCCTCCTCGTCTAATAACTTAGCCTCTATTGGACTAAACCAAACTAATGCATCTGGGGTTTCTATACTATGTTTAATTTCGTTCCCCAGTATGTTAATATTTAGTTATCATAATTACAGATTCAAATAATCCATTAGTTGCAATTTCAAAACAAGATAGAATACCACATTAGCAAGGATTACAGATAAAATGGAGAAAATACAGCATGTATGTTCCAAAAAAAAAATCCCAAATTTATATCAATAGAGGTTTAAGCATTTCAAATCAGTTTCTTCAAAGAGGGTTCTAATGAGAGAAACAAAAATGCGCAGGCATGAAGCCTTAGCACTTAGGCAACGGAAATTAGCAAAATCTTGTAGAAAGCTGGCTTTTTAGATATTGTACCAATGAGGGGGTACACCATGCAAAAAGTACAGATGCCCCTCATTGGTTTACAGGGCTTACTTTAATAATCCTAAATGCTCTATTTGTGGTAGTGTGGTCGAGCAGCTTAGTCTTATCAGAGGGGAGTGTTAAGAATTTGTTGTACACACAGAGTCAATAAATGAGACACACACCCAAAAAGAAATCTGAGACCAATTTAGAAAAATAGCATATATTTTTATATAATTTTAGACACCAGGATCATTGGAATCACGTAAGTACTTTCAGAGATAGAATTTTTATAAAATAAAGAAAAATACTTCAAATTACGTTTTTTAGGTATGCGCCTCAAACTCAGAAATATTATCCTATGGGAGAAACATTCACAGCATACATTAACTTGCAACTATTGACAGAGGTAATCTCTTGGACTTAAGGTGCTTAGGGGCCAAGGTCCATAGAACCATCAGCACTTTGGTTTTACCCATCCTGATGTGTCTGGGTGCAGAGGTGCTGGTCACGATAGTAGCCTCGAGCGCTACGCAATAAAGTCAATGAATAGTACCTGCAACAAGAGAAGGCTGCAAGTAGGGTCTTGGGAACCACTCTGGCAGAATCCAAAGGGAGGCTCAGCTCTTGAGGGTCTCTGGGGCAGGGGGACACCATCGGTTTACGTGACTTCGGGCTGTGGGGCTTGGGTGCAGAGGTGTTTTATCCAGCAGGTCACTGGTGGTAGAGGCTCTCAATTTGCTTTGGTGACCTGGAAAGGGAAAGAAAACAAGACAGCAGGGCCACACTCGGTGTGGGCCTCATTGGTCCTGAAGTATCTTGTCGGTGTTGTTGGTGTCCGGGCTGGACATACACCAAGCATTGGTTGCTGCAAAGCTCTTTTACCCAGGATGTTGGTGCAGGAAGGCTCCAGGAGGGTCTAGCATCTCAAAACTTGGTGAAGCGAAGGGGTTGACCGTTGTGGACTCATGACAACCTCTTCCTGGTGAAATGCTCCTTCGGTGGGCCTGATGACCAGCAAAACGAAGTGCTGGGTAAGTGCGGTAAGTGCCTGTAGATGCAGGGGGATGGCTCCTCCACCCCAGGAGAGATGCTGCTTGGTTGTTGATGCACTGGACAGTCCTCCAAGGGCTTGGGAGGATGCATAACTTTCGAACGAGTCGGGTCTTTGCAATTGTCGGGACAGCATCAGCCAGGCAGGGTTTGGTGCCAATTACAGCCACTGTTGTTGCGATGTTTGCTCTTCTTGGTCCTTCTTCAATTCCCCGATAGACAAATCTGAGTTCCTGACATCTGGGGGACCCCAAAATACTGAATTTAGAGGCATTAAGGGTAGTGTAGGGTAGTAGCGAATGGGCTACCTACCCCCGGGGTGACTATACCCTTTATATGACCACTTCCTGTGGAGAGTGGGCATAATCCTGACACAGAATTCCAAATTTCACCAAATTCAAAATGGTGAAACCTTTCTTCAGCTGTCCATTTCAGGTGGTCCACCTTAGGGGTGAGCCTGGCCTGTAAGTGTGACACATCTTCTGTCTATCTAATTTCCTACTTGTTCTGCTGCCAAATGGGCCCCAGGTCAGGGGATGGCATTCCCCAGTTCTGGTGGGAAATCCGTTGTCACATATCAAAGGCGCAGAGGCTTTGAAGCCTCTGGCTTTGACATGCTAATTCACTAGCCATCCTGCTGGAGGACGTGTGATCATCTTCTGCTGAAGCAGGCATTGTCTCTGAATTCTGACAGCGCAAGCTCTCACCTGGAGCGGCAAGAACTTTTCTGTGGAAGCAGGCTGAAAGATATGAGTCAGCCAACACACTAGAGGACTAGTAGGTTTTCAGGCTGCACCTCTAAGGTGCCCGCTGGGTGCCTGTCGAATAAATCTGATACTGGCATCAGTACAGATTTATTGAGACAAGGTGTTTGATACTGAACACCATTTTTTCAATGAACCCATTATGTAGCTGGGTAACTTGTTTTGACCAGTGTCTTAGGAATTGAACTAGACATCACAGGGGCATATCTGCTCATGCAGATGTGCCCTCACGTGTATTATATTACACCCTGACTTAGGGCTATTAAGGCTTGCTATGGGGTGACTTACATATAATACATGCAGTGTGTGTGGGAATTGCACACAGGACGTGTGCAATGTCATGTTTTCAGTATGGCTTGCACCATTTATCGCATCTTGCAATGGGAGCCAGCATGCAGTTTGCGTGTGTGACCCCTAGGGTAGCATAATACATGCTGCAGCCCTTAGGGACCTTCTTTAGTACCAATGCCCTAGGTACCAGGGGTAGCATTTAGCAGGGACGTACAGGGGTGTTAAAGTCCTTGCAAATTGGGTTACAATTAAGCATTTCAGATTTCGGGGAAAGAACACTGGCACTGGAGCCTGGTTAGCAGGCTTCAGTACACTGTCAGTTGCAAACAATAACATCTAGTATTCAAATGGGGGAAAAAGAGGGGGGCATCTGCAAAGAGAAGTCCAGCTTCCCACACAAACCCCCCAGCCAGCACGCCCAGGAGACTCAGTCCACCCCTGGGAGAGTTTCCTGACTTGTCAGGCAAGGAAGAAGTAAGGAAGCTGGCTGTACTATTGTAGGGCCAACTCTGCCTCACATCCTCCTGTCAAGGTCACTTCCTCTGGGGCTGACCCATCTCAACAGTGATGGGGCCCATTAAAATTGAACCTTTACTACTGCTGTACCCTTTTATTCCTTTCCATTTAACTTGGGTAGTGAGATGCCCACCTCTTCTATCCCTACCTTTGCTAGGGCAATACCTAGCATACCCACAGATAATACTCAATACTTGAGCAACCCTACCATGACCAGCAGGGTCAGAGGGCCTAACTTGCTTTTGGCTATGGGGGCTGCCTCCCGTGCCAAGTATAGTGCTGCCATGAAGGCCAGCACCCAGCAGAGGCTACTGACCGCTGCCAGTATAGGAAGCCACACCCTAAGTTCTCCACTGACATGTTGTGGAGCTGCATTAGGGGCAACTGTGGGTTCCTGCTGTTTAGAGTGGGGAGCTACCACATCCTGTGGAAGACACCCTCTTCTACTTTCCCTTCTGCCAGAGCTGGGACAACACCCTTTTTCTGCGTAGCTGTCTGACTGCTCAGGTCTTCTTTAGGACCATGGGAAGCCCTTCCAGTGCCAAATCTGGGCTTCAACTCTACTGGGACAGAAGGCCCTTGGCTCACTGATTCTGTATTTAAGAGTGGCTTCACTGTCCTCCTCTTTTCCCTTTCTTTTTGGGCCCCAGTCTTCTAACTGTAGGGGCTGGGTCCTCAGGATCTTTGGGTTGGGGGGTGCCCTGGACAACCACCCCATCTGAGATCAGACCAACCTCTGGTAGCTCATTGTGTAGGATACAATCTAAGGGAGTTGAGAACTGACCACAGCCTTAGGTCAGCTAAGGATACCCTCCCTTTCCAGGGGCACTATGGCTAAAGATCCAACTGTGACCTCCCCAGGGGCTACCCTTACCTTCCTGGTCTCACCTGGCACTTTTTGATATGGGGACACCAACCTGTCTACCACTATGGTATGGCTGGCACATGTGTCTTTCAGGCCAGTGGCAAGGATCCCATTCACCTGAATGGAGTGGAAGTGCCTACCTCCACCCTCAGGGATCACCAGCTTACCATCTTGTCCTGCCTCCCTGTTAACTGCAACAATGGCTCCTCATCTGAGGTACCCTCTCCTATGGTTACAGCGGACAGCCCAGTTTTAACCACCCTCTTAGAACAGGCTGGGCTACCCCTGTAGTGATCTAACTGCTGGCTGTCAAAAGACAACCTGTTTTCCACAAACACTTTAAGCCCTGGGTCCCCCTGCCTCTGCCTGTGCTTTTTAAGGGATCAGGAGTATTGAGGGAGTCTCTTTGGTGGGCTTATCACCTCTCTCTTTGGACTTTTGTGGACCTAACCAACCCCCCTCCCCCCTTTCTGGAGTCACTCCCCTGGAACGTTTTGGGTATTCTTTTCCTTACCAACTCATCAGCTTTCTTAGCCAGCATGAGAGATGGAAAAAGCTCAGATGGTGTCTCTCCTGAATGATCTGCTCTGCTTCTGCTCTAAAGAACACACACACACACTAAAATAAATCTGCCCAACATTATTAGCAACAATTGATACATTCAGTATCCTACAACCAATGAATTCTCAGCAAACTCTGGGAGCAGGTAAACTCCCTAGTTTCTTACGTCTTCACAATAAAGCACAGCAGTTGAGTCCTTGAAATGATACACTAGGCACATCTTCCGTCCATCATCTTTTTGTGTTGTTTTTTGTGTTACATCTTGCAGTTCAAACAGTTCTTCCCCGAGTCACATTTCCTGCTATCTCCTCTCCTCCCTGTGAGAACCTCACTTTCAGTTGTCTAATACATAACATATGCCTATATCACTGGCTAACAGGAGGCTTTTGAAAAGTTACAACAGGCCTCTTAAATGTAACTTATATCAACAATTAATATGGCATCAGTAGTCAGGTTACTTAAGCCAGTACATTATGTAATTTAAATTGTGTGCTTACAATGTCTAAATATGACTACAACTACAAATATTAGCATTTATTATGTGTGTGCTATTCAGCATAAATGTATGCATTTTCAGCTATGTGCGCTTAATGTTCAAAATAAGAAAATTTGTGCCATCAGCGCTCTTTGGTCAGCAGCCATGCAGACAGAGAAGAAACTTCACCAGCCTCTGGTTACATAACTTGCATATGTACAATTTGGCCAGTGAGCATGCAAATAACAAAGAAACTACAATTTAACTAGCCGTAGGCTAGCTAGCAGACATTATGCACTATTTAGCTGTCAGCTGAGTAAATATCAAAAGCACATCAGTTTTTACAAGGCCACTGGGAAAAAAAATGAAATTATGTATCATTAATTACATCTAATGAAGAAGAATTTAATACAATTGGCAACCATGTCTTTATGCAAGTTAGAGCCTAAATTATTTAAAAATAATTTACAATCAGTCAATGCTAACCCAATTGTTATCTAAGTGAATGCTTTCAAGTTACATCTTGCACATCAGGTCAAAGTTCTACTTGCCCCTTGGTCTGCCCTGCCCTGATTTTCCTGATCCTCATATTCCTGGTCCTCTCTGTTCATCCTGGACTAGATCTTCCTAGCCCTCTCCGTCCTGGATTTTTTTGCTTGGCCCCCCAGGACCTCCAGGCCTTGGAACTACTTGCCTTGGTCTCTCAGTCATTGTTCTTCTTGTTTTGATCCTCCTTCACCTACCTATTATGTTATTCACCCTACTTGCAATCTTCTTAGTCTTCCGTAGTCCTCCTAGACCTTAACTTATAGGTCTAGTTGTCTAAGCCTCTGCTCTGCCTCACCTAAACCTCTAGGACCATGTCCTTCTGGTGCCTATACTTTAGTCCTCCTCATTCTGGTTCTTCTGACTCTGGATCTCACTGAGCATCATACTCCTTTTCAATTATTCTCATTATCAGCCAATCAGACCTGATCCTCTTGTTCATCACCCTTCTTGTTTGGGTTCTACACTGCTTAGTTCTCCTGGAACTGATGCTCCTTTTCAAAATATGTATTACAAATCCAATTCATTGCTAAAGTTGGATTTGTTACAAATATTTTACAAAATATACTTTTGAATAGCTACCTTTAATTCACCTAGAAGCCCAGCTGTCCAAACTTTCCACTATCATTCAGGAGCTGAATAACTCCTTGATTAGACATGATTGGGTCCCAGAGCGAAGACAAAAGTATTTTGCATGGGGAGGTGTCCTTTTCCTCTGAAAGAATGACTATCCTACACCCAAGAACTTAATTATCTTCAAAGGGGCCTGCCCTGTCTAGGTCAGATATAGGTCACCCCTGGGCAAGCTAGCCTCAAAATGTCCAATGGCCTGGAATGAATTTGAACCGCCAGGGGAGGATGTGAAGCCCAAATTGGAACAAGACCCTACTCTGAGAGACCTGCCAGAACTCTCTGGTTGCATGGGGCAAGAGGACAGTTTAGGGAGGAATTCTGTCAAGCACAGTGATCATGCCCAACACTTGAAGGCCTTCAGTACCAGGTTGAAGTTCAGGAGTAGGAGCATATCAGTGGAAAGCATCAGATCTACTGAGAGGAAGGTGTCCTATATAGGGAGGCTAGGGACTTAAAACCTTGGGCAACACAGAGATTGGTGGCCCCCCATAAGTACAGGGCCTTCCTCTTAAACTTATCCCATGACAGCCCTTTGGCTGGAATTTAGGGGTAGACCATAACCTGGGATAGGTTGGTCATCCACTTTTAATGGTCCCAGATGTCTGAGAAGGTGAAGAGGTTCTGTCGCTCTTGCACCACCTATCAAGCCAGTGGCAAGATAGGAGGGCAACCCAAAGCTCCCTTCTTTCCCCTACCTGTTGTTGGGACACCCTTTGACGGGGAGATTGACATTGTTGGTCCCATGGACTGTAAACTGCTTCAGTGAATAGGTTCATCTTTGTGGTGGTGGACCATGCCACTAGGTATTCTGAAGGCAGACCTCTGAGGATGGTAACCACACCTGTTGTGGCCAGGGCCCTGCTTGATATCTTTGCCAGAGTGTACTTGAAGGCTATGTGGGATGAGTGTGCGGTGACCTATATGTTCACCAACTCGTATCACTCCCAAACCAATGGTCTTGTGGAGAGATTCAACAAGACCCTAAAAGGTATGGTTATAGGCTTGTCTGAGAAAATCTTCCTACATATGAGAACTCAGGCTCATCAAACACCACTACAAGCAGCTTGAAAGCAGATAGAGACATTGTCAGAACAATACCGAAATGAACACCTACACATTTGCCCTCAGATGCTACCATCAGCAAATTAAGAGCCACCAAATGCTCCTAACTCACTGACTGCATCAAAAGCAGTACCAACAGTAGCAAGGAAATCTTTGAGATAGTAAAAGATTTCTCATTGCCCGCAGCAAGCTCTTACAGCGTAATCCCCTTTCAGGACCTCTGCATACAGCTGTCCCTATTCTTTAGCAACAAGATCTGTAGCATCTACGAAAACTTTGAGCCCCAACTGGGCATTTCCACCCTCGCAGCCCTCCTGCCCATCTTAACCAACATCCAGAGGACCACCCTACCACTTGGCCCTCCATCATCACTCAAAAGATTGCAACAACCATGCAGTCCATACACTCCGGAGCACCCTCGGATCCCAGTCCTCACCATGTCTTCATCAAAGGACTAGACCCCATCAGCACAACCCTCACCCTGATCCTGAACAACTCAATCATCACAGCCACCTACCAAGATGCTTATACACTACAGTGCCACCCCTCCTTAAGAAACCCTCAGAAGACCCAAAGACGCTTGTCATCTACTGATGTAGGATCAACCACAGTACAGAGGCTAGCCTCATTACAGCTTGTGCTTCGTTCCATTTGAGCTTTTGTATGGGCACTGTTAGACTTGGCTTTTTCAGCAGGTTTACCCCCATGTAGGAAGCTGGCTCAGTATATACTATACCAAAGTAAGGTATAGTGTGCACAGAGTCTAGGGGATCACCGAAGGCTTACAGAGGTTAAAGTAGATAATATCTTACTCTCTATTTGTGGTGGTGTGGGCGAGCAGTAAGGCTTTATCGTAGGGTAGTGTTAAGCATTTATTGTACACAGTCAGACAAGAAATGATGTCACACACTCAAAGACTGAACTCAGAACAATTGTTTGTATCAAAAATATTTCTTTGTTGTATTTTATTTTTAGAACCAAGCCAGACTTGGAACAGGTAAGTAAAAATAGTACTTTTCTGATAATACAGTTGAATACAGTTGAATGTATATACATGTAGGTCAAATGTTCAGAAACAGTTGAAATTACTTTTTAGTTACTTTGCAATTACTTTGTGATTACTATTTAAGTTACTTTTCAGATAACTTTTTCTACTCAGTGTAATATGCCTAGATATCACACTGGGACATTTCCTGGATAAAAGGTGAGTAAACCAGTTTTGATCAAAACACAGTTTCTTAGATTTCCATACAAACCACCCTCAACACTTAGAAGTTTTTCAGAGGAAAACAGTCAATGAAATCCTATGGAGAAAAATTGGGTTATTGTTTTGCAGGTAAGTAAACGGTCTTGAGGGTTGATTTCCCGGGGTTAGAACAAGGGTTCCACCAGGTTCAAGGATGCACTCAAAAAGCCCCCTCAGCGGCACTAGGGCGGCCGGATGCAGAGGGCTGAGGCCTAATGTTATCCAATGGGGGATAGGGGGCCTCCAGTTGGTGGCTGCTCATGAGCAGACCACAAGGATGAGGGAGCAAAGCTCCTAGGGTTAAGCTCAGGGCAAAGGGGGGTTCAAGTTAGCACAGAAAGTGCACCCACAGTGGCACAGGGCGGCTGGGTGCAGGGTGCTGTTTTGGTGTCGGGTACCCAGTTGTTTTCAAAGGGGATTCTCGGCTTTCAACAAACACTGCAGACTCTGAGGCTAAGATCTTCTGGAGGTGACCACCAGTTGAAGAGGTAAGTTGGGATGTCCTAGGATGTCGGGACACTGTCAGTTGGGCCACCCAAGGCCGGGGGCATCAGGTGCAGGGGTGTCTTTTGGTTTCGGGATTTTCTTACCATTTCCGGTCGCGGATCCTCCAGAAAGGGGCTGCAGGCATCATCGAGAGACTTGAGGTAGGTCAGGGATCACCAGATCCCAGGTCAGGATAACTGGGGAGACCTACTCTTGGTGTTGGGCCACTCGAACTCAGGCCGTGGGCGTCAGATGCAGAGTGGTGCAGACTTGCGGATTTGGCCCGAGCCATTGTTTGTTGCTGAGCAAATCCGGTCCTCACAGGAGACAAAGTATTGTTGGAGAAGGCAGGGCAGGTCCACTGGGTTCTGGGGGGCTACTGGCTGCAGGATAAACTGGGATTTCGCAGGAGCAGGTCGAGGTCAGGACAGGCCGGTAGGGCTGGGGCCAAGTCAGTTGGTGTCCTCCTCCTCTTCCTTCAGCACAGCTCTTTGGTCCTTCTTCTTCTTGTTTCTTCTTGTCTGAAGAGGCAAGGTTCGGGGTTTCCCCTAAATACTATATTTAGTGGTGTTTCACCCCCTATTATGTCACCCTCCAGTGGGAGGGAGGCATAAGCCTCACTCTGGTTGGCTGGGTCCCCCATCTTCAAGATGGCGGGGACTGAGAGTTGTGCATCACCTCACCTCTCCCAGCTGAGGGATGGGGTTGGCAAAGTTGGGCACACCTCTTCTCCTATCTTGGTTTTCCCGCCGATTCTCCCACCCAAAGTGGGCATCAGAACCAGTGGGAGCCAGTTGCTGGGAGTAGCAAATGGCTGGGTCAGCTCACAAAGGCGGAAAACCTTTGAATCTTCCCCTTCATGGACGCTGCCCATCTTGGGGGAGGAGGCTTGGCACCTCTGCCCAGGATGTGCTTTGTTTCCAGACCCTGAGTGCGGGAGGCTCTCAACCCAAGGGTCCAGAAACATGTCTGGGGATGGCAGCTGGCGAGCAGCCAGTCAGCCAGGACACTAGAGTTAGTTCGTTTTTCGTGGGTATCTCTAAGATGCCCTCTAAGTGCATTTTTCATTAAACCCCACACTGGCATCAGTGTGGGTTTAATGTGCTGAGAAGTTTGATACCAAACTTTCCAGATTTCAGTAAGGCCATTATGGTGCTGTGGAGTACGTAATGACAAACTGCCAGACCATACACTGTTTATGGTTTGACTGCACTTACAATGTCTAAGAATAGACTTAGGCACTGAAGGGGTACAGGGCTCATGCACCTGTACCCTCACAGGTGGCATAGTGCACCAAGCTAGAGGGGTGGCTGACCTATGCCATAGGCAGTGGGCTGTAGGTATGGCACACAGGGCTGTGTGCTATGTCGACTCTTCACTTTTCTCTGCACCAAAAACACTCAGCCTGCAATGGAAGTGTGTGGGTGTTAAGGTACAGGACCTCTGAGAGTGGCACAATAAGTGTTGCAGCCCGTAGAGGACTTCTCTGGTCACAGGGCCTTTGGTAACTAAGGTACCTTTTACAAGGGACATTGATGTGGCCAGAGAGGTACCCATTTGGGGGTACACAGTACAGTTTTAGGAAAAGAACATAGGCCACGGGTACCTGGTTGGCAGGTACCTAGGGAACACTCAGTCAAAGGGCATCAACATCAGGCAAAAAGTGGGGGGCAACCATGTAAAAACGGGCACTTGCCTACACCCCAGACTTTTTGCTTTTTGACCTTGTTTTTGTTGATTTTAGGACTCTGGGCACTTCACCACTGCTATTCAGTGCTAAAGTGCATGTGCTTTCCATATAAATTGTGTTTATGGATTGTGTTTCCATGATTGGCTTATTTATTTAAGAACTAGGGGCCATATGTAGGTAATCTGGAAATACCGATTCCTAATTACCGAATTTTACCGAATCGGTATTTATGAATCGGTATTCCCGATGTACGTAAAAATTCGGTAAATAATACTGAATCGGTAAAAATCGGTAAATATTTACCGAATCCACAATACCGATCGGTTTTTCCGATTCGGTAAATACCAAATCGGTAAATACCGAATCGGTAATTCAAAAAACAGCAATTGAGGAATCAGCCAATCCTGTGCAACCACCACCCTCCCAACCAGGAAGTGGCCACACCCAGGCAGGTGCACACAATCAGAACCTTCTGGAGAGGCTGGGAGTGCAGAGGAGAGCAACAGGGCCACTGCCTGAACCTCGCCTGCAAATCTTGCACAATGGCCAGCCAGGACACAGAAAGAGAAGGAGGGGAAAGGAAGAGGAAACTGAAATTCAGTCAGAGGGAACTGCAGGTCCTTGTGGAGGAGGTAGTGAAGCAGCACGCAAAGCTGTTTGGAAAGCAGTCCCTGCAAGTTGCAGAGTCAGTGAAAAGGAACACCTGGCTTGAAATCCAGTCTCAGGTGAATGCCATTGGAGTGACCCCCGGGACATTGATGTGCTCAAGAAGCGGTGGTATGACATCAGGAGCATCACCAAGAAGAAGATGGCTGATCTCAAGAAACAAGCCAGGCTGACAGGAGGAGGAAGGAACAGGGCACCTGCCCTGACTGAACTTGAGCGGCTCGTGGAGTCCACGATAGAGCCAGAAAGTGTCTGTGGGATCGGGGATGCAGACAGCTCTGCCAGGGCTGCTTCTAAACAAGGTAAGAAGCACGCACAGCATTGTGCCCCCCCCTTCCCCTATCCCAAATCTCCAATTGGGCTCTGTGAATCCCACTCCAGTACAGATTTTTGTGCAAACCAGCAATGCATTATGGGAGATGTAGTCAGTGAAACCCCTATCATGACAGGAATCGCACTGAACAACAAGGCATGTGACACACATCAGCGATAAGCAGGCAGAAGACAATGAGATAGTGTGGCAGAAATGTATATTTATTCTTGCTATGCAGGGCTGCAGGTACACTGAGCTAATGTACAATTTCTGTCCACAGGCGAGACATCGCGCAGGACTGCTCAGGACAAGGGAGAGAGGGCACCCGGAAGGACATCACTGAGAAGGCCAGTACGAGTGCAGGGCACACAACACCACCACAGTCAGCCTCACCACCACAGCTAGCCTCGCCACTACTGCTAGCCTCACCACCACAGCTAGCCTCGCCACTACTGCTAGCCTCACCACCACAGCTAGCCTCGCCACTACTGCTAGCCTCACCAGCATCAACACCACCTGCAGTGCTGAGACCTAGGAGGCGTGCTGTTGCCAGACTGCTGGAGTTTGAGTCCTCCTCAGAAGACTCGAGGGGGAAACATCCACTGTGCCAGTGGATGGTAGCAATGCTGGTTTGCTGTCCACCACTGAGGGAGCACACACAGGTGCCAGACGCCGCCGCAGGGCTCGTGTGAGCAGTCCACCTCCACAGGGTGAGAGCCATGGTGTCTTCGGAGGGCTGGAGGCAAGCATGGTGAAGGTGCAGCGCCTACAAGGAAAGGCAATACAGTCAGTCCAGCGACAAATGAGGCGCCTCAATGACAACATGACCAACATTGACAAGGGCATAGGCTCAATGGCTGAGGGCATGAAGGAGATGGCTGCAGGCATGCGGGACATGTCCCAGTCTGTGATGCTGCTGTGCAGCAAAATGGATGAGGACAGAGTTACACGGCGCAGGGAGAGGCAGAAAATGGAGCACCATACAAGGGCAGTGAACCGCCTAGCAACTGCCACTTCTCTGCTCTGCAGGCGCTCCGTGGCCATGCAGGAGGGCCTGGCGCACTGCAGCACTGATGTCACTAGGGGGCTGGTAAAGGTGACCACTGCTCTTGAGGTGCTGCTGACAAGTCAGTCTGCCACTACTGGTGCTGTGGAAGTTGGGGACAGCGAGGACACGACCAGTCGGAGCAGCATTACCCCCCTGTAACAGACACCCGGAGGAGCAGCAGACGGCATGGGGCTGCCACTGGTTCCACAGCCAGTGAGGACAGTCACTTAATGGCATCCAGTACTGTTGTGCGTGGCCGCAGACGCTGATGCAGCCCACACTTACAGGACAGAATTGGGTGAAGTAACCCATGACTTCCTACTATGGATGTCATAAATTGGAATGCCAAGTTTGGCCGTTTGTGTTGTGGCGTAGTGCCCAGAAATTAAAACTACGTCATTACATACAACTGGCTGTGTCTCCTTACTTACTTAAAAATAGTTCCATGTGATTTCTGCCCGTCTCTGTCTCCCATCTGTTGCTGGTGGCACTCCTGCTGCGTTGGGCTCTGGCTGTGCTAATTCATCATCATTGTCCTCAAAATCTGTTAATTCCACTTCTGTACCTTTCTTTGTGGCAAGGTTGTGCAGCATTGCACAAGTTGCAATGATTTTGCAGCAGATGATGGGTGTGTACTGACGTGTGCCTCCGCTTTTGTGGAGGCAGCGGAACCTGCTTTTCAATAGTCCAAACGTGCGCTCCACAACGTTGCGTGTTGATTTGTGTGCCACATTGTATCGTCTCTCACTCAGGGTTGATGGGTTTAGGTAGGGAGTGAGGATAAATGACCGCACGGCATATGCACTGTCGCCTAGGTGAGGAAGAGAGTGCCATTAGTCACATACACCAATACACATTCATCTGCAGTAAGTATGAGTGAGTGTCACAGTGATTTACCTAGCAGGTATCCTTCTCCAAATTCTCCCGCAGCCAGGCGTGTGTAGATCCCACTGTTCTGGAAGATGTATGAGTCGTGGGTGCTCCCAGGAAATTTGGCCACGATGTCAGTGATTATGTTGGCAGCATCGCAGATTACCTGCACATTTATGGAGTGGGTGGACTTTCTGTTCCTGTAGATATGCTCAGTGGCTGCTGGTGGGCAGATTGGAATGTGTGTGCCATCAATACAGCCTATGACATGCGGGAACTGTGCCATCTGGTAAAAGTCTGTCTTGGTTTTGAGCAGTTCCGCCTGTGTGTTTGGGAAGCTAATGTAGTGGTGCATTCTCTGCATCATGGCATCCAGGAACTTTCTGAAGAAACGGGACAGGCAACTCTGAGACACCCCGCCTACCGCAGCTATCACCCCCTGGTAACTGCCAGATGCGAGTAGATGTAGGCTACAGAGCACCTGCACATGTGGTGGTATGGTGTGCGCCCTTGGTGTTGGGTGCTCCAGGAGTGGGTGCAAGTCCCTTATCAAGTCCAGGATGGTGTGGGGGTGTAGCCTGTACCTTTCATGGATCTCAGCCTCAGTCTGTTGGAAGATTGTGATGCGCTGTCTGTAAATGCGCTCCTCCCTTCTCCAGATCCTCACTCCTGCTGCCTGTAGACGTAGCCGCCTTGCAATCACATAGAAAGCCGCCATAGTGATCACACTGTTGCATTTTGGGATTGCTTATATTCCTGTAGATGATTACCACCTGCTTTCAGTCAGTGTTAATTACCGACTCTTAAATACCGAATTTCATGTAATTCGGTATTACCGAATTTACCTACATCTCTTTTTTCGTTTTTACCGATTCTTATTTACCGATTCGGTAAATAAGGAATCGGTGATTTCCGAATGGGTAGTTTTGAATTCGGTAATGATGAATCGGTATTTACCGATTCATAATTACCGATTCCTTCTTTTTGGTCTCCTACATCTCGATTGCTTAAATACCGGTCGGTAACGGGAGATTTACCGAATTTCGGCCGTTACCGACCGGTATTTAGCTACCTACATATGGCCCTAGGTCCCTAGTAATGTGCACATATGTGCCATGGGCCTGTAAATCAAATGCTGCTAGTGGGCCTGCAGCACTGATTGTGCCACCCACACAGGCAGCCTTTCAAAGGTGTCTCAGACCTGCCACTGCAGTGTCTGTACACAGGTTTTACTGCCATGTCGACCTGCCAAGTGCACCCACTTGATAGGCCCAAACCTTCCCTTTTCTTACATGTAAGGTACCCCTCAGGTAGACCCAATGTACCCCGATGGGTAGGGTGCAGTGTATGTGAAAGGTAGGACATTATACTGGTGTGTTTTACATGTCCTGATAGTGAAAGACTGTGTATTTCATTGTGCACTATTGCAAGGCTATCTGTTTCACAGGCTGACATGGTAGTTGCTTTATAACATCGTACAAGCATAACTTTCCATTGGGACAAGATAGAGAAATGGAGTTTAGGCTTCCTGAACTCAGGATTTAAAAATACTTCTTTTAGTGAAGATGATTTTGATATTGTGTGTTTCGAAATGCAACTTTTAGAAAGTGGGTATTTTCTTGTCTAACCATCCTGTGTGCCTCTGCCTTTTGTGTATTCCCTGTCTGGGTTTAGAATGACAGGAGAAGGGGATGTGCACTCACACTAGACAGACACAAGGGGGGTTGAGGTGTGTCCTGCCTTTCCTGGGTGACTCATAGACAGGCTGAAAAAAACTGTCTGCCTTTAGAGTAGTGGGAGGAGATGTTGCTTGCACCTGAATGGACGGTGTCTGTCTTCTACAGTGTTGTCTCCACCCCCTGGAGTGAGCCTGGCCTGAGCCAGGCAGAATTGGATTATGTATGCCAGTGGAACTTTGTTTGTGCCAACTTCAAAGAGAAATGTGGTATAAATATTGGGACCCTGACACCAGAACTTTAGATTACTGCTGGACCAAGATACCTGCTAGAAAGAGGAGCTGTAAAAGCTGTGAGGAGAGACTACCACTTTGCTGGGTTGGCCTGCAGTTGCTGCTTCTGTCTTGGGCAGGGAATGAACTGGACTGTGCTCTCTGCATCCTAAGTATCTCCAAGGGCTTGATGTAGAGCTTGCCTCCTGTTGGAAGTCTCAGGGAAATCAAAGACTTCAACTTCTTCTGGGAACCGGCTTCTGGAATTGGATATTTCAACTGCCACAGAGGAAAAAGGTAACCCAACTCTGTCAACAACACCACTGCCGTCTCTGTGACCTGAAGGCACTGCAGAGAGCACTGCTGCACTTCACACCGCTACCCTGGTCTCACTGACGACGACGCCCAACGTCGCCACCGAGCCTCTGCTTGCACAGTGACCTGTGGACACCACACTCCGCACCGCCTCGCTTCACGCTGCCGCCTTGGTATCCCCGATGACGATGCAATGTCATCACCAATGCCGCTGCCTGCACCGTGACCTGTGGACACCGCTCGTGGAGAACACGGAGCACCGTCCGACATCATACCGCAGCCCTGGTGTCACCGATGATGCCGCTCCAAGCTGACATTGACGCCGCTTCCTGCACCGTGGTTTGGG
The DNA here is from genome assembly GCA_963921515.1 of Calotriton arnoldi. NCBI lineage: Eukaryota > Metazoa > Chordata > Amphibia > Caudata > Salamandridae > Calotriton > Calotriton arnoldi. The sequence goes on from CAWUFW010013948.1 coordinate 84,304, forward strand.
GGCACCACTCGTAGGTTACTCGATGCACCACCCCGTCCCACACAACTGCCTTGGCCCGCCAACGCCATCAACTCCAGTTTGTCAACCAATGCCGCTGGTTGCACCGCGACCTGTGGGCCCCGCATGCCACGTTGCCCCATCTCGCACCGTAGCATTGGGTCTACCGATGACAGCAGTTCTGCGACTCCACTGCCTGCACTGTGACCTGTCAGCACAGCAGCGAGCACTACCCCACTTCGCACCACAGCCCTGGTCTCAAAGACACCGATGGACGACCGTCACTGAGCCGTTGCCTGCACCGGTCCGCGACCTGAGGGCACCACACTTCCCACCGCTCTGCTTTACACCGCAGCCCTGACGTCTGCCGGCGCTTCAGACTTCAAACTCACAGAGTTCGACTTGCAACGCATGTGACTTCAAGGGCCCAACGACTCCTGCACTGGCTTCCAGAACTGACCTCTGCTGAAGCCACTCCTCCGGAGCTCACCACAAGGTCCGCCGACCTGCATCTCCAAAGGTACTGTTTTGTGGGTCTTCCCGTCACCATAGCTGGCCTGCGATGCCGCAACTGGCTGGAACTATTGAATTTGTTTGTTCACGATGCCGTGATTGCCCCAGATGGAGCTATCGACTTCAAGGAACGGTATATAAATCATATTTTTTGCATTATTCGTATTTTGATCACTGTATGTTGTATTTTACACAGATAAATATTGGATATTTTTCTAAAACTGGTGTGGTGTCCTTTTACAGTGTTGCCACTTTACACACTGCCTCTGAGATAAGCCTGACTGCTCGTGCCAAGCTACCAAGAGGGTGAGAAGGGGTTATTTTAGACGTGTATTCCCCTTATCCTGACTAGAGTGGTGGATTCTGCCTGGCTTAGGTGCATACCCTAGCCAACCAGAAAACCCATTTCTAACAGGCACCCTGTCAGAAGACCCTTAAGTCTGGTCTGAAAAGGATGGGAGAAACCTCTCAAGGAACCCAAACAGGACACTGTGGACTATGTTCTGGGCCTGCGTTCCCACATGGCAGAGTACATGAAGAGGACTAATAAAAACTCGGAGGCCAGCCAGGAGCTCATTAAGTACTGGTATGATCAAAAAGCAACCTTGGTGGAATACCAGTCAGGTCAGAAAGTGTGGGTTGTGGAGCCTGGGACTCCCAGAGCCTTCCAGATCCTGGAGAAGATGAGTAAGGTCACCTAACTGGTGAGACTGATACCCCCAGATAACCTCACTGTCTGAAGTCGTACTTTGACAGGGCTGACATGACCATGCTCATGGTCAGAGATGGAGGAGAGGAAAAGGAAAGTAAACCTCTCCCAGACCTCTTGCTCCAAAATGCCAAGGATGGGTTAGTGGAGGGAATAATGCTCTCCACTACACGGACAGAGCAGCAGCAGAAAGACTGCCGACAACTGTTGGGACAGTTTGCTGCAGTTTTCTCACTGACACCTGCACTGACCCAGCGGTATGTTCATGACATTGACACTGGTGACAACTTACCGTTCAAGAGTAAAATATACAGGTTTTCAGATAAAGTGAGGACATCATTAGGATGGAAGTCTCTAAAACTTTGTCCCTGGGGAAAGTCTGAGCCCTCCAGCAGTCCCTGGGTCAGCCCTGTGGTGGCTGGTGCCCAAGGCCAACCTGAAAGGGACGGACCCCAGAAATCAGATTCTGCGTGAAATACAGAGAACTGAATGCTGTCAACAAGACGGACACACACCCCATTCATAGCACCTTTGATCTGTCTTCAGGATACTGGCAGATTGCCCTGACTGAGGGAGCAAAGGAGAGATTAGCATTATCAGCTCCTGAGGGCTACTTTCAATTCAAGGTAATGCCCTTTGGATTGAAGAATGCCCCTGCCACCTTCCAGAGTCTGTAAAACAGGGTGCTGCCCGGGCTGGAAACCTCTAGTGCAGCATATATAGTTGATACTTCAGTCTTTAGCTCTACCTGGAAGGACCAATTGACACACCTCAGAGAAGTGTTTCAGGCCCTGCAACAGGCAGGCTTGACTATCAACGCCAGCAAGTGCAAGTTAGGGTAGGGGTCTGTTGTAAACCTGGGCCACCAACTTTGCGGACATGTACAGCCTCTCTAACGAAAGATCCAGACAATCATGGGCATGGGTGCCACCTAAAAACCTGACTCAGGTCAGAGCTTTCCTGGGTCTGACAGGCTACTAAAGAAGGTCTGTCAAGGGATATGGGATATGACACCATTGTAGCCCCCTCTTTGACAAAACTAACCTCTACAAAACAGGCAAAGAAAGTCCTAAGGACTGAGGAGTGTCAGAAGGCATTTGACATCCTGAAAGAGGCTTGAGGCATAGCACCTGTACTCAAGACACCTGATTTCAGCAAGGGGTTTGTGGTCCAAACAGATGCTTCAGAACATGGTAATGGGGCAGTGTTATCACAGCTAAATAATGAGAGTTAGGATCAACCAGTTGCCTTTATTAGCAGGCGGCTTTTTCCCAGAGAGCAGGGTTCATGTGCCATAGAGAGGGAAGCCTTTGCTTTGGTTTGATCAGATCCCACTTATTTGAGACTCACTTCAGGGTTCAAACTGACCACAGACTTCTAAAATGGCCTATGCAGATTAGAGGGGAAGCCCCCAAACTGTTGAGGTGGTCACTCTCCTTACATGGTATGGGCTTCATAGTGGACCACAGGCTGGGACTGATCATACCAATGCAGATGGCCTTTCCAGGTTCTTACACTTAGATGACCTGACATGCCAATCAAAGGATTGGCTTAGTTGCTCCTCCCCTTTCATCTAGGGCTAAGGGACATGTAGAAAAATGCCGTATTTTTGGCATAATCGCCCTCATTTTTTTGGGACTGATGCTGCTGGCTTTTATTACTCTGTGCACTGGGACGCTGCTAACCAGACCCCAGTGTGTGTGCTCTGACCACTACAACATGTTGAAGACTGCTATACTTCTGATTGGCAAATTTAACTTACCTATCAGTCCCTAGTATACGGTACAAATGGTACCCAGGGCTTGTAAGTTAAATGTCAAAAGTGGACTGCAGCACATATTATGTCACTGCTAAAGTGGCAATACAAAACATGACTGCAAGCTTGCCACTAGTAACTTGGATGTGCATGTTTAAACTGCAGACACAACCTGCCAAAATAACCCTTTCTGATAGGTCTAGACCCTCCTTTTAAATATTTCTACCTCTAAGTAGGCCTTAAATGCTCATAGCCTTAAGGCAGGTTGCATGATATTTAAAAGTAGGACATGTAAAATGTAGTGGTAAACGTGTTCTAACAGTGTCAATGCCCTAAATGCTATTTTCAATGTAGCAGGTTTAGCTGTACCATAAGAAAGATAGGCTATCTCAACCTAGTAACCAGATAAAAAAGTTTAATATTGGACTTTTAAAAATATGCCTTCACAGATCCAACTCATTGGTAAAGTCAAATTTGTAACAAATATTTCACAAAAGGTACTTTTAAAAAATTGTCTCTAGCCTGCTTAAAGCCTCTCAAAGCCCATTTGCCTGAGCTTCCAATTGTCACCCAGGAGCTGAATAGCTCTGTGTTTAGGTGTGAATTGGCTGCCCAGAGCTGAGACAAAAGGCTTCTTTGGGAGACGTGTCTTGTTCCTCTGATGGGTTGACCTTCTGGGCAGTGCCCAGGGATTGAATTATCTTTAAAGGGGCCTGCCTGTCAAAAGCAGATTTACTCACACCTGAGTCTGCTCCCTCTTGTGTCCTTCTAGCAAGCCCAGTACCAATTCCAATAGGAGAGGCGCTGCCCTCAGGACCAGTTTAAGGGACTACATGGGAGGCCTTGCTCAATTCTGTAGCCACATCTCTAGGATGTGCACAGGAGTTCTGCACAGGTGAAGAAAGGTTCTGCCATCTTGGTTTTTGGTAGAGAGGGGCATTGTGGAATTGTTTGCAGTAGGGCACACAGGAACTGCTGCAAACATTGGTAGGGTTCCACCAGGGATTTTTCCCTATTGATGGGGGGGGGGGGGCAGGAGTCACCCAACAACTCTGGACACCCTTTTCAGAAAACTGCTGGACCTGTAGAATATAGAAGGCAGATTGCACCTGCTGCAATGACCTGTGTGGAGACCCTAAGGGCTGGACCTGCTCATACTTGTACCTAGGACAAACAAGTGGACTCCAAGGGTCAGTTAGCTGACCTCTTGTTAAACTACAGAGGCATGAAAGCTGCAAGAAGCTCACTTTACTGAAAGAGCCCAGCGAACCAGTTTCAATTGAACCTGCCCTGGACCCTTCTAGAGGCTTCTTTTGGAGTGGGTCCTGACTGCCAAGTGCTGTTCCTAAGGTCCTGGATCCCTTGGCGTCACTTCCACTGCCCAAACTGCAAATGCCGGGACTTCAAAACTTTTTGCCAACCTTTCCTCTGAAGAACTGGCAGGAGACTTATACTGCAGTTGAGCAGAAGCCTTTGATGTTGAATCGCCAGTAGGATCCCACTTGCTGGTTAGTCCCGCTGTAGGAGATCTGCTTTCCAGAAATCTTTCACAGTCCAGAAGTAGAAGGCTTCATCATGAGCGACCCTGAGCCAAAGCCGATCGACATTGATGTTTTCCTTGGCACAAACACTGGACTTCACCCACTCAGAGCTTTCCTGCCTTAATTGATGACTGCACTGGGACTCTGCTACCCACCATCGTTAAACAATGACTCGATACAGCTTGAAGCACCCGGCTGACGATTCATCAACAACCATATTTTTGTCAGCAAAACTTCTAAGTCCGAAGGTAACTCTTTGACTGGGATCTACCTTGGCCTCGTATCCATCCCGCACTCCATCGTGGTTGGCCTCAAACCTTACCTTTGTCTCACTCTAGTACGACCAGTTGCCAACGGTTGGTGCTTTGCATTTTTTGGCACTACTGTCATCTAAAACTGTAAACATTCGTATCTCTGGTTCCCATTTGTTTTTGTTTTTTGGACTAATTTTTTCATTTAAATATCTTCTATAATTATAAATTGAAGTGGGATTTTTAGTATGTTGTGTTTTTGACTTTTTAACTGTTTTGAAACTTCTAAATACTGTGCACATTTTCTTAAGTTAAGGCTGACTACTCTGTGTCATAGCTACAAAGGGTTGAGCTTAGGTATGAATTAAAGAGTGCAGTCTTGCTAATTATGGTGCACTACCATCCACCCCAACTAATAATCCACTTTATCATAGCCCTGAAGTTCCAGGAGAAACAAGAGAAGTAGATAAATGACAGAAGAAGAAGAAACACTAAGACCACTAGAACACCAGGTGGATCAGAAGGACTAGAAGAAAGAAAGAGGGATATGAGGATGAAGAAGAGGAGCAGGAGGTAGAGAGCCAGAGGGTGGAGAAGGGTGAGGAGGAGGACCAGAAAAAAAAGGAGTAGAAAAAAGGACAAAGGGAGTAGGAGGAGCAGCACCACCAGGAGGACCATGTCATAAGCCACCTACCTGGATCCCAGATGATTCCAATGGGGCGGCAACGCTAGTTCCCGAATCCTTCCTAGACTTGTCCTTGGTTTACAGGAGGAGACACTGCTCCGGTAGTGAATCCCAGGGGGAAGGGGGTTGGGATTGTGAGACCGTGTAGAGTCAAAGATTCTGTGGCTCGTATGCTCAACAGCAACACTGCAGCAGGAGTTCACACCAGTCTGATGAATGGTACTGGCAGATGTGGTACCTATAAATAAACAAATAATAAGGCTTTAGTCTAGTATTAACTCTATATCTCAAGGTAAGGAGGAGTGTGGAATGTCTTTAAATAATACTGCCTTAGAACATTCATAAAGTTCACATTCCAATTGTTTGTAACAAGGAATAGATGCAGATAATTAACTTGATGAGGCTGCCTTCTAGAAGGTGCTTTAGAATGTTCAAAAAGTTTGCTTTCTAATTGCTTATACCAAGAAACAGGTGCAGATGATTTATTTGATGAGGCTGTCTTCTAGAAGGTGTTTTAGAATGTTCACAAAGGTCATGTTCTAACTGCTTATAGCAAGGAACAGGTGCAGATGATTACTTTGATGAGGCTGTCTCATAGAAGGTGTTTTAGAATGTTCACAAAGGTCACGTTCTAATTGCTTATCGTAAGCTACAGGTGCAGGGGATTCATTTGATAAGGGCTGTCTTCCGGAAGGATCATGTTGAGGTCATCTATGGCGGTTGCTTGATGCTTTTTCCTGTGGATTTTCTGGATATTCCATGGTGCCTGAAACCTGACCTTACATACGCATGGTAAAACATTTGTAAAAGCTATTATGCCTTTTCAAACAAACCGGGATACACCAGCTGCAGCTATTACCAACAGCATGTAATATGGTCAAATGTCAGGGTACAATACGTATGTTCATTCATAACTGTTGGGTGGAATGATATGAGTCATGCCAGTATATTGTGATGGTCAAGAGAGGTGAGCCGTGGAAGGAATCCTGACAGACCAAGACCAGCTGGAGGAACATGCCCAGGAGTATCAGAAACCAAGGTCAAGAACCAGGAAGACTGAGAGGATCATGGCCTGATAACCAGAACAAAGAGGACCAAGTAGAGGAGAGAGGTCCCTTAAATAGAAGCTGGATGAGGAGAACCACCTGAAGAATAGAATCACCAAGACAAGTGTAGAAAAGTCCCTTATCACCCTGACTTTTGGCTGATGCTGGTGGTTACTGACTCTGAAAGTGTTCTGGTATCTGCTAAACAGGGCCAGTGCTCTATCCTCCAAAAGGTATAAAGCAATTGGTATAATTCTAACTGCCAAGGCAACCTACCTTTAAGTGCCTAGTATATGGTAGAGCATGTAGACTTAGAGATTCCACTAGACTTAATGCACTTATGTGTGCACTGTTGTTTTGTCCAGTGTCATTTTAAAGTCAGCCCTGCCTTGCAGGCTAGTTTTACAATAAAACTATGTCCAATTTTGACTTTGGAATTGAACGTGCTTCCAAAGCCCAAAGCTATCTATTTATAACTTATAAGTCACCCCTAATGTCTGCCCTAGGTACCCCAAGGGTAGGGTGCCTTGTTATAATAAAAAGCAGAGACAATATAAATGATGGTGTATATGCCCTGGTAGGGATAAACAGCAGACATAATTTTTCCCTATTGTAGTGCTGCTACACCTGTCGGGCATGTGCCCTCGCTTAGAGGGAGAGGGATGGTGGAGGCCTCGAGGGAGATCGAAGTGGGAATAAAATGGGCAAGGCAGGTTGCGGTGAGTGGGGAGGGGGCTTAGAAGGCAAAATTGATGAGCTGCGCAGGAGTAGTATCCCAGCACCCCCTGTGCCAGCAATAGATTTCAGGGAGATATAGCAGCAGTTGGTGACTGAGGGTGTAGTGATAGAAGTGGGTGAAAAGCAAGCAGAGGACCAGGTTTCATTAACAAGGGAGCTAAACGATATTGATTGGGGCAAGGACTCATGGCTGAACAGGGCTCCGGCTTGGGCGAAGAGATTATGGAAGGGTTGGTTAGGGCCCCTGGGGATCACAAGAGGGAGCAAATGGGGATGAGGGGGGAAACCCTAATGGGTAACGGTGATGGAGGTCTTATTATGGAGTGATGGGGAAGGGGAAGAGCTTGGGAGGGAGCGGACAGTGGAAGGGAGGCCTAAATTGGGGAGAGTAGCCAGCGTCTGGTCTGTGAAGCCTCCGGGTAAAATATGCAAGAGGGCTAGTCATATGGGGGTTGAGATGGGGTTTCAAGGAAGTCTTAGGGAAGGCGAGGCCAGGTTGGTAAGCTGTGGTACATCTCAGAACTTAGTACCCCACCAGGTAGCTAGTGAAGGATAGGGTAGGGGAGCCCACAGTTGGGGGGTTTCTGTTACCAGCACACTGGATCATGTTTCTCTTTTCCAGGCAGGCGTGCAGTCTGGGGGTCCAGACTCGGGAGAGCTACGGGCAGCTCAACGGCCCAAAGCGAAGAAAGAGCACAGCCCTGTGGGGCTAGCTGGAATCCGGTGCTGGACTTCAAATTCACGGCCACAGATAAGGTTGATCACGTCCCCAGCGGTGCAACAGGTGGAAGGATTCAGGGCATACTCCACCAGGCTGGATTATGGGAGTATGCTTTCCGCTTCAGTTGAAAGGTGGGGAGGGCAAGGTACCGCCCACTGAGAAAGGTTTATAAGTGATAATACCGCACTTGCGCGTGACCACATACAGGAGCAATTTAATACCAATGTGCGGAGACAATCAGGGATCCAGTTTGAGCCATCACTGCTGAATTGTGACGAGGAGAGTTTGAAGGAAAGGGAATTGTGGGAGGATGCAGAAAGAAGGGATGATGTTTTGCAATGGTGGGAAGAGAGCGCAACGGGGGTCTTCTAATTTATCTGCACCTAGTATGTTTCAGGAAGTAAGGGGCCAGCCACAGGCAGCAGAATGGGTCAAGATTTGGCAGCAGCAGACGTTGTTGAAGCGGTGGGCCCCTGAGCAGGCCACAACCTTGATGCCAGGTAAGAAGCTGAGACATGAGGATTACACAGCTAGAACTGGGCAAAAAGGGATCAATGATGGGGAGCACCAGCCTGGCTGGGAGGCCTGTGTGAAGATTGTGTCTGTAGGTGTCAGGGCTAGGGAGCCTCTGGACAGTGGGGATGCCCATTTGGAAATGGTGGCTGTGGGAGTTGGGGTTAGTGAGCCTCACGATAGCGGGGAGGTCTGCTTACGGAAGGGACGCTACGTATGGGACACTGGTATTGGTACGGAGGACCACCTGGTGTGCACGGACGAAGACAGGTGCAGACAAAAGGGGAGTGACCAGGAAACAAAAGACAAAGGATTGCCTTGGGCAGACAATAAGGTTACTGGTGAGACGAAGGTTGTAGGGCAAGAAGGGGTACAGGCGGGTGACACGACAAAGGACGCAGGTGACAAGCTAAAGAGCAAGGAGGTGAAATTTAAAAAACGACCTTATATGGAGACATCCAAACTGTTGGGAGCACATCTTATGCAGTCGACCAAAGAAAAGATTTGGAAGGGAGAGTATGTCGAGGTTCTGAAATTCTTGCACCGGGAATTGAGGTCCAAGGAGGGCTCCAAGGAGGAAGAGTTAGAATTGTCCAAAAGGCAAGTGACAATTGAAAATTGGAAATCTGCATTCCTCATTTATGCGGGTGTCTACTGTGAAAAGTTCCCGGAGAGGTCAGTGGTGCTCTTTAAATACATAGATGTAATTAGGAAGGCGCAGTTAAAATACTGGGGCTATGCTTGGGCACAGTACGACGAGGAATTTCTGGCTCGGTTAGCAGTGGACCAGGGGGCTCAATGGGGGGAGTGTCAGACTAGCAACAAGCACTCTTACCTGTAGGGCGCTTGTTGAAGTGCGCAGAGACGTTATGAGCCAAACTCCCAATCCCCTACCGAACAACCCGTGATTTATAGTACCCACTAAGGCTATGCGATAGAAGTTAACAGGAGGGCCGGATTCAGACGCTACCGTGCTCCTGTTGTCGACCTGCGAGGCAACAAAAGTAAAGTAGTTTCAATATGTGTGTAGTCTGTTATGCCTTTTTACTCTACTCAGCTCTCTAGAAAACTCCTGTATGCTTTATCTGATTATTTCCTACCTGCGATCTACAGGTGTGTTGTGTCGCGTCTGTGATGTCTTCTGAAGGTCGTGATGATGTTTTCTGGTGATTGGTCATGGCTGTGTTGCGTACTCACAAGAAGAGATGATGTAGTATCGACATGCGATGAGTTGTCTAAAAAAAAATACACGCTAAGGAATCCAATAATTATCCACACAATGGCTTCTAGTTACAAACTTAAAACCCATTGTGAGAAGTTGGCCTGGCATATGCTGTCCACTAATTATAGTGGGCACCTTGCACCAGTCCAAACAACCCCTTATTGGAGATAGGTTAAAGACAACCTTATTGAAAGCTATCCTAGTGGTAGCTATGGAGAGCAGCCTTCAGGCTAAGTCTTGAAGGAATGTAAAGCAGCTTGTTTTACCAGTCTATAATCTCTTGAGTGACCAAATGAAAGAGCACCACACCAGGTATATATTCAAAATATATGTATTTATTGCTAAACACACCCCTCTAGTCTCTTTATGAGGCTAGAGTTCGAAGTACACAAGTTATAAGTTATTTAAACACAGTAATAGCACAAATACACGTTTGGGCCCTAGGGCGTACCAAACCATATACCACTAAAGTGGTATAAGAACCACGACTGAACTAGACACTAGGCCTAGAGCCTCTAGAAGTGCTTGGACCACAAGGAACCACCCAAGGTAGTGACACAGGGGACCCACGGGGGACGCGTGCAGTGTAAATACACAACCGTGATACGCCGTTAACTTCTATGGAGAAAGTCGCGATCAGGAAATTAAAGAAAAGGGACACTTAAAGGAGGACTTGGAGCAAACCCTTTGAGAACTAGGTTGTTCTAGAGTCTCTACCCACGGGAGCACCGGAGTACTCGTGTTACCTCACCCAGGGAAGCCGGGTGCATAGGTGCCTTTCGGGGTCGGGTTTCGTCGTCGATTTGAATGGCGATCTGCTGCAAAGTGCTGCTGGCGACCAAGTAGAAAGTGTCCGGGTGGATCCAAGAGTGGATCGGAGATCTGAAGAACCTGAAAGCAGAGGGGACAGAGTCTGGGTCACTAGCCAGTGACCAGGAAGGCGATGGACAGATGCCCACCGATGTCGAGTGCTTCAGGTGCGTTGATGGTCGTCTTGACTCTTCAGCCACGAGGTCCAGGAGGCGTTGTTGGCGACCAGGAGCAGGATTCGGGCTGGTACACGATGTCTGTCGAGTGCTGAGGTGTCGGCGACCGGATTGGACCCAACAAGCCTTGGCAACGGCAAGTCTCAATGAAGATGAAGATCGTCGATGGTGCAAACCAACAAGGTCTGGGGAACTCACCCAGCGAGGGTAAGTGAGGGCAGGCCTGGAGCAACCAGGATGCCCAAGAAGAAAAAGATTGGCCTTCGTGAAGGGCTACTAGCCAATGGGCTAGCGACCGCGAAGGAGCCTCGAGACGTCGCACGTGGAGCTGGCTCACAGGACACTCGTGGAGTGGAGGCCAGTGATCTTCGGTGCAGTTGGTGCTGGAGGTTAGAGCTACTCGGAGCCCAAAGCACGACTTCGTGGGAGACCCAGAAGAGGATGCACTTGCAAATGTGCTCGGTGTCCAGGGGTCACGGTCTCACGTTACCCACGATAGCTACGGGCCTCAGCTTTGCTGGGGACTCAGGGTAGCCTCGGGAAGTCTGAGAATCCACCTCTGGTGATGCGAAGACTTCGGCGTCCGACGGGAGCTTCAGAAATGCAGACCGGACAGATGCGTCTTTGGTGCCTGCCAAGCAGGGGAGTCACTCCTTGACCCCAAGGGAGATTCTTCTGTCCTCTAATCTTGAGTAGAGCGTCGAAGGTCCAGGATTCTGTTTCAGAGTTTCGTCCAGGTATAATCTAAAGTCCTAAGGACTGGGTTCCTATACTTATACCAAGTTTAGGGGTTGGACTACTCTGTGGCCCCACCTATGGGTGGGTCAGGGCAGAGGGGTGGCTACACCCCTTTCCTTTGTCCAGTTCGCGCCAAAGCAGGGGCTGCAAGCCCCTGATCCGGTTTGAACTGGGGTATGCACAGGGACACCAAATGTGCCCCCAGTGCAGGACTTCAAAGCACCCGAAAGTGCTCCCGCCCAGCCCCAATACACATTATCCTGTCTGGGGAGGTGGTCACACCTCCCTGGGACAGGAAACCTATTGTCCAGGCCTCCCCTGCCGGAGTTTCGTCCAGCAGCAGGAGGCCAGACTCGTGTCTGTGGCAGCAGCATCCATTTTGTGATGCCAGGGCTTTAGAAAGAAGTTACCGGGCTAGCCAGAGTTCACATGTCTTTCCCTCTAGAAGGGTGGAATGCTACCCCCGCCGCCAGAATTGGCGGGGGGGTAGTATTCCAAGATGTTTGACACCAAACACGACATGTTTAGGTGCAGCCATTCCAAAGTTAGCATTTAACGCGAGGTTATAATGCGCTTAAGAGTATATGGTCAGGCTGCACTACAAACAGCATCAGAGAAGGGTCTCCGAACGCTGCAGAGGGGCCCTGCTCATGCAGGAGCACCCTCTCACATAGGAACCATGCACTCTGCCTTCAGGATTGATAAGGCCTGCCTTAGGAGTGACTTATAGGTTTATATGTGTGTATGTATTTAGTGATATAGGTAACCTATATCACAGTAAGGGGTGCATGCACCACCTTACCCAGGCTGCAGTAGCAGACCTGTGGTGTCAGTTTGGATGGCCTTCCAGGGGTGGCATAATACATGCTGCAGCCCCTGGTAGGCCTCTGAGGTACCTATGCCCTTGGTACATAGTATACCATATACTAGGGACTTATAAGGGCACTCCAGATTCCAATCAGTGATGTGCCTAAGGCACATGGAAACCATTTTAGAGAGGAAGCAGCTAGGCTGGGGTTCTGATTAGCAGGGCCCCAGCCAGACTAATGTCGAAAAACAGTGAAGCATCAGCAAAAAGTGGGGGTACCCATGTGAAGCAGATCCTACTCTCCTACACAACCCCCCAAACGTAGGGACATTAAACTAACCTTGCCCAGTTAAGTCTTCATGTTCTAAGTGGAAGTACCTAGAGAGTCCATCTGCATTGGCATGGTTACTCCCAGGTCTATGTTCCACTGTAAAGTCCATCCCCTGTAGGGAAATGGACCACCTAAGCAGTTTGGGGTTTTCACCCTTCATTTGTTTTAGCCATAAGAGGGGCTTATGGTCTGTCTGAACCAGGAAGTGGGTACCAAACAAGTATGGCCTCAACTTCTTCAGAGCCCAGACCACAGCAAAGGCCTCCTCTCTATGCCTGACCAACGTTTCTCTCTAGGGGTCAGCCTTCTGCTAATGAAAGCTACTGGCTGATCCTGACCTTCTTCATTCAATTGTGACAGTACAGCCCCTACCCCCAATTCAGATGCATCAGTTTGAACAATGAACTTCTTGGAGTAATCAGGACTCTGTAGAATGGGAGCAGTGCACATGGCCTGCTTCAGGTCATCAAATGCCTTTTGACAGCTAACTGTCCACTGAACCTTTTGGGCATTTTCTTAGAAGTTAAGTCATTCAGGGGTGTCACTATTGATCCATACCCCTTGACAAATCTCCTATAGTACCCAGTCAGGCCTAAGAAGGCTCTCACCTGAGTCTGGGTAGTGGGAGCAGTCCAGTCCATGATAGTCTGGATCTTGCTCTGCAAAGGTTGAACCTGGCCTCCACCCACAAGGTGGCCCAGGTACACAACCTGACTCTGCCCTATCTGGCACTTAGTGGCCTTGATAGTCAGGCCTGCCTTTGCAGGGCCTGTAAAACATTCCTGAGGTGGACCAGGTGATCCTCCCAGGTGGAGCTAAAGACAGCAATATCATCTAGATATGCTGCACTATAGGCTTCCAGACCTGTGAGAACTGTATTCACCAACCTCTGGAAAGTGGCAGGTGCATTCTTCAGACCAAAGGGCATCACCAAAAATTGATAATGCCCACTAGGGGTTGAGAATGCTGTCTTTGGCTTTGCATCATCAGCTAGTTTGATCTGCCAGTAGCCAGCTGTCAGGTCAAATGTGCTGAGATATTTGGCTGAGGCCAAAGTATCTATGAGCTCATCTGCCCTTGGTATTGGATGGGCATCAGTCCTAGTGACTGCATTGAGACCCCTGTAGTCCACACAAAACCTCATCTCTCTTTTTCCACCACTGGTGTGAGGTTTTGGCACAAGGACCACTGGACTAGCCCAAGGGCTAACTGAGGGTTCAATAACTCCCAAATCCAACATTTTCTGGACTTCAGTCCTGATACAGTCCCTGACATGGTCAGGTTGCCTATAAATCTTATTTTTAATAGGCAGACTGTCCCCAGTGTCCACTTCATGAGTGCACCAGGTGGTCTGACTGGGTGTCAGTGAAAACATATGTCTAAACTGATTGAGCACTTGTCTACAATCAGTTTGTTGCTGGGTAGTGAGGCTGCCTGCCAAGGCTACACCATCTACTGACCCATCGTCAGGGTTCTGTGAGAGCAGGTCAGGGAGTGGGTCACTCTCTTCCTCCTGCCCTTCATCAGTAGCCATGAGCAAGCCCATGTCTGCCCTGTCCACATATGGTTTTACCCTGTTGACATGGAGAACCCTGTGGGGACTCCTGGGTGTTCCTAGGTCTACTAAGTAGGTGACCTCACCCTTCTGCTCAACAATAGTGTGGGGTCCACTCCATTTGTCTTGGAGAGCTGCTGGGGCCACTGGCTCCAACACCCACACCTTCTGTCCTGGCTGGTAAACAGTCAGAACAGCCTTTTGGTCATGCCAGGCCTTTTGAAGTTCCTGGCTAGCCTCAAGGTTTTTGGTTGCCTTTTTCATGTACTCAGCCATCCTGGAGCGGAGACCAAGTACATAGTCCACTATATCTTGCTTTGGGGGCTTGAGAGGTAACTCCCATCCTTCCTTCACCAAGCACAGTGGACCCCTCACAGGGTGGCCAAACAGAAGTTCAAAAGGGCTGTAACCAACCCCTTCTGAGGCACCTCCCTATATGCGAATAAAAGGCAGGGCAAGAGTATGTCCCATCTACGCCTAAGCTTTTCTGGGAGCCCTTTAATCATGCCCTGCAAGGTTTTGTTGAATCTCTCAACTAAACCATTGCATTGTGGGTGATAGGGTGTGGTGAACTTATAAGTCACTCCACACTCCTTCCACATTGCTTTTAAGTACCCAGACATGAAGTTAGCACCCCTGTCGGATACTACCTCCTTAGGAAAGCCCACTCTTGAGAAAATTCCCAGGAGGGCCCTTGCCACCACAGGTGCTGTAGTGGTCCTGAGGGGAATAGCTTCTGGGTACCTGGTGGCATGATCCACTACCACCAGGATAAACCTGTGCCCAGAGGCTGTTTGGGGATCCATGGGACCAACAATGTCAATCCCTACCCTTTCAAAGGGCACCCCACCACAGGTAGTGGTATCAGGGGGGCCTTTGTAGTGCCACCTGCCTTGCCACTGGCTTGGCAGGTTACACATTAGCGACAAAACTCCTTACTGTCTTCAGACATGTGGGGCCAGTGAAAGTGAGGGACAATTTGTCCCAAGTCTTGTTCTGGCCCAGGTGACCTGCTAAGGGAATATCATGGGCTAGGGTCAATAGGAAGCCCCTGAACTTCAGAGGTATAACCAACCTCCTGGTAGCACCAGGCTTGGGGTCTCTACTCTCTGAGTACAGGAGTCCATCATCCCAATACACTGTATGGAGACCACTAGCTTTCTCAGCAGCCTCAGCAGCAGCTTGCTGTCTGAGGGGTTCAAGGGAGGGGCAGCTCTGCTGCTCCTGGCTCAGATCTGCCCTGGAAGGTCCCCCTGTCCCCAAGAACTCAACCTGGTCAGGTTCAAGTTCCTCTGGGACAGTTCCTTCTTCAGGACTGAGATCATCCCCCTCAAGGGACTGATCTTCTTCCTGAGCCAAGGGGGAAGGCACTGCCCTAACCCTACTACTCCTCCTCTTGGAAGGCACTTGGTCCATTATTCCAGAATCCAAGGCCTGTTCAGTGCTAGACATTTTGGCTTGTTACCTGGTCACAGCAAACACATCTGCAGGGATCCCCAGCATTTCTGCATGGGTCCTGAGCTCCACTTCTGCCCAAGCAGAAGTCTCTAAGTCATTGCCAAGCAAGCATTCAACTGGTAGGTTTGCACTCACCACAACCTTCTTAAGGCCAGTTACCCCTCCCAGGAGAAGTTAACAACTGCCAGAGTATGGTCTGTTCTGACGTTGCTAGCATTGGTCACTTGGTACATCTCACCAAGTATAACTTGCCCAGGATTCACAAGGTCTTGTGTCACCATTGTGACACTTGCCCCTGTGTCCCTAAATGCCAAAGCCTCTCGTCCATTGATTAAAGGCTGTTGTCTGTACTTGCCCAGATTACTGGGACTCACAGAGGAGGTCACATCCATGCCTCCATCACAGACTAACACAGCCTGAGTCAGTTCTCTGACTAGGTCAGAGCCCAACTCAGTACCCAGGGTGAACCCTACTAAACCCTTGGCTGTAGCACTCCCACCAACTGTAACTGTACTAGGGGAACAGGTGCCTTAGGGGCATTGGTGGGTGCTGGACTTGAGTCTTTGGACTTGGTGCAATCACTGGTCCAGTGGGTCTTTTGCTTACAGACCTTGCACCATGGTTTTCTTTGGCCTTTCCCTTTTGTAGACTGTGAATCCCCACCTGAAGAAGATTTTTGGGGGCCTGATGAAGACTTTTGATCTTTACCCTTCTCCCCACCCTTTTCAGAGTTCTTAGCATCTTGCTTCTTAGTGTCCCCACCTTGGTTCTGTACTTTCTGCTTCACCCTGGTTCTGACCCATTTGTCTGCCTTCTTTCCCAATTCTTGGGGAGAGGTCAGATCAGAGTCTACCAGGTATTGATGCAACAGCTGATTTTGACAGTTATTAAGAATCTGCTCCCTCATTATCAGATTGTACAATCCTGAGAAGTCACACACCTTACTGCCCATCAACCAGCCTTCCAGAGCCTTGGCAGAACAATCCACATAGTCTACCCAGTCTTGAGTCTGTGCTTTTTGGGTATCTCTGAACTTCAACCTGTACTGTTCAGTGGTTAGGCCAAACCCATCAATAAGAGCACTCTTCAAGACCTTGTAATTATCAGCATCCTCCTCTCTAACAGTGAGGAGCTTATCTCTACCTTTGTCTGCAAAGGAGAGCCACAAGATTGCTGCCCACTGCTCCTGAGGGACCTTCTGTACTTTACAGGCCCTCTCTAGAGCAGTCATCCACTTGTGGATGTCATCCCCACTTTGGTAGGGAGGGACAATCTTGCTCAGGTTCCTATGGTCATAGGACCTTTCCCTATCTCTAGGGACATGGCTGCCACCATGGGACTCTAGTCCCAACTTTCTTTTCTCTCTAAAGAGATCTAGGGACTCCCTGTCTAAGGCTACTTGCTTCCTTCTGAGTTCAAGCTGAGCTTCCTCATACTGAATCAGCCTCGTTCTCCTCTCATGAGAGGATTCCCTCCTATGAGATGAGACAGAGCTCCCTATTGAGGTGCCAGAGTGGTTAGACTCCTGAGAAGGAGATCTAGACTTTCTGGGCACACTCATAATCCTTCCTGGGGGACAAAGAGGTTATCATTCTGATCATCCTCTTCATCTTCCACAGGAGGGATTGGGTTATCCAGGTCAGGGTCATTGTCACCCTCCTGGCCAGTTTCAGAGGGGGGGCTGGGGGTATTGTTACCCCTGGCCCCTTCCTCTTCTTCTGCCCCACCCTCAGCTCCTACCCCTTCAGTCCCCAAGGGCTTACTAAGGTCATAAGCCACCAACAACTCTTTAAGGTGTTGGGTGGTGGGACTTTGGCCTGTCCTTAATTTCCTCAAGTTACATAAAGCTCTCAATTCCAAGAATGGGAGTGTATCATACTTGGAGGGAAGAAGCCCAGTGGCTTCTGGCAAGGATTCTCTAGATCCTACCTTTAAAGACATTACTAGTGTGGTGTGGTGTATGCACTACCTACTCTAGTGTGGCCTACTAAACTCTCTTGAGTTGTAGAAAGGGTGTGCTATCCCTTAACACACAACTCTAAGTTCAGTAGAACTTACTGTATTCTAAGCTTAAATTATATGTACCTTAGGTACCTTTAGTGGTTTTCAGTTGATCAATTCAATTGAGATTATCTGGTAAAACAATAGCAAGCTAGAATCCCACACGCTGCACACCAATGTGAGAAGTTGGCCTGGCATATGCTGTCCACTAATTATAGTGGGCACCTTGCACCAGTCCAAACAACCCCTTATTGGAGATAGGTTAAAGACAACCTTATTGAAAGCTATCCTAGTGGTAGCTATGGAGAGCAGCCTTCAGGCTAAGTCTTGAAGGAATGTAAAGCAGCTTGTTTTACCAGTCTATAATCTCTTGAGTGACCAAATGAAAGAGCACCACACCAGGTATATATTCAAAATATATGTATTTATTGCTAAACACACCCCTCTAGTCTCTTTATGAGGCTAGAGTTCGAAATACACAAGTTATAAGTTATTTAAACACAGTAATAGCACAAATACACGTTTGGGCCCTAGGGGCGTACTCAAACCATATACCACTAAAGTGGTATAAGAACCACGACTGAACTAGACACTAGGCCTAGAGCCTCTAGAAGTGCTTGGACCACAAGGAACCACCCAAGGTAGTGACACAGGGGACCCACGGGGGACGGGTGCAGTGTAAATACACAACCGCGATACGCCGTTAACTTCTATGGAGAAAGTCGCGATCAGGAAATTAAAGAAAAGGGACACTTAAAGGAGGACTTGGAGCAAACCCTTTGAGAACTAGGTCGTTCTAGAGTCTCTACCCACGGGAGCACCGGAGTACTCGTGTTACCTCACCCAGGGAAGCCAGGTGCATAGGTGCCTTTCGGGGTCGGGTTTCGTCGTCGATTTGAATGGCGATCTGCTGCAAAGTGCTGCTGGCGACCAAGTGGAAAGTGTCCGGGTGGATCCAAGAGTGGATCGGAGATCTGAAGAACCTGAAAGCAGAGGGGACAGAGTCTGGGTCACTAGCCAGTGACCAGGAAGGCGATGGACAGATGCCCACCGATGTCGAGTGCTTCAGGTGCGTTGACAGTCGTCTTGACTCTCCAGCCACGAGGTCCAGGAGGTGTTGTCGGTGACCAGGAGCAGGATTCGGGCTTGTACACGATGTCTGTCGAGTGCTGAGGTGTTGGCAACCGGATTGGACCCAACAAGCCTTGGCAACGGCAAGTCTTGATGAAGATGAAGATCGTCGATGGTGCAGACCAGCAAGGTCTGAGGATCTCACCCAGCAAGGGTAAGTGAGGGCAGGCCTGGAGCAACCAGGATACCCAAGAAGAAAAAGATTGGCCTTCGTGAAGGGCTACTAGCCAACGGGATAGCGACCGCAAAGGAGCCTCAAGACGTCGCACGTGGATCTGGCTCACAGGACACTCGTGGAGTGGAGGCCAGTGATCTTCTGTGCACTTAGTGCTGGAGGCTAGGGCTACTCGGAGCCCAAAGCACGACTTCGTGGAAGACCCAGAAGAGGATGCACTTGCAAATGTGCTTGGTGTCCAGGGGTCACGGTCTCACGTTACCCACGATAGCTATGGGCCTCAGCTTTGCTGGGAACTCAGGGTAGCCTCGGGGAAGTCTGAGAATCCACCTCTGGTGATGCGAAGACTTCGGCGTCCGACGGGAGCTTCAGAAATGCAGACCGGACAGATGCGTCTTTGGTGCCTGCCAAGCAGGGGAGTCACTCCTTGACCCCAAGGGAGATTCTTCTGTCCTCTAATCTTGAGTAGAGCGTCGAAGGTCCAGGATTCTGTTTCAGAGTTTCGTCCAGGGATAATCTAAAGTCCTAAGGACTGGGTTCCTATACTTATACCAAGTTTAGGGGTTGGACTACTCTGTGGCCCCACCTATGGGTGGGTCAGGGCAGACGGGTGGCTACACCCCTTTCCCTTTGTCCAGTTCACGCCAAAGCAGGGGCTGCAAGCCCCTGATCCGGTTTGAACTGGGGTATGCACAGGGACACCAAATGTGCCCCCAGTGCAGGACTTCAAAGCACCCGAAAGTGCTCCCGCCCAGCCCCAATACACATTATGTTGTCTGGGGAGGTGGTCACACCTCCCTGGGACAGGAAACCTATTGTCCAGGCCTCCCCTGCCGGAGTTTCATCCAGCAGCAGGAGGCCAGACTCGTGTCTGTGGCAGCAGCATCCATTTTGTGATGCCAGGGCTTTAGAAAGAAGTTACCGGGCTAGCCAGAGTTAACATGTCTTTCCCTCTAGAAGGGTGGAATGCTACCCCGCCGCCAGAATTGGCGGGGGGTAGTATTCCAAGATGTTGGACACCAAACACGACATGTTTAGGTGCAGCCATTCCAAAGTTAGCATTTAACGCGAGGTTATAATGCGCTTAAGAGTATATGGTCAGGCTGCACTACAAACAGCATCAGAGAAGGGTCTCCGAATGCTGCAGAGGGGCCCTGCTCATGCAGGGGCACCCTCTCACATAGGAACCATGCACTCTGCCTTCAGGATTGATAAGGCCTGCCTTATGAGTGACTTATAGGTTTATATGTGTGTATGTATTTAGTGATATAGGTAACCTATATCACAGTAAGGGGTGCATGCACCACCTTACCCAGGCTGCAGTAGCAGACCTGTGGTGTCAGTTTGGATGGCCTTCCAGGGGTGGCATAATACATGCTGCAGCCCCTGGTAGGCCTCTGAGGTACCTATGCCCTTGGTACATAGTATACCATATACTAGGGACTTATAAGGGCACTCCAGATTCCAATCAGTGATGTGCCTAAGGCACATGGAAACCATTTTAGAGAGGAAGCAGCTAGGCTGGGGTTCTGATTAGCAGGGCCCCAGCCAGACTAATGTCGAAAAACAGTGAAGCATCAGCAAAAAGTGGGGGTACCCATGTGAAGCAGATCCTACTCTCCTACACCCATCAATGCTGTTACACCACTGTGTCAACGTACTTGTACTTCTTTGTTCCAGCATATTCACACCAACACGAACACTGCAAAAATAGAGGAAATACACACAAGTCTAAAATAACATTCTTCTTTCCCAATAACATATAAAGCTCCTCCTTCTTGAAAGTTTAGCCTTTCGCAGTCATTTTGATAAAGTCCTCCTTGAAATGCTTCCTTACATCAAGAAGCAAAAGTACCAAAAGTTATGTTTGTTCCAATCTTTAACAGGTAAGTTGCTGCTGCTTTCTTGCGTGGGGCGCCATGTACACAAACAAGTAAAAGTACTTAACTTTCTGTTGTCTTTTTCCTTTTGCAGACGAGTTCAGAAGCTGAAGTCTCACCAAGAAGAACCGCTGAGGAAAAGGACCAAAAACACGAAGACTCCAACTGTTGCTGCGACGAGGAGCTGGAATCAGCTGTGTCCACGGTAACGAGCGGAAGGCTAAGCACCTTCTAGAACTTGGGTGTGGCTATTTATAGCCTTGCCACACCCAATATGGCCGCCCTACATCTAGCGCGACGTGAAGAACATACTTGACGTTGCCGGACCGGCAATACGAGAGCCGTTCTTTGGATGCGCTCGTGATGGAGGGTCCCGAAAGTCCCGTAATACCATTTAACAAGAAACTCATTACTGGTTTGGGACTAACCACCAAACATGATACTCCTAGATAGGCCCTACCAGGCAGGCTCAGATAGAATGTCTTAAATTGTCCACTTTCCCTTGTCCTGGTAGCACATCTCACATAGGCCCAAGTCCAGCTCCCTAGATAAACTATATCTTACATAGGACCAAGCATACCTTCTTAGATACAAAAGTGTAGGCCCAAATGCAAGTGACTCTTGCTCTCATTTTTATAATAATAATAAAACAGACCTCGTAGGCCTCACTGATCTGCTACCAGAAATCTGTCCCATCCACCCAGATACAACATTAGCCCTTTCTTGTAACTTTCCACAGTTACAAGAATAAAGGTGGCCCCCACCCACATGACAACCTGATGGAACATCTGGCAGTGTCACATGCAAGATTTGTGATATTCTTAGCTATGGGACTTTCCGCGCTGGCATTAAACTGGAACTCAAGGCAGGAACATGAGCAGGAATTAATATATTAAATATTAATTCTGAGCATTTTTATGGTAAAAGTTATCCTTTGTTTACTTTCTGCGGTCAAGAACACTGACCATCTGCTAAACGTTTTGTTCCATCATGATACCACTTCTCGGTTTTATATCAAACTTCCCAGTTACTGTAAGCGGGCGGTTAAGTGCCTGCGTCAGACCTCGTGCCAGGCGTAGGAGTAAGTTCTGCATTAAGTTCTGCCTTTTTCCATATAAAAGGTCTTCACCCAGGTCCAGGCCCTGAACTCCTCCTATAGTGCTCAGCACTTGAGTTCCCAGTCGACTGATCTCTTCTCTAGGGCCTAGAAGCCTATTCTGAGGTGGTAATGCTCTTCTTTGATTGCCAGCCTTTTGGCTTTGTCAGCCTATCTGATTATCCAGCCTTATGGCTTTGTCAGCCCCTCTTATTTAGCTCATCAAAGCCCAAGCCATTGCATTTAACTTAGTTTAAACTGCGTAGTCTTGAATGGTGTTGCTTTCTTAAGAAAAGATTTGCCTTCTAGGCACTATCCTATTCATCACCTTTAAATTCAGGGTTGCCCCTTGGGCAGCTGCTCATAGAAAGATAGATAGATATACATTTCTGCTTCGTTTGAACATTTGATTTATAACATTGTCGATGCATTTATTTTTTCCATCCTGCTCATGTGATTGTTGGGCAACATTTAAATTGAACTGTTTTCTGTGGTTTTGAATTGCTTAATAAAGTGCTACTGTGTTTTACATCGTTGTTCCTTCCTTACAAGAGAACGTGCAGAGCGCAGGTCTTGCTCTCGTGAGCTGGTAAGCCATGTGTGACCACTGCAGTGTCTCTCCATTTACCCCCCATCAGCTGACGACCGCGAAGGTCTCGTGCGGACGGTTCCTCTGCAGTGCGGACCTGGGACACGCCTGCGGCTGCCCATGGCCTCTCCCCGCCTCTCCCCTCCACCAACCGGGTAAGTCAGGGACACTTTTTTTCCCCTGCCTTTCCTCCGGTCTCTGGTGTGTGTGGTCCGGTGGATTGGGTCCTCCGGGGTGTCGCCGTGCCCCTCCCTGGTCCCCTGTAGTTTCTGTCGTGCCACGACCGCCGCCCTCTTCCCTCTTTGTGGCTGGTCACATCTCCCCGCGGCTTTGGTTGCGTTCTCTTGCCCACACTTTCTTTGGCCTCTTTGTCTTTGCCTTTTGCGAACATTGTGCTTTCTCTTTCATTGCCATTTTCACTTCCCCGTTCTTATCTTTGCCCTTTCCCTTGCATATGCTCCTAGATGATGCTTACGGTTTGAGTCCGGATCACGTGGTTGATCGAATTCTGGCATCGTGCACAAGTGCTTCTGCATATTATATGTGATTTTTTTGTTTGATTTACTCCGTAATGCTTGAGGTTTGAGTCCTGGATATGACCTTTGCGTCATTTTCCGAATTCTGGCATTGTGCACATGCATTTGCAGCTTTCCTATGTTTTAATATTTGGCGCACATTTTTTACATCATTATTGCAGGTCCTTGACGTTGTTTTTCAGTTGACTGTTTGATTTTGGTTGTGGGCTGTTGCGCCCAGGACACGGTGCACATGTGGCACGCGTATCTGTAGTGTTGTCGGACTTTTTATTTGGGGTGTGTCCCGGCACCATTTTGTAGGCTCTTGCCGCCATTTTGTATTCTTCTTTACAAATTGCGTTTCTCAGTTTCCACTTTATCCTTTCGTCTTTTATATATTTCGTATTGCTCTTTCACTCGCTCCCTTCCTTCTCCTTCAGTTGTTCTTCGTATACTTTTCTTTTCTTGGCTCCTTCCCTCCCTGCGACACCATTTTTTTTTTTCTCCTTCACGCGTCAATGCGCCCCTCCTTCCTCAAGATTCTCTCCTGTGTGTTCACACACTCATTCTTCGCGCTCTCTGCCCGGTCCCTCACTGATTCAGTTTTGCATGGCTTGGGTGTTTTCTTATTCTTATCTTTCATATTCATTTCTATTTCTGACAGGCGCATCTCTTGTTTCCTGCGCCTCTCCAAATTGAGGAACAAGCTTCTTCACAGCATTTAGCCCAGTGTGACATCC
Organism: Calotriton arnoldi; assembly: GCA_963921515.1. NCBI lineage: Eukaryota > Metazoa > Chordata > Amphibia > Caudata > Salamandridae > Calotriton > Calotriton arnoldi. Next base: position 107,999 of record CAWUFW010013948.1, read on the forward strand.
CCTCCGCCTTCTCCTGCTCTCTGCCATCGCAGAATGAGGAAGTAGGCCTTGCAGCCTCTCTCTAGGCACCCTCGCCCCTCCTTCCCCTGTCCTTCCAGGCTGCTTTCTCAGCAACCACTGTTAACATTAATTCGTATTCCTTTTTTAAATGCATTTCATTTATTTAATTATTGTTTATTTGTTGTCCGTTATGTCTGTTTTTTGTGCTTCGTTTTCTTAAACATTAGTATCCCTTCTGTTCAACGGCGGTTCCCTCCCCCCACCCAACATCTGTTGCTGTTCTGCCGGCTTTACACTCACTAGCCAAGCGGCAGACTGCTAGTTATTATTGGTGACTCAGTTGCCCCCCACCTTTCCTCACAATTAGCGGCAACTGCGCTAAGTAGCTGTTGTCTGGATTGCCTTGTCTTTACCACCTAGCCGCAATCCCGCTAGGTAGTTGGACTTACCCTCGTTACACATTGCTCCTTCATTGCGCCTCTTTTCTTCTGTCTCTCACATGTTTTGCCTATCATTTGTCCACGCCAATTGGTAGCCAAAGTGGGGGTGGAGTCGTATCGCCATTCCTCCTGTTAGCTCCCTTAAGCCCCTTCCTCTCAGGTATGTCCCTTGACCCCCCCCCATATTATGCTTTGGCCTGATCATCTACCAGTATTTGGTCTGTTTTAGCGGGACAAGAATAGCTAGGACTGCAAATGTATTTTTAAACATGCGAGTTGAGAGTCCTTGAGTTCACCGTGAATATTATTGTTATATTAGTATATCCTGTTTTCAAAGCATTACGTGTTGCTGAAGTCTCATCATCATTCGAAGGCGATGAGACCCTGCTAGTTAGAATACCAAAAACATGCAAGGTGTTGCACCCCACGTACAGCCGCAACACAAGGCAATTAAGACCCAAATAATTTACTCCTACCTGCGTCCAATTCAACAGCCCAGGCAGTGACAAGTGCCACCTCTTCAGGCACGAGCAGGTAGTCCGAATACAAGAACAGATCCAGGCAGTACAGCTACAGAACACACACAGTTGGAGTTAGCTAGTAGCAAAGATTTTGAAATTGTGTCTCGTGGCCAAGGAAGTTAGTGACATTGGACTAAGAGCAACATACATATCGGACCAGATGGTAATTATTAGAGAGAAAAGAGGAGACAGGGAGACAAATTGATGGAATGGAATGCACACTAACTACACCCATTTTTTAATAAATGATAAAGTAAGAAGAAGTTTATGAAAGAGATGGAAAGTCCCCGAAATTCACATCTCAACAAATTCACCCTTAAAATAAATAAGATGCTTCCATTGGCTAACAAGTGCAGGACTAATGGGGGGAGTAGAGAAGATGAAGTGCCAAGAAACAGGAGTGCGGTACCATGAGAAAGGAGGGAGAGGTAGTGCACATTGGGGTCCACCTCTGAAACTGGACAAATTAGGAGAATAGTTTGCAAGCACCAAATGAGACACCACTTGTACTTGTCTGATGGAAAATGTTTTGTGGCTCCCAGTGAATAGAAAAGACTGAAATTGCATTTCATCTAATGGTATGTTAACAGCCCTGTCCTTCTCAAAGAAAATGTACTGCTACCCAAAGAAGGTTAAAGGTCTGTTATTGCCTGGACATTAGAAAGTGTAGAAACAAATTAATGAAGGCCACACCACCAACTTCCATAGGAAAGTAGAGCTATTTTACCTTTGATGCAAATACACAGATTAATTCAGCTATATAGAACAATAATATGATTAAAAATATAGGTCCAATACAATTATTATAGGCCTTTAGGAGAAAAGACTAGAATATACAGCGTTTACACAACATGCATGACACACAGAGAACGTGCTTGAGCCTGTGTTTGACTTCATGGTCACAAGTTCAGATGCTACCAGGTCTACTTAGCATTTTATCATTCTGAAGTGAATAGATGCGGGGTCTGATCAACCCTTCATCATTCTGAGGTGGATGAAATGAGTACCATTGAGTTGAGGGAACGATAAGGATCTGCTGTTTAGCGTCAAAATACCATTCTGAGTGAACGTGCACTTTACAAAAACGCCATATTATTTTATAATAAGCTATATTTTACGTACAATTAAAGACAACACGTGTCTGGATATTACGAGGTATTGAAGGGTTAAAGGATTTCTCTTGGGCTGCCGTTATATTAACGCTGGCCGCAGAGTCTGGGCGTTGAGCCAGACCAGAAAGACACAATGCAATAGTTTCCTGTGGGTACAAACGAACAGGAAATTAAAATATATGTATATATCTGTATACAGTTAGCAGAACATGGAGAGCTGTGTGAATGGAATAACAGTTTTGAAAAAAGAAAATAATAGTTTTAGTGTATAAGTTTCCAGTTTAGTACAATAGATTATGTCAAGTGCGTTGTGAACACTTTTTAAGTTTTAAAGAATGAATTAGGAGAGACTGATTCTCTTCCCCACCATGGCAGACATGCCTATATTGAACAAAGCTAGAAAAGAGGAACATGAGAAATAAATGTCTAAGATCACACAATTTGGTGAAGGGGAGCCGAGATTAGATACAGGGTTTCAGGTCTCGCATTATGAAGTTTAGTAACTGGGTATGTATGTATGTATATATATATATATATATATATGCTTCGTTCCTCTATGACCACTGTACTGAAGACACGCTACTGACTGGCAACATCTTTGCCTGGCATCAGTTTAAAGGGTTGTGCTGGGTTGAAGTGGTGGTGAAGAAAATAGTGGGTTTTTTGCGGCAGCAGGAAGGCAAAATAGTTTTTTTCACTACGTGCATCACCACTGCTTGAGGTAAAGTCAGCTGAGTGTGCAGAGATATATGGATATACGCATGTCCTTCGGTGACACATTTTTCAGAGAGTGTTGTTTGACCACTAAAAGTAGCTGGGGTATCACCAACAGGGGACGGTGTGTATGATGCAACTGATCCCAGCTTATTTGTTCAGTTGCGGCAACAAGAGCAGACTGAGCCTATACAGATATTGTCCGCTTTTGGCATAAAGTACATGTAATAACTCAGGGTTTCCAACAATGTTTAGCAGGTCATTTAGCAGGTCTAGTGGCTCAGGGTCTGTGTCCACAGCCAGCCATCATGCCATAAATATCATCTCCAATGCCACGTTGTGTATATTTCAGAGGTGGGGACCACATTCCCCAGGCATGTATTGGGTGCATTACCTTTTCTATGGAGAGAGTGAGACATCACTTGTGCTGAGGGCTGATCAGCTCTGACAAGATAGGCCTTAGATTTTGGTAGTAATAGCACGGGGTGGACAAACTGGCGTGCTGTAAAAAATAAAAGAGTATAAGTAACACAATTGTTTTAATGATTGACACTCTGCCCAAAGGGGACAGCAGTAGCATTGTCCAGAATATGGTCCACCATCGAATTCCAAACACACATCTATCTAGATTGCCACCCTTCAACTTTTCCTCTATGAAATAAAATTGGATTCCTCGATATTTTAAAGTTTCCAGACATATGATGGGTGGTGATCACTGGTGCCCCTGAAAATATGTCATCCAGTTGAATACACCCTACCAGGTACGAACACTGGTCATCCATAGTATATATAACAACTAGATCTAGAGCAATAAGAGGCCAGGAAGCCCTGTCCGTGTCAGTACCACAAAAAGATAGGGCCACACCAATGTGTTGAACGTTTTTTATAGGTGTTAAATTCAGTGTATTTGTATATTTTATTTCTGAATGTTGTGCCTGCACAAGGGCACAGCTACTGTTGCGCACCTAGCCACAGGTCATAGACGGAGAATGTTTGGTGAAGAATAGACAACATATTGGGTATGACAGGTAAGTTAGGTGTAAACACAAAAAAAAAAAAAAAAAAAAAAATGAGAGAACGCTCTTGGATAGATATAGAAAAACGACGCTGATTAAATATAAATACACAATTAAAAAGGAAATTATAAAGGTGCCACCTTCATCAGGACATATATAATACCTGTCTCTCTCTCAACAGATTACATTTTTGATGTACCTAATAATTTTTTTTTTTTTTTTCCAATAAACATAATCCTATAAATGATTTTACATATTCATTAAGTCTATTGTTTTTACCATTAAATACGTTCACATCCATTTAGTATCATTATTTAAAGGTCCATTATCAAAGTGTCCACTCAGTTGTTAAATGGATTCCAGCATTACCACACAGACTTACATAACCCATTACATCACATAAAAGTTCATTTCACAAAAGTTGTATATCTGCACAAATGCAAGAACATGGGTGCACTTTATTTAATAATTGGGCCCCTAATTAGGTCTGGCGTTAACAATGACCTTTTATGTTTTATAGAATGTTGTCTCTCTCTCTTGGCCAGCTTCACTGTGAGTGACTTCATTCTGTTCTTTCACAAGGAGCATATCGACACACAGTTGTTTTATTCTGTGCCAGTAACGACTGTGCAATGTGTGATGTTTGACACTAAAACAATTTTTATTTTTTGATAATGTTTGTTATAATGGTGAGGGCCCATCAGCTCCCACAGAAATATTGTAAGAAAAGGATGGGTTGCGCATTGACAGAGCCAAAGGGCTGACCAACAATTTCGGACCTACTGGCTTTGCCAATGCTTGCTTATTTATATGTTGCAAAGAAATGGTACCTACCATTTTCCAGTAGTTTACTGAGCATTCTGAGAGCAGTATACATAGCCTCACATTGCTAAATATTGAACATATGTGTACACATTTTTATATTCTAACGACTGTCAGTAGTACAGTCTGAGCTTACAACATTTACTTAGAGCGCTCACCCTAATAATAGAGGCTTTCAATTAATGAACAGTAAATACAAGTTTGAACAGCATTATAACATGGACACAAATATTACCTTCACTGCAGACAGTGCCCTTCCATGATCCATAATGTGGTACTGCAAACAGACAGCCAAAGGGTTTGTGCTGTAGGGGGTTGGGCCTACTTGTCCCAAGAACAAAAATAAAATGCATGAAAACTTGTTGCCCTTGACCTCAAACAATATGTCCTGGGCGTGGGGCTATAGGGATTCCACATCCCTGGGCACAGTTTGACAACTATGAGTGTTTTCATTCCTAAAGGTGTTACTGTAACAGAGATGTTCATCTGTGTTTGCTGTTGGGACAAGCTATAGTACAATGTTTTAATTCTTCTTTTGCTTCTGGAGATAATGAATTTCTTTTTAAAGTCTTGTACAGGGATTGCTATATACTTTTTAGGTTCTTACCTTCATTTGGAGTTCCCTCCTTACCTCAGCTGGCCAACAAATGCAGCGTGCACCATTGATAGCTCACCTATTGCTAGACATGTTGCTATCAAAGTTTCAATTGTAGACTGTGCTGCACACACCTCCTCCAAGGACTATGTATCAATTGGTAAATAATTTATTGATGCAGATGTACAAAAAGGAATAGCATTAACTGGTTGTGAGTACACAATGGTTCAGATTGCTTCTACTACACATGATATCATGATATAGAGATAAAGGATGATGATATGTACTATGACCCTAAGTATATTATTGGAAGGGCTGGGTGGGAGAAAAGGAAGAAGGGAACAAGGGATGATGTATGCAATAAAAAAAAAAAAGAAAAGAAATACGGTTAGGCCCAAATGGAAAAATATGTTCACCAACGATAATGCTTGGTCCCATGGCCCGTCTTTTTCATGGTTCATCACTTATAGGACGTGATGGGAAGATCAGACTGTTTTTCTAATGCTGTATTTCCACTGCCCCAGGCCACTTCATTTCCCCACATTAAATGGACTTCATCAACATGACCCCTACTCAAACTACAAGTACGTGTTGGTTATTGTGTGCATGATCAGCAATTGGACTGAGGTATGCCAATTCAGGAACAGCAATACACAAATTATTGCCAAATGCCTCCTGAAAGAGTTCATACCGTGCTTTAAAGTACCTATGTTTTTGGGTTCTGACAATGGACCGGCGTTCATCTCACATGTGGTTGAGGGGTTGTGCAAGGGCCAGGAGCCACACAGAAAATACATGTGTTCAACGGAAACTACCAAGTGGGAATGGTATCCCAAGCTCATCCTGAAGGGTTGCACGTGCTACAGAAAAAGGAAGAGTGTGTAAGCGGATACCAACGATACATCAACTAAAGACGTCTGGAATTTTTTTTGCCCCAACCCCTCAGTCTACAAGTTGTGATAACGAGACATCTTTACCTTTTTTCTTCTCTTTGTTTTCCTCATATCGAATGTGCCTCAGTAATAGAAGTGCTAGTAACCTCTCAAATTACTTGAAGACAGGCACCAACGGTTACTTTTTCTGTTTACAGGTTATCATCTCTGAGGCTCTACCTTATTCCTCAGCAGACTTTTTGATAAGAGTAAAAGTACAGCAGAAGATAAGACATTCTTCCAACTAGTCACACTAGCCACACGTACCAACGATTGGAACAATGCCTCAAGACTTTCAGAACAATTAGAGAAAATGATCATGGGTGCAGCTGGCAGCATTGACCCCCATTCCTGCCATTAGAATGACTACGCTCCTTAAAGTGTGTTGTGATCACAGTATTATACCTGAGATACTGCTTAAATGACACAGAGATATTGTACCAAAGTGAATAAATAGCCATTGATAAAGAAGGGACAGTTGACAGGGCAGGATGTTACACACCGGCCTACAGACACAGAAAACAGCATGTGTTACAATGTCATACCTGTCTCCAAATACTTGGGCTGTGTCCTAATGTACAAAATGCTCTTCAGTCAGAACACCATGTCCGCAGTTGCACCTCCCGAGAATAGCAGAATTAGCTAAGGGAGAGCAAGGATAGAACAGGGAATGTGAGTAACTTAGCACTTATAGAAGTTGTAGAAGTAACAACAATAGGACTACACTAAGTGCAAGAATTTGGTTCAAAAGAATGAACAAGAGGAGGGAGATGATGGAGGGTCCCGAAAGTCCCGTATTACCATTTAACAAGAAACTCATTACTGGTTTGGCACTAACCACCAAACATGATACTCCTAGATAGGCCCTACCAGGCAGGCTCAGATAGAATGTCTTAAATTGTCCACTTTCCCTTGTCCTGGTAGCACATCTCACATAGGCCCAAGTCCAGCTCCCTAGATAAACTATATCTTACATAGGACCAAGCATACCTTCTTAGATACAAAAGTGTAGGCCCAAATGCAAGTGACTCTTGCTCTCATTTTTATAATAATAATAAAACAGACCTCGTAGGCCTCACTGATCTGCTAGCAGAAATCTGTCCCATCCACCCAGATACAACATTAGCCCTTTCTTGTAACTTTCCACAGTTACAAGAATAAGGGTGGCCCCCACCCACATGACAACCTGATGGAACATCTGGCAGTGTCACATGCAAGATTTGTGATATTCTTAGCTATGGGACTTTCCGCGCTGGCATTAAACTGGAACTCAAGGCAGGAACATGACCAGGAATTAATATATTAAATATTAATTCTGAGCATTTTTATGGTAAAAGTTATCCTTTGTTTACTTTCTGCGGTCAAGAACACTGACCATCTGCTAAACGCCCTGTTCCATCATGATACCACTTCTCGGTTTTATATCAAACTTCCCAGTTACTGTAAGCGGGCGGTTAAGTGCCTGCATCAGACCTCGTGCCAGGCGTAGGAGTAAGTTCTGCATCAAGTTCTGCCTTTTTCCATATAAAAGGTCTTCACCCAGGTCCAGGCCCTGAACTCCTCCTATAGTGCTCAGCACTTGAGTTCCCAGTCGACTGATCTCTTCTCTAGGGCCTAGAAGCCTATTCTGAGGTGGTAATGCTCTTCTTTGATTGCCAGCCTTTTGGCTTTGTCAGCCTATCTGATTATCCAGCCTTATGACTTTGTCAGCCCCTCTTATTTAGCTCATCAAAGCCCAAGCCATTGCATTTAACTTAGTTTAAACTGCGTAGTCTTGAATGGTGTTGCTTTCTTAAGAAAAGATTTGCCTTCTAGGCACTATCCTATTCATCACCTTTAAATTCAGGGTTGCCCCTTGGGCAGCTGCTCATAGAAAGATAGATAGATATACATTTCTGCTTCGTTTGAACATTTGATTTATAACATTGTCGATGCATTTATTTTTTCCATCCTGCTCATGTGATTGTTGGGCAACATTTAAATTGAACTGTTTTCTGTGGTTTTGAATTGCTTAATAAAGTGCTACTGTGTTTTACATCGTTGTTCCTTCCTTTCAAGAGAACGTGCAGAGCGCAGGTCTTGCTCTCGTGAGCTGGTAAGCCATGTGTGACCACTGCAGTGTCTCTCCATTTACCCCCCATCACTCGCATTTGTCCCGTGCATGAAAGAAAGATGTTTCTTGAAATGCGCACGCATTTGTCCACTTCCTTGAATACGCTCGCATTTCGCCAAGGAGTATCAAACAAGCATTGACATAAGCCATAATACAACACAAGCAGCATCACAAACAAGCATTGCCACAGTCAAAGTATGAATGTATATGACACAGGTAAATAATCAGAAAACACTACACACATATAAGGGCGTGCTGGTTGCACGGGACAGGGGTGGGGTTCAAGTGGGGACTGAAGGCCTCACGAATGAGAGTGCCGCACACGCGTCTCTCATGATTATGATGGGGACACTTCAGTAGCGGAGGTGGGATAATCATGACAGGGAGCTGGACACAGACTTGTGGCAGCACAGGTTGGACCTGGTGAAATTTGGCAAAAACGTATATACAGCTAGTGGGCTGCAGATAGTGTACAAGCCTTTTCAGGGGTGCCCCACTCGGGCTGGTGGGGATAACACTAAAAACCAGGGTGGGGCAAGCTGGGATTACAACAAAGGCCTATGCACAAGGGAAATTTGCATGATTCAACATGAGTGCTTGAAGTGTTCAGGCAGGCACCCACTGGCTGCTTGCTTTTGCGTGGGTGGAACCAGTTTTGCCACCAGTTATGGACAGCAGCCAGGGAAATCAGGTGGTCAGCCAGGGACATCAGGTACAGCACTACAGTCAGGCAGCGGGTTTCATGGCAGGAAGGGGGCCCAGGGATCCAGAGGGAAATGTTCTTACGCCCATTAAATGGACAGACTAGCATTCTGGCTTTCCCATTATGACATGACTGAGGCTGCTAAGTTACTGTTGGAAGGCTTCACTGACAGGTTTAGACTAGATTACGAAGACCCGAGGGTGGGCTTTTGGGCTTCTAATCTGAAATCTGCAACTGAACATGCATAGGTGGTCAGGGGGAAGTTACACAAGGAGATGCGGGAGGGAAAGATGGTGGGCCCTTTTGATGACTGGCCTATGGAGCATCTCATTGTGTCTCCTATTGGGGTGGTACCTGAGAAGGAACCGCAGTAGTATCGGCTGATTCAGCACTTATCCTGGCCGGAAGGTCAGTCCATGAATGACTTCTTTCCAACTGAGCCAAGTATCAGTGACAAATTCTTCAGTGGATGTGGCCTTAGCGTTTGTGGAGCAGGTTGGAAAAGGGCACTGATGGCTGAGAGTGACATCAAGTCTGCCTTCCATTTGTTGCCGGTACACCCTGCTGACGTTCAGTTGGTAGGAATCCATTTTGAGGGCCAATGGTTTGTGGACAAGGCGCTCCCCATGGTATGTTTCATTTTGTGTGCGTTGTTTGAGTGTTTTACCACATTTTTTCAGTGGCTCTTTATCTGGCACACAGGACATGACAGTATGACACACTACTTAGATGATTTTTTCTTTGTGGGGGCCTCCGGTTCTAGAGACTGCCAGCGGTCATGAATGACTTTCAGATGTTGATGACTTACTTAGGTGTTCCCTTGGCCCCAGAGAAGACAGTGGGCCCTAGTACGGTACTGTCTTTTCTGGGTATTGAAATCAATTTCATAGCTATAGAGGCCCGACTTCCTGAGGACAAAAAGGGTAACATGCTGACCCTGTTGAATGCAATGCTGGGTAAACGAAAGTTGACAGTGAAGGAAGTACAGGTATTGTTGGACCATTTGAATTTCGCCTGCAGAGTAGTGAGAGTGAGGAGGACCTTTTGTAGATGGTTGGGTTTGTCTCTCCCATGGTTGCCCTTACCTCACCATCATGTCAGGCTGTCAGCGGGTGTGAAGGAGGATTTGAGGATGTGGAGGGCCTATTTACAGTCATTTAATTGGATTCCATTGTGAACCTTAGCAGTCATTGAATGCGATGCACAGATATTATCTGACACAGCGGGAGGTTGGGCTTTGGACTGTATTGGCAAGGTCAGTGGTGCGCCGAGAAATGGCCAAGACCATGGAAAGAAGGGAATTCCAGCATTGCTTTTTGAGAATTGTTTCCTCTGGTAATGGCAGTCATGCTCTGGGGGAAACAGCTGGCTCACAAGTGACTTCTTTTCCGTGTTGAGAGCATGCCGGTAGTGCAGGTGGTCCACTGGCAGTCTGCCAGGGAACCGCAGTTGTGGCAGTTACTGCAGGTCTTTCTATTGCGCTGTTTAAGACTTGATAAAACTTTTAGAGCCCAACACGTTCCCTTTGTGGACAATGACATTGCTGATGCTTTGTCTCTTTCACAGTGGGAGGGAATCCATGGGCTTGCCACAGAGGCAGATCGGGAGAAGACAAGCATGCCACAAAATCTGTGGACGGGAGGAGAGAAAGGATGCTATAATTGGAAGCTGAGTCTTCAGCTCTTTCTACAAGGTGGGCATACCTCCAGACCTGCGTGGAATTTTTAGCGGGGTCCAGGAAGAGACCTTGGGAATGGGAGAAAGTGGATGACATTATACAGTTCATTCTCTTCCTCATAGAGAAGGGTCAGTCGAGGGTGACCATTGTAGGAAAATTGTCAGGCATTTCCTTCATGGGCAAGCTGCTATGGGGCTATGCCCCCTCAGGTGGGGAACCGGGGAAGAGAATGTTGGAGGGATGGGAAAGAGAATCTGGGCCTGGTGGGAGGATTTAACAGACCCTGACATTGGAGATTTGGGGAAAAATTATTCAGTCACTTAGGACGGTGTGCTCGGGAAATAGGGAAACATTATTGTTTTTGACCATTATGACTTGGATGTCTTTGGGGCTTTTTGAGTATCAGAGCTATTAGGGGGCAGGGGAACTAGGGGATTTCTGTGGGAGGATGTGCTTTTCAACGATGATGGGATACATGGGTGGTTGAACAGACAAAAACCCAACCAAAGGAGAGAAGGGAAAAAATGTGCTTTTGAAGTATTATCCATCGGCGGGCATTTGTCCGGTCCATTGGGCGAAGGCTTAGCGGCTTGGGGTGGGCATTGGGGGGAGGGTTTTTAAACACTAGGATGGCAAGCCAGGTCAGATTTCGAGCTGCTGGCCAATTTTGTGCAAGGCATTGGGGTCTCTTGACCTGGACCCGAGAAAGTTTGGGACTCATTATTTCAGGTTTGGGGCAGCAACGGAAGCGAGTAGGGTTTGGGCCCCTAGGAGCATCATGGAAATGGGTAGATGGACATTGTGTTGCTTTCATAGATATGTGAGGGGGAAGGTAGATGGGGGTGATTAATCTCCAGGTTGTCAACTTTGTTTCTTTCCAGGGTTTGTTCCCCTGCCGCAGGTGGCGGGGATGAAAATATGGATTGTGGGCCACTCCTTCGTTAAGTGGGGGGGAGCAGCAAGCTAGGGCAAGCCCTCATGGCCTGAATCTAAGTTTCAACAAGGATTTATACTCTATCACTTGGGTGGGAAGAAGGGGGATACCCTGGAGAGAGCTCATTCAGTGTTCGAATAAGCTTTTCGTGGGCGGGAAATATCCAGATGTGATTATTATTATGAGGTTTGATGTTGTTATGGGGAGGGTTAATTTAGGGATGGAGTACTAATATCATAGGTGATTAAAGATCTATAGTGAGGTTGTAGTTTTGTAAGGCGAAGGCCCAGGTTATGTTGTAATGTGCACCTGTTTTGTTAAGGCGGCCTTTTTCACACAACCCTGGTGTCAGTGGTCTGTACCGCCCCCTCTTCCCCAACAGGGATTTGTGGGGCAGTCGACGGCAGGGAGGTCTGCCCCCAAGATTTTTGGGGAAGTGGTGCAGTCCAGAGGACTGCATGTGGGTTCTGGGCTATTTTGGGGTTACACTGGTAGCCCAACATGTATACAGGGTGGCATTTTGTGTGCCAGCCACCATTTCATCGTGATAGCATGGTAGCTTGTACTTAGTCTGGATCTCTTTGTCCCCTCCCTCCCTTCCCTGAAGTTTGGCTTTGAGGGGCTATTTCCACAGGGTTTCACTTTTGAAAGCTGTTTGCCATTGGTTTATTGGTACAGGTGCACAGGGTAAGCTATGTATTTAGGTTGTCGCTTGATTCAGGTGCAGTTTATTGTTTGTCAGCAGCAGTTCAGGCTGAAGGGTAATGTGTAGGAAGTTCACCGCTGGACGACATAGAAAGCTCAAGATTAGGTAGGAAGTTTAATGAGATTCAAAGGGTAGTTGAGGTAGGAAAAGAGAACAGATTTTAGAGGTCCCTCTTACAGCTGAGCAGCTCTGATGCAAGTATGTTATTGAGAATTTAATTTGCTGTTGGGGAGGGTTAATTTAGTGGTGGGGTAGTTTATCATAGTTGATTACAGCTGTATAGTGAGGTTGTAGTTTTGTAAGGCAAAGTCCCAGGTTATGTTGTAATGTGCACCTGTTTCAATAAAGCGGCCTTTTTCACACAACCCCGGTGTCAATGGTCTGTGCTGCCCGTCTTCCCCAATTGATTTTAACAGTTTCTCAGGTCAGGTGCATGGAGCTGTTTCTGTACTGCACGGATAAGGCTGGGTTTCATATGCGCTCAGCAGCCCAATCTGTCATGTTGCATCCTAGTGCCCACAACTGATCTCGCGAGATCTGAAGTTGTTTATAAACGTGCCAAAAACAGGACGTTTTGTATGGTTTCGAAGCTGTGGTGGTGCCTGGCTTTGGTTGGCGTTTTTGTGGTGTAACTCCAGCATTTGGGCACAACGAAGGAGGCTCCAGGACCATGTCAGGATCCCCATCAGTGGCTGCCAAACAGTTAATGATTCAGCAGGCCATAGAAGCTTCAGGTCCAGAGAAGTCCCTCCACCAGGAAAGGTGCCTCATTTAGAGGCAATGTTTGACCCTGATGGTGGAGAAGAGGAAGTCCAAAAAAGAGACTGGTTTATTTAGGGGGCTAAACTTTCCAATTTGTTACAACACTTAAGAGATAATATTGGCCTTCCTGCATCTAAATCTATGGTTGGAAAAGAGCCTTTCCTTTCTCAATTTATGCGCCCTGAACCTGAGTCACTTCCAATGCATGCAGCTATATTGGAGCATGAATGGAGATAGGTGGATAAATCCTCTGTTACCCCTTTCCTGGCAAGCCAATCCCAGTGGGCACATTTGCTTAAGAGTTTCCAGCTGTGGTTAAAGTGGAAAACCTCATGGTGGGTCTGTCCTCACAAGGAAATATTGTGGCAGAGGATGTCTCTCCTTCGGATCCGGACAATAAGAAGGTGGAGGGAGCGGTTAAGCGTTCATATGCAGCTACCAATTTTTCCCTCAGAGGCAATACCTGTACTAGTTATACAGTACAGTCACTCCTGAAAGACTTTTATCACTTGGCTGGTCGTATGCCTGAGGGAGCAGACTGTTCATCTCTCAAATGCAATGGAACAGCAGGTTTGTTTTTTGTATCATATTTATTGTTTAATCATTTTTGTGCTTCAGCATCAGCTTCATGGGCAGCAGCTTCAGCACGCCGTCACCTATGGATGCGAAAGTGGAAGGTGAATTCTTCTAAAAAATTCATCTTGATGAGGTTACCATTTGATGGTTGTTCTCTTTTTGGCCAGCAATTAAAGGGCATGATTATAAAGACTGCTGAACGAAAAAAGCTAATTACTCCAGCCAAACTATCTGACATTTGCCCTATTTTACTATCCCAGTTGGTCAGGGAATGGGAGTCATAGACCTTGGTAAAATGTGTAACTCAAGTGTGCGGTGGAATGATCATATCTACACAAATGCTAGGACTATTTTCAAAGAAGGGTCCATTCACTATTTGCCAAAATTTGAGCACATCGTTAATGTTGCACCCCTCAGTTAACTGCTCCTAAGCCTCCCTTCTAATAATGTCTTTCCTTTCCCTAATCATGTCCTTATAGTATCTCCTGCAAGTTCTTGCTTCCTCTCTGTCTCTTGGTGACCTTTTGACGGCCCTTAGTAGGCTGCTGTGCGCTTGCGAGCAGGATCAGTCAAACCATTTCTTATGCTTTGGTTGCCCCCATGTCTACGGTACTGTCAGCAAATAAACTGCAAGGTTACATATTTCAGTATAGCCCCTAGTACATCTAATGGATTGGGTTGATGGCCTAGACATGCCTCAAAATACTCCATCTTTTCAACTAAGGAGGACGACAATTCCCCAACATCAACATTTGGTCATTTGCAACTCATTCCTTTAATTCTAGGGTACTCAATTGGGGGAAATATAAGATTGTGTACTGTCGTCTGCAGGCCTAAAGATAAATTCAATGCTAGGGGGTTGTCATCTCTAATATAGCTTCACATGATGAAGAACTTGGGGGCATATTATCAACGGCCAGCGATAATTATCGCTGGCCGTGGTTAGCGACAAATTTCCTATCACAGGCTATCTCTGGAATTTATCGCCCTGGTAGCGCGTTATTAACAACGCGTTTCTCCAGGGCGATAAAAATTCCAGAGATAGCGAAGATATCGCTGTTTTGCAGGGAACATCGCTGGTTTTCCAACGATGTTCCCTGCAAAACGGCATTAACCTTGCTGATACGACCCTGTGGTCGTATCAGCATAATCCACCCCCTATGTCAAACATAGGTAAGTCTGCATTTTAGCAGACGTTAGATTTTGGCGAAAACGGACGTTTTCGCCAAAATCTAACGTATGCTATAATCCTGTGGGCTGCCTTGTAAAGATCGCGATGTGAACATCAGCGATATTTGCAAGGTAGTCCATCCGGGGTACGCCCTGTGACGCCCACTTTGCATCTCATTAGAGAGGCAAAGGGAGGCGTTGGGAAAAAGGGTGCTAACATGCGATTATGCATGTTTGCACCCTCTTGTAAATAGGGCGATAGTTTTATCTCCGCGTTTTTGGCTTTTTAAGCCAAAAAAGCGGAGATAAAGCCCTTGTAGATATGCCCCTACGAGACCTTTCTTTCCTACACTCTCAATAATACAATATAGTCAGTATAGTCAATCAGGCTGCCAGTGCCTCTCCCCGTAAATGTTACCTGCTTGGCAGCATCAAGATAAACTAGATCCAGGCTAAAAACAAGCTTGTTGGTCATCATCAATTTGCTTGGAATATCGCCACAAGGGTTGTGTTCTAGATGTGAATACTTTGCAGCATCCTTATCCCCTGTACCGCACACAAGATTATTAGAGATAGGACACAATCTAGAATTAAAATGGCCTCCTCATACTATGACATAATCCTGTTTTAAACCATCTAATGCCTTAGTAAGTGCATGATCAAGGGACTCCACAATTAAGACATTTCTGTTGTCAAAGTTGTTATGGTAGAAATGAATAAGCACAACATGCGGAAAAGCAGCAAATGATAAACAGATTATCTGGAAATTAGCAAAATCTGGAAAGGTTTTTAATATCTTGCCCATAATGGTCTCACTAATACAGTTAACAGTCCACCGCTATGATGCCCAGATGTTGATGAAGTAGCAGAAGTAGTCACAGAATATAAAACATTCACATGTAAATTTCCATGGGACCATGTCTCTTGGAGGCACACATCAGATGGCTAGAGATCAAGCTTACCCAATTGATATCAATCAGATTATTAGAAATGCCTGCCATGTTCCAGAAAAGAAAGTTCAAGTCAGGAGTGGCTGGTACACTGCTTGCTCTGCAGCTCAGTGCCGCTCCTACATCCAAAAGTTGGGTAGGAGTTAGTGGTTGCTAAACCATTGGCCAAACGTATTCCATCGTTTTTAATATTGCAATCGGTTATGTGCCACTGGGTATGGAGGCCCATCATTTGAGTTCTTGTGCTCTGAACCCTTGGCTTGAGCTACTGGACCCTTACCAGCCTGGGAATGAGGTCTTCATCAGTGTGGCCTTAAGTCCCCTTTCTTTGTTCCAAACGATAACCGTGTTTGCCACAGGTCTCATCTCTAGCCTTGGGCTTTGATCTCACGTATCCTTGGATAGAGGAGAAAATCGATTCTGTGTCACGATGGTAAATGACCTAGTATTTGCAGGATTCAGTGGGGCCCAATTAAGGGGAATGTCTGGTGTTGGTCTGTAGGAAAAGTCCAATTGCACCGTCTGTTTATTATATGTAGGTCGTTTAGGGACAGACATCCCGCGCAGAATGAACCCCACTAAATGAGTGTCACGCAGGTTAACTACTTCGCAGTCCCCTTCCTCCTCTGTGGGACTGTTACCTAACCAGAACACCCTACGAACGCCAATTATGCCTCTGAATAACGCATCATCTTTAACATTTCTGAGAGATGTGCTGAGCCAATGTGTCACTTTGTTTTTCAGTTCGAAATCGCATTCGGGTTGGTTTGACTGTACAGATGGAACATGTTTTAAGCAAAGTACATACGGGGTACAAGCCAGGAGTAAATGTAGAGTTTTGAGGTTCTTGGTTGAGTCTGCTAAAGCCGGTTCAGAATCTTCAGAGCATTATAGCCGGAAATAACATGAAAGAAAGGAATCATCTCCTTGTGTCACAGACTGTCGCTGCCTGTAGTTGTTGGTTTAGTTATTCTTTGACTGCTTGTTTTTTCTCTCAGACTTCTCATAGGCACTGAACTGTGTTTGCATTTGCAAGTGTCCTCATCCGATCCTGAACTCGAGGGCTCGGCATGACTCTGGGATTTAGTAGGAATCTGTGCTGTAAGCTCTTTCAGAGCTAAATCTGTGCCCTTCAGAGCAGTAAATACAGGACTAAGCAAATTCGTAAGAATGCCCTCCAAATGACTAGTGCTGCAGAAGCTGCCTACACCATTGCCAGGAATTAGAGATTGTTGTGTCTGTGTGCCTGTGTTAGAATCTGCACTTTTGCCCCTATTTTCTACCAGTGGGCTGTCTAGATGTTTCTTGTCGCCTAGTCTAAATGGGCACTCCAAGCGCGTTACCATTCTATCTCTCGGTCGGGGGAGATCACAATACATCTTTTCCAGAGCTCAGTGGGGTCTCTGATATAGCATCGAAGTTTCCTTAAAAAGACTCAAAGGATTATTTAGAATTTTAGAATTCGGGCGTCAGCCCCCAATGGGGCTCCTGCAAGCTCTCGTGTATCAGTACTGGTCAGTGGGGTGTTTGAAATATGGGGGCATATTTACAAGCCCCTTGCGCCGCCGGTGCGCCACTTTTAACATGGGAAAAAGTGGCGCACCAGCAGCGCAAGGGGCTTGTAAATATGCCCCATGGTGTCTAGCAGAAGCAAGAGAGCAATGTTTTCTCAGTTACCCACAGTCTTTCCTGCGCACTCTAACTATTTGACAACTGCAATGAGTGCAATGAATTCATAGGAAAGTGCGCAGAAAAGACTGTGGGTAACTGAGAAAACATTGCTTCTTGCTTCTGCTAGACACCAAACTCAGCCTTCATAATGTTATAACCATTCCCTTAATGTGCTATAAATCACTCTCCATGTGCCCGATTATACTGTGAGCAGCGTATGCCAAAATAAAAATACACAAACACTCCTGGTGTGCATGGACTTATTTTCTTGTTACGTTGAGTAGCCTATATAAGCCATCAGAGGGGAATGATCCTTTCCTTTTATCTTCTCTCCAGGGAGATATGTAGTTGGGCAGAGTCCAATCTCCATTCTCTGAAAGGAGTTTATATTCCGGGGAGGGAGAATGGGTCTGCCGACCACCTGAGCAGCTGTTTTCCATCCTTGGTGTCTCTTTGTCTCTCCCCTGCAATCTTTCAGGAAATTTGCCATTGATTTGGTCCTCCATGGTCAGACCTCCATGGTTTACAACCAAGAAAAATGCTCTTCTTCCCCACTTGTGCTCTCTGGTCCTATCCAGGGAGGCATGGGCAAAAATGCGTTCTCAGTGAAATGGCTTCAAAGTCTTCTTTACTGCTTTCCTCCATTCCTTCTGATTCCTCGGGTTTTGCAGAAGATTCGGGAGGATCAGGCATAGGTCCTTCTAGTGGTGGCGGTGTAGTCACAAAGGCCATTGTTTCCAGTAGTGTCAACAGAACCTCCATGGATATTTTCTTCACAGCCATCCCCTTTGAGTCAGCCACAGTTGTCTCAGGAAACTCTCAGTTGGTTGAATCTGGGCGTTTAGTGTCTAAACAGGAGCTCTTGACACGTAAAGGTTGTTCCTCAGAGGTAGCAGATGCTATTCAGCAATCACAGCGCCCATCTACTAGGAAACCCTACAATCGCCATTGGCAGAATTTTTTGACATGGTGTCTTTCCAAGGGCTTACAAGCTAAGCTTTGTGATCCGATTAAGATTTTGGATTGTTTACAGGATGGGTTAAGCTTGGGGCTGCAATTCAGGCTTTCAAAGGAGGCATTGTTGCTGGGGTTGCCCCTTCAGCCTCATGTATTTTACGTTGTTTTTTCTCCAGTGACCTTCTGTGCATTTCCCAGTTCCACCATTAGATCTTTCCCTAGTTCTTTGAGTTTTAACTCAGCCTCCTTTTGAGCCTCTCGATTTAGCTAATCTCACACTTTTGGCTATAAAGATGTTTTTTACTTGCCATTTGTTCAGGATGATGAGTGGGAGAATTGGGGACTTTGCTTTCAGTCTCCCCTTTCAGTTGTTTTTTTCCAGCCAAATTTGTTTTTCATCCCAGTCCATTCTTTTTGCCAAAAGTTTTGTCTGCTTTCCACTGTTCCCAGGATATTGTTCTTCCAGTTGTTTTGGTGGAGCCCTCTTTTTCTGAGGAAGAGCGGCTTAGTACTTTAGACTTACATAGATCCTTGTATATTTATTTGCATAGATCAGATGCATTTCACAAAGTTGATGAAATATTTGTGACATATGGCTTGCCGAATAAGGGCTTTCGTCCCTCAACATCGACCCATTCTAGATAGATTAAATCTGTTATCATCATGTGTTATGAGTTGTCTCAAGTTGCACTCCCTTCAGTTGTTGAGGGTAGGCCCACTAGGCCTTTTTTAGGGGAGTTTCTTTGCGGGACATTGGCTGTGCTGCCATATGGCAATCTCCATATACTTTCCTTTCCCATTATCGAGTTCAGTTGGGGAGTGTTTTTCCACTTCTTTTGGGGATTATGTATTGTCTGTGGTGTCAGATTTATAATTTGTATGTTTTGATCTTTGTAGAGATGTTATCCTGTAATAAAGATTCAATTTTGCATCCATCAAGTTTTATTGTGAATGTTAGCTGCATATAATCAATCTTCAACTGCTTGGGTATTTTCTCACGGGTTCGGACTGGATCGGGAAAGATGGATGAGGAGGCAATGTCCTAATTACTTAGCGGTAATCTTCATAACTCCTAGGGGCATATTATCAAGGGCTTTATCGCCGCGTTAGCGTCACTTTGGCGATAAAGCGGCGATAATTTCATCGCCCTATCAACAAGGCGTCGCTAACCCCTTTAGCGCTAGTTTCCGGCGATAGTACCCTGAAATTTTATCGCCTTGCACGGCAGCGATAATCTTCGCTAATGATATGCAAAGTAGGCATTCCTGACTACAAATCATCGAAAAATGTCGCTAACACAGCTTCGCACTATTAACAATGTTATCGCTGACCCGCGTAGCTACACAAAAATTCGCGCTAACTCACGTTATCTCCAGTTGTTAACACCTGATACAAACCTGACTTACATTGGAGATAAGTGGATATATATAAGGGAGACTAGGCCAGAGCTCCCTCAGAACAGCCACAGAAGCCATGGAGGTAGTCATCATGCCGATTGGAGTCCCACGAAGGCAACAACAACCACTGCCAATGCCACCAACCCCAGGACCACCACCACTGAGGCAGCGACAAAGAAGACAGCGGGCACTGCGCAGACGTGTTTGCCTCGCCGAATTAACGCCAGAGGATGTCATAGCCCACTACAGGTTCAAAAGGACATCCATCCAGCATATCCTGACCCTGATTGCTCACAGGCTGACGCCACCAACACAGCGGAGAACAAACATCCCTCCGCAGACAAAACTGCTTGCTGTGCTGCACTTTTTGGCCTCTGGGACATTTCAACCAACAACAGCAGAGTTGGTGGAGTATCACAGGCAGCCTTCTCAGGCTTCCTCCCCACTGTCTTGGATGGCATACTCAGCCTGATACCCCAGCACCTTCACTTCCCCAACACCATGCAGGAGCAGGTTGCTATCAAGCAAGGATTCTATGCCATCGCTGGCTTCCCGCAGGTGTTGGGTGCAATTGACTGCACACATGTATCATTTGTGCCCCCTGCGGACAGCGCACACAAATACCGCAACAGGAAGCCACGTATTCAATGAATGTGCAGGCAATAGTGGACCACCGCGGACTGTTCACAAATGTCATTGCCAAATTTCCAGGGAGTGTGCACGATGCATTCATCTTCCGACACTGCGTCATAAACCAGCGCTTCCAGAATCGCATATATGGAAATTCATTGCTTGTTGGTAAGTACCAACTGGACACACCACATGCCCAAAATCCACAATCATGTTGTTCCATCAAGAGGGAGGATTCAAATACGTCGCCTAGGTACCGATAGGGGGGGGGCTGCAAAAGGCATTGGCACATCACCTGGTATCACATGCTGATGGATTGTGTACGAGAATGAGGTCTCCAGGCTCCTCTGCGTAAGGTACCCACCAGATTCTGAACATCCATGTTGCAAATCAAAGTTATCCTCACTGGTATCCCAGTCTGGTGTGTGGGCGTATTTGTGAGGATGAACATAATGTTGGTGTCCTTGTTGCTGGTGACATATTATGGTTGACTAAATGTCGCACAAGTACTCCCCCATGTCTTATCAGTGTGTTAATTCAGAGCTGTGTTGTGACCAGGCTTGTATCAATGCACGTTGAATGTTGGAGTTGCATAGTGTGGCAAATGTGTATGCGCAGGTGGAGAAATCTGTCTTGAAATCACTATCTAGCGCCATCGGTGTTGACTGCAGTGTTGTGGGTGCTGCTGTTGATGGTGGTGTGTAGCATCTCATCTCTAACCCAGCTACACATATTTTTCATTGTCCCATCTGTGATATGGTGTGTTTTGTGGTTGCCCGATGAGTAAGTGGATGTGTTTGTGGTCACTACATGTGTGTTGAATTTGTTTTGTCAACTGCAAAAATATAACAAATGCCAAGAAGTGTGCAAAGGTGTGCCCTGCCATGTGTATCAGTGTGGTGAAGTGTTTGGACAATCTGATGTTGTCAAAAATTCACAGAGTGCAATTGATTTTGAGTAGGTGTGGTATGTGAGTTTGAGGCTCTGCTCGCGACAGAGGATGTAGTCCATGAAGTTGACGTTGTAGCATGTGATGTTGTTGATGGTGTGTGAAAACCGTCAATGCCCTCAGTGGGCCCTGCAGGCGAGGGGGCTGCTGTCTGTTGCTTTGTGTTAGCTCTGGATATTCAATTGCATGTGTTGTGTGGTGTCACAGGTCTGGCGTCAGCATCAGACGCAGATCTGAATGTGAGCTGTGTCAGGCGTGGCCTATGTCATTTGAACATTCACATGGCGTTGACTGCGAGGAGTGCGGATTAGTGCCATCGCTAGATGGTAGGATGCAACCTTGCAGCACACACTAGCAAAATGGCTGCTTGGAGGATCAACACTGAGGCAATGTACTTAGCATTGATGCTGCTAAATAGCCAGAAGCAACACATGGCCAACCTAAATCGCAAAAATAACTATACAAAAAAACTGTCAACACTGCCAACACAGTATGCATAATGAATCATGGACACATCTCCCTATTACATGTTACAGGTGATCAAGGATATGCTCTCTGCCCGTGGATGATGACACTCATACGAAACCCCACCACCCAGGCACAGAGGCAGTATAATGCTGCACATAGACGCACCCGTGGCATCGTTGAGCGCACATTTGGCGTGCTGAAGTCACGTTTCCGTTGCCTGGATATCACAGGTGGCAAACTTCTGTACAGCCCAGAAATGGTAAATAAAATCATACTATCATGTTGTGTATTGCACAACATTTGTGTGCGCACCAATGCCCCTTGGATCCAAGTGCCTGCAGCACCGGACGATGACCAGAATGATGAGGAAGATCAGCGAGGTGGACCACACCCCACAGCCACTGCAGCAGAAATTGCCCGAAGGGACAGGATAATAAACAATTACTTCACTTGAGCACATCACATTGTGACTGACTAAAACAAAGATATGTTTCTGGAAAATTACCACAACAACTGTTTGTGACAATAAACAAACTCAACACATATACCCTGTCTGCAAGTCACTCTCCTGCATAAGTATATCACAAATGAAATGTTACCATTGCACAATAATTGCAATTAAGATCACAAAAGTCAATTAATGGTGTGTATGTCACCTCAGTACAGAGACGCTATAGTGTGTCAATTGTGCACAACTTGACTTTCCAAGGTGTAAATTGTGGCACACAATTCCTCAATTAGTGTGTCATACTGTAAGTAAATCATGATTTACAGGGTGTACTCGGTTTAAAATCTTGAAATGTATGGGGTCGTATGTGGGAAATAATGAATATGAATGTTCAGTCTGTGTGAAATTATCATTTCAAGGTTGTGAAATGGTGGTAAAATATGAAAACTGGGTGTGAAATGGTGGTCAAATATGAAAACTGGGTGTGAAATGGGGTCAAATATGAAAACTGGGTGTGAAATGGGGGTCAATTATGAAAACTGGGTGTGAAATGGGGGTCTAATATGAAAAAACAATCTCACCTTGCACCAAGACTTTGAATGAGCCACCAGCAGACCTCACATGCGCACCTTCCCTGAACACCTTCATGAAGCACATCCAGACCTGTCTCTTTGTCGAACAAATCTGCGTATCGGCGGTATGACCCGACAGACCTGAAGAACTATTGGACCATCTCCCTCCTTCCCTTCGCGGACAAAGTCACCGAGAGACACATAAACCCCCAGCTGACTGCCTTCATTGAAGAAAACTCCATCATGGACCCCTCCCAGTCTGGGTTCGGCAGCAAGCACAGCACCAAGACCCCACACCTCGCCGCCAACAACGACATACGCATGCCACTTGACCAGGGTCACATTGCGGAACACATCCTACTACACCTCTCCGCAGCCTTAAACCCGTCTCACAACGCAACCCATCCGCCAGACTCCACGACGCCGGGATACGAGGAACCACCCTCTCCTGGATCCACTCCTTCCTCTCCGTAATAACCCAAAGGATCAGTCTCCCCCCTTCATCCACGAACCCACAGAGATCAACTGCGGAGTACCCCAAGGATCGTCACTAAGCCCCACGATTTTCAACGTCTACATGGACCCCCTCACCGCCATCGTCAGACAGCACGGGCTCAGCATAGTATCCTACGCAGACAACACACAGCTCATCCACTCCCTCACGAAGATCAAAAAAGACAACAAACTCTGCTTCCAGGAATGAATGTTGGAACTTGCAGATTGGATGAAAAACATCTGCCTAAAGCTCAAGTCAGAGAAGACTGACCTCCTCATCCTCGGGCCATCCACATCTGCATGGGACAACACCTGGTGGCTCTCTGCCCTCGGGAGCCTGCCCTCACCGACAGACCACGCACGCAACCTCAGCATCATCCTCGACTCTTCCCTCACCATGACCTTCCAGATCAACTCCATTGCCTTCACCAGCTACAACTGCCTATGGCTCCTATGCAATACATTCAAATGTATAACCCCCAAATGCATCAAAAACATAAACCACGCACTCATCACCAGCAGACTGGACTACGGCAACGCCCTCAATGCAGGAATCAACAAAACACTACTACACAAGCACAAAAACATCCAGAAGGCCGCAGACAGACCCGTCATCAGAACACCACGTCACAAACACATGAGCCAACACATACAAAACCTCCACTGGCTCACCGTCAAGATGAGAGTAACCTTAAAACTACTCACACACACCTACAAATCACTCCACATCATCGGACACAAATACATCAACGAGAGAGTCACCTTCAACGTCCCCAAGAGGAACTGCCGCTCTGCAAACCTTGCCCTCGCAGACTCTCCCCGAATCCGCTAATCCAGAGCGGGAGGAAGAGCATTCTCCTACGTCGCTGGCAAAGCCTGGAACAAGATGACAGTCAACATCAAACGCTCTCCCACCCTGCACGCTTTCAGGAGGAACAACAAGACATGGCTATTTGCCTGAGAAGGAGCTGCACTCTCACTCCCCCCAGCGCCTTGTGAGCTTCACGGGTGAGTCGTACACTTTATTACCCCCCTCATGGACTGATTGATCTGTGCACACCCTCATCGGCTACAGACCACCACAGGTGAGTAGTGCACTTACAATTCACATAATTAATTCACTGATTGTATGTGCAAATTGCTATTGAGGTGGTGATGAGTCATGTTACGTGAAATTTAGGCTGTCATCTGTCTTGAAATATAAAATGTAGGCTGTCTTCATTGTGCAAAACAATCTTTACCTTGTATTTTATGGCTTTGAGAAGACATTTTCTCTGACTGTCCATCTGTGTATGAAATTGGTCTTTGCGTAAAATCTACACGCCAACGCAATGTTTTATTTAAACGCACTATGTAAAAAACATCGCTAGACACACTCACTGTACAATACAGTATCAACCTAAGCCTATTTGTGGCCTATTTGCGTGCAGATTTACATCGCATTTCCAAAAACGGGCCGCATACACAATATAGTATCAACCTGAGCCTATTTGCGAGCTATTTGCGTGCAGATTTACATCGCATTCCCAAAAACGGGCCGCATACACAATATAGTTACAACATGAGCCTATTTGCGAGCTATTTGCGTGCAGATTTACATTGCATACTAAAAAACGGGCCGCATACACACAGGAAGAGATGTATGCATGCTTCCTGTCTACCAGAGGAGTGGTTTTCACTTTCACTTTCTGTTATTAGCACATTGCTGGTGATTGTTCAGAGTGAAGGAGGTGTCTGGTGGTTTGTGCTGTTGGTCTGAGATTGTGAGAGTGTTGCTGTGTCCTGTGTCCTGTGAAAAGTGTCTGTTAATTTAGTTGTAATTGTTTAAAATTGTTTTTCTGTCTCCTGTCCTCAGTCTTGTTGGGTGTTTGTCTTGGGGTATGTTACTTTTGTGGTTTTAGAGGGTTATCATTTTTTGGGTTGAGGGGTTACTGGTGTGCAGGGAGATGCCGGCTGTGGGCAGGTCGGGAAGGATGTCTGAGGGGGCATTGGGGGGCTTTCTTTGGCTGGTCAAATTTAACCTGCCATTGATGTTGGAGAGGGGAGGACGTATCCTGCAAGGGTACAGCGTGACAGTGCGGAAGCTGCGTTGGGAGCGTGTGCGGGTACAGATGCTCCGGTACTTTGGAGTGGACCGTAACGTGCGCCAGTGGAAGCACCGCTGGCAGGACATGCTGGCACGTGAGGCGGACATCCTTGATTTCACCGGAGTCATGACTGGCATACAGGGTGGTAAGTACAAACACTATTTTAACCATGAGTACTGTTACGTACATTGACAATTGGCGTGTGGGACATGAAGGTATGACGTCATAATGCTGTTTTAACACCGTGATACTGTTACAATGTGGTTAATACAATGCAAGTCGTCAAAAAGACTTGCGCATGATGCACTGGACTTTGGAATCGTATGATTTAGTCTCCCCACTACAGTGTGTGCAACAGTAGGGAAGGTGTCGGAATACTCAATCCTAATATCCCTTATTGTAGAGCACAATCCAGCGCAAGTTGTAGTGTCAATTTCCGTTGTAATGACCGCGTAGAAAAAGTATTGCGCCGTAAAGACCACATTGTAATGTAGGTCTCCTGTGGGACACATTCCATCAATCACATGCTTATTGTGAGCGTCTACTCAGCTGTAAGGGTCGCAAGGCGCAGGGGGGGTTTGCATGTTCAAGTCCATCAAGGGGGATGTTTGTCGAAGAGCCATTTTCATAAGTTTTTGTCTGAAGATGGGGAGCAATGTTGTCTGTCGAGGTGGAAGTTGAGGACTCCCAGTGTGTTGTAGTTGGTGGACGCAATGGCATGCGGGGAGATGATGTTGGTGATGGAGTTGGCGAGAGGTCCGCTGGGGCAGCAGCGGTTGCCGAGAAAGGGGCGTGAAAGGAGGAAAAGTAGGTAGAAAGGGAAAACAGAGTAAGCAGCAGAAAGCCGGATACTGACGAACAATAGATTAGGTATGAGGGTGGAAACAAGTGAAGTAACAAGTTGATAAGAGTGAATGATGGAGCGGAAAGCGGGAGTCAGAGGTCCACTGGACCACCAGGGTTGATGCGCAGGTGAACCTGCGGGTGGAGGAGGGCTTCAAACACTGACACTAGAGAGTGCATGGGCTTGGGGGAGGCCTCATTCAATGGTGGATCTGCGAGGGTGGGAGAGAAATTTCACTGACAAATAGTCAGTGGTCTTGCTCGTCTGTCCCCGCAGCGGACGTCATTAAGTAGGGGTCCAATTGCAGTACATTTGCTGAGTGAGGTGTGAGGTGCAATGTGTTTACACATGATGTGGTCACATCAGAGGCACAACGCTGCATCATGTCGACAAGCATAGGGGCTATTTTGGGTGACCCACTGCGCTGGATCAACACTTAGCAATGTGGTGCCAAAGCTGGCACACTTGTGCAAAACCTGCGTGCAGAATAACGTATGTTTGTGTACAGTAAGGGTGACTGTACATGTACAATCCAAGCCATTGTGTGCGTGAGCTGTGTGTTGGCCAGAATCTAGTGTAAAAATTGCAGTCCTACATAACTTGTGGAACCGTAGCTACGCTGCCCCTGTACATGGTTTATGTGTGAGTATGAATTTGAGAGGTCAAAAGACACAAAGGAAATGGGACATCTACAGAGTGTCATACCCCAAAAATCTCTGTGTAACTGCCTTTTTAAATCTGCAGAGATGCAATCGTACACAGAGCAAGTTTTTATCTCATGGCCGTGTAGAAATGGGGCCTTGACATTGTGTCACACGACTCACATGTGCATGTCTGCCAGCAGTAACGTATTGTGTGGTCCGCCTCTGCATTCACAGGTCTTGTGTGAATGGCAGTCAAAGTAGTCACAGACATGCGGCCAACATGAAAGGCAACACCACAGTTATGTTGCATTCTCAGTTACTGTAATGAATTTCATTATGAATATGTGACGTTTGTTTACGTCTGGCAACAACACATATTTACATTTGTTGTCTCACAGATGGTCGTCAACCTATTACACAGGGGGACATAGACAGATTCAGGGACCCACATGCCACTGGTGAGTATGGACATTAAATATTGTCAAGTTGCGGTGTCATGAATGTCTGTTATAAATGCTACACTTTGTCGATTAGCAGTATGGGTGTGTATCGCATGTCCCTTGCCCACAATGTGAAGATGCATTGTGTAAGTCAGATTTGTGTCCAAATTGGTAGGTGAAGGTGGGGCAATGCATCTGATTCACAGTTGTGACTTTGCCCATCAACAGTCAGTGATACCCATTTCAATTGAGGGGCATAATTTCAATCCCCTAACGCCGCCACTGCGTCACTTTCACTGAAGTTGTGTTGGCAATAGGGTCATCGGCTTATTGCTGATGTTGAGTTACGCTGCCTTGTCAATAAGGCACACTTTCATGTTGTGTTTATCGTCAAAGGGGCGTGCAGTGGGTGTTGCGTTGTGCACAAGGAGGCAGTGCTTTTCAGGGCGTGCAAGCTCACAGACATGTTGGCACAGTGATTTCTTATGTATGCTGCATAGCAGCTTCACAGAAGTGGCAGTGTGTAGCTGAGAGCCAAACATATCAATGGCATGTTACACAAACACATATCAAAGATGTGCATGTTAATTGCAATTGCATCTTTGTGCACTGCAATGGTGTTGTCAGGCTGTGTCCTTGGGGACATTCCATGCTTGACTCTGGATCATGTGTACAAACTCCTCTGTCACAATTGGTGACATTACTCCACACACATTTTCAACACATGCTTGAGCTCTGCATTATTTGCTGTCCCATATATTTAACAATGCAGGGCTCTACGACACTATCTGTGTGTAAGCATTAGCCATAACAATAACACAACCCTCATGACCCCAGGGTGCCGTTACAATGTTGAATGCATTGTAACAGTTTGCGTTGTAAAGGCATGCGTGTTCTTATTTACTACGGAGTAAGGTTAGCGGTTACAAGACATGCATGAGTGACAATTTTGGTGAAATGATGTCTCCCCCTCTCAGTGGCAAAACATCACAAATTGTATAGTAATGGTGGAGTGAGGAACAGCGCATCATGTCAATGTAAGCGTTCAGACACCAAACATGTTTCCATGTGTGCTGTATGATTGAAAGTGTGTGTAGGGCTGTCCCAGTCTTGTTCCTGTGCATGTAGGGTGACCTTACAATAGATTGACAAGCACACCTGCACACAGACACCCTTGCACTCTTGTGCAAGAGTGCCTGTCTTGGCGCTGACTTGATGACCTGCACACAGTTGCTGGTGGACACACAGGGCTGCACATGTGCATTGTACATAAGATGCAGCAGTGTGTCACAGGACAGGATGAGGGTGGTTCTGTACACGGAGGGCTAATGCCTCCCTCCTCCAATTATTTGTACATGTCAACCTCAGTCAGGGTGTCCAATGGTGCCATGTTTTGACCGTGTCAGTCTCATTTTGTTGTGACAGTGCATGTCCCATGCCATGCACTGTCATGTCAGTCTCCACAGCATGTAGTGAATGATTCATGCTTCAACATTTGGTTGACCAGGTCAGTCTCTGACTTCACATAGTTACGCTGGTGTGTTGGCTCCCATGTTGATTTTATCTTTGAATACAGATTTAATGTTGAACATTGACATAGTTTGAAGTACTGAAATTGACATTGATTATATTTTACAGACAACATGACACCAGCGGAGCAACATGCCTTACAGGTGGCCAAGGACCGGTACCTTCATGTCAAGAAGGTTGCCAAAGGTTTCAGACAGATGACGAGGAGGTATCGGAACGAAAGAAAGGCAGGAACATGGAAGGCGTTGCAGGATGTTGGACCAACCGGCAGCCAGCCCATACCCGTACCCTCTGGTGCCAGTGTGGTGTCTCGGCCTGTCATTCCCCCTCCGACCACACCCGCCCAGGTGCCAATACCACCTGCACCTGCGGATCACGTGGAGCATTTTAATGCCATGGACAGGAGGATGATCGCTGCGAACAATTCCATGCTCTTGGACATTCGGCGAGAATTGTTGTACCTTAACAGGAACTTGCATGACATCCGGACACATATTGGACTGGAGTGATTCCTCCCCATGTTGGCCCCCATCCCCTCTTCTCCCTTGCCACAATGTTTATGTTTTAGTGTTGGCTAGTGTTAGGGAAGTTTTGTAAGTTTTAGGTAGAGTAGTTTTAGAGTAGGCCTAGTTAGTGGTAGTTTTTAAGTAATTATATTTTCTCAATGATAGAGGTGGAAAAGGGAATAAAACAGTGTAGTAGCGCCAAGGCTCCGGGTCCCGACGGCGCCCCAATTGATTTTTTCTTTGAACCATTGTAACTCTGGATTCCTTTTTTAACAAATGTTTTAAATGCTATTGCAAAAGGTCCAAAACCGGCTTCATGGAAAACAACGGTAATTGTACCAACTTTTAAAAAAGGAGATAAAGCATTGCCAAAGAACTATCGGCCTATTTCACTAATAGACGGCACCTGCAAATTAATGGGCCGTCTGGTTTTAAATAGAATTGAGGAATGGGCAGCAGACAAAAATATTTTAATTTCCACTCAATATGGTTTTAAAAAGGGATGGGGACATTAGATCAATGTCTAAATTTAAACCTAATTGCGGCAAAATATACTAAAGCAAAAGAGGGTAACCTATTCATGGCGTTTATGGATCTCTCCGCCGCTTTGGATTCAGTTTCACATGGGAAATTATGGTTTATTTTAAAAGAAATGGGTGTGGAGGCAAACATTATCTCCTTTATTAGACAGTTATATTCCCAGTCCACAGCTTGTGTAAGATATGGATCCCAGGGAGAATGCACAAGGGCCTTTCCAATTCACCGGGGGGTTAGGCAAGGCTGTGTCTTAGCCCCCCTTTTATTTTCTATGTACACAAATGGGGTAGAGTTAGCAGTAAATGCAAATGTTATCGATGTACCTAGAGTAAATAAAAACAGCTACCCATACTACTTTATGCAGATGATGCCGTTCTGGTGGCAAGAACTGGCATAGCCTTACAAAAATTAATAAATAATTATGTATCTTATATGTCGGGCTTAGATTTACAAGTAAACAAGACTAAAACATTTGTTTTAGTAGTAGGGAAACAGCCAAAGAAATTACCAACTTTTTATATTGCCTCACGGAAAATTGAAATAACTAAAACCTTTTCATATCTGGGGGTACTTTTTAATAGTGAAGGGACCTGGAAGGACATGGTTTTGAATAGATGTAATGCCTTGGAAAAAAAATACTATGGCTATTTGTTCTTTTACAAGGAAATTGGGCACTAAGCCTGTAGAACCCATCAAACAAATTTATGGCGCCAGAGCTGTTGGTTCTGCCACATATGGCGCAGGTATTTGGGGTGTAGCTAATACTGACTTATTACAAAAAAAGGAAGATTTGTTCTTTAAAAAGTTATTTGCTATCCCCAAAGGGTGTTCTAACTATATTGTGCACCAAGAATTACAAGTCCCTTTCATTTCCGACTTGACGTTTTTAGCCCCAGTTTTACTTTGGTATTCGATTTGGAAGAGAGATTCAGTGGGGCTTACACAAGGCATTATCTATGATTGTATGCAGCTTGATAAAGCAAATCTAGTCCCTTGGCTGTGTTATGTTAAAAACACACTGACGAAGTTGGGTTTAGAGGCCCTGTATTTAAATCCATCTGCCTGTAGGGGTACACCAAAAGCATAATCAAAGTACGAGCTAAAGAACTTAGAGAAAAGAAAGATATAATTTAAATGGGGCCAAACCTACAGTAGCACTATATCTAACCCTACCGTGTATTTTAGGAGAATTGAATTCATATTTGACAACTGTAACAAATCCTCGACATAGATTTATACTGTTAAGATTTAGATTAAATTGTATTCCCTGTTTGCTAGGTTATCCATCAGGGACTTATTCAGTAAATGAACTTTCAGTTTGTCCCTGTGATAAAATATCTATACAATCTACATTACATCTGTTATTTTTCTGCAAATTTTATTCATGTATTCGGAAAAAGTATATTCGCCCGTTGTTTTATTCAATGTCGACCTGCCCTGTTTTTTCCTTCAAATGCTCCCCAATCCATATGTTAATTATTGTGTAGCATCGTACTTATGTTCGGCTTTATCAAAAAGGAGGTTAGCGAGGTATTAGACTGGCCGTAATTTTAAAACTGCACTAATTAGCACTTTAAAATAACTGTTTGGGTGGAGTTTATTCTGATAAGAATTTAAAATATTTTTAGATTTTAGATATTTTGTATTGCAATGTATTTTATTAACTAAATGGTATTGTTCATAAGAGGCACTGTGAGCACTTTAAGCACTATGCACTTTACTGATGATTCAGTTTGAAAAACATAATGGATGGTATTATTTTAAATGGTTCCTATCTGGTTTTTTAATTGTCTGTACATTTATGTCATTTTTTAACTATACTTCCTGTGATGTATGATTTGTATACTTTTATGATCTTATCAATTAAGGTCGAATAAAGTTATTAACCAACCAACCAGTCTCTGACTTCACATAGTTACGCTGGTGTGTTGGCTCCCATGTTGATTTTATCTTTGAATACAGATTTAATGTTGAACATTGACATAGTTTGAAGTACTGAAATTGACATTGATTATATTTTACAGACAACATGACACCAGCGGAGCAACATGCCTTACAGGTGGCCAAGGACCGGTACCTTCATGTCAAGAAGGTTGCCAAAGGTTTCAGACAGATGACGAGGAGGTATCGGAACGAAAGAAAGGCAGGAACATGGAAGGCGTTGCAGGATGTTGGACCAACCGGCAGCCAGCCCATACCCGTACCCTCTGGTGCCAGAGTGGTGTCTCGGCCTGTCATTCCCCCTCCGACCACACCCGCCCAGGTGCCAATACCACCTGCACCTGCGGATCACGTGGAACATTTTAATGCCATGGACAGGAGGATGATCGCTGCGAACAATTCCATGCTCTTGGACATTCGGCGAGAATTGTTGTACCTTAACAGGAACTTGCATGACATCCGGACACATATTGGACTGGAGTGATTCCTCCCCATGTTGGCCCCCATCCCCCTCTTCTCCCTTGCCACAATGTTTATGTTTTAGTGTTGGCTAGTGTTAGGGAAGTTTTGTAAGTTTTAGGTAGAGTAGTTTTAGAGTAGGCCTAGTTAGTGGTAGTTTTTAAGTAATTATATTTATTTTTACAATTTTATGGTATTTGGGGATAAGTTTAATTTTCCTTTGGGTGGGGGGTTGATGTCGTAAATGTTTTTGCGTGTTTAGGAATAGTTAGGGTATTGAGTTAAGTTAAGTAAAATATTTATAGTTAGTTTAGATTTAGTGTTAGTATTAGTTATTAGTGGTAGTGTAGGGAATTTATATATTTTATATTGTTCAATAAATAATGTCATTTTTGTTTTCTGCTTGCACTTACGTCAGGGATGATGTGGGGGAGTGGGGCTTGTTCCATTGTATGCAACTCATACCGTCACTGGACAAATCCTTGAATGTGTAACTATGGTCATGACCTGTTACTTAGCAGAATGGATTGTGTCAGGATACCATAGATGTGAGCACAGTGAACTTGCATGGCTGACAGATTGTCAAGTATGGTTTACGGCCTAGTCTAGGGACAGTTTTTTGTGACGTTCTACATCTTAAGTGTGACGCACAGAGTTGTACTGCACATTGTTGCACATTTACAACACAACGTAGGGACATTGCATTGTGAGTATATAGAAGTTACTACAGTTATCCATCATGGATATGGATGTATGCACCGAGTAACACATATAGCGTCAAACACATGCATATCAGATGCTCCGGGCTCTGAGTCCATCTACATTGCACAGACCTTGGCACACTTGATGCATGGTGCCAGGGTATCAGCTTGCTTTGCCTTACATAAACCTGTGCATGGCAGCTCAATCTCCATGCCATGCATGATGTAGGTCATTTGTGTGTCCATTGGTAACGTCACATGGCACAACAGTGTTTGTGAATCACATGAGTTATGTGAGAATGAGTTATGACTTTACAATTGAGGTTATTCACAAATGTTATTTAGGAGTTGCGCTGTTAGGTATACTGACTTAACTTCTACTATCTTCCTTTTGTGACTCCCTTAATTAGTTAAGTTATGCTTTGGTCACAGTTGACGTTTTGTTGCAGGCACACTGTTCTGCTGCACACAAGTGGTGACATGTTGCATAGCTCCCTGTACCGACAGTGTCATGGCCACTCGTCCCAGCTGTTACTTTTGGCATTGGCTCATTGTGATGACACCCTTGGAATGTTGCCACTGAATCTGACTATATGCTAAGTGCAGTTCAACAGACATCCGTAGACACATTGGCCAATATGCTTACAGTGGGCACAGCATGAGAGGGCTCCAAATTTGTTAGGCATTGTTTGTGCACAGGTAGGGGCTGACTGACGCTTTGCACTTTGGCTATAGTCACTATTGTAAACTACACTTCAGTGAGGCAGACTTTGTTGTTCCATATATGTATGTTAGACATGTGCCCTTAGGTCTCCTCATCAATGTGAATCTGGTGTGCAACATCTAGGGATGTGATATGCAATGCGCAACATCACAACAAGCTTTGTACACCATGTTGAGTGTAAGTAGATATGCCAGGAGATTATGGTTTGCAATTGTTCAGGGTGACACTACTTGTGTCCTGCAACAGGCTTGTACATTTAATCACACATGCCTATTTCCTCAATGGACGTGGGTAAAAGTTGGTATATTGCTAGATTGTGGTATCTGATCAATGAGGGCACAGCAATTTTATACATACACGCTCATCTCACTGCCTATCCATGTCAGGTAACACATGTACATTGCTTGTATTTCCCTTGGTGGACCTTCTTGTGGATTCACAGACCATGAATTATTTACTGAGTTCAATACTTGATTGGTCATGTAAACACGCATCTGTGTGAATTGGATAATTTTATTTACAGTACAAGGGGGAAGACTGGAACAGTACTTGCCCATACAACCCAACATTGCATGGATGCCCGTTAGAGGGGCAGACAGAGTCCTTTGGGAGTGACGGATCCAAGGGAAGAGGCGGAGTTTGCAGTGTCATTGTCAAGAAAAAAACAGATATGGAAGTCCATGTGTAGGTCCGAAGTGAGTGTTGGGGGACATTGGAAGACAATGGAAGAGGAAGTTCAGTGGCATGATAGTAAGAACAGAACCAAGGTAAAACAGGCCTTTTGGCGTCAATGTTTGATCTGCTTTCTCCTTACCATTATGGCAAAATCATCCTCATCTTCGTCCTCTGATGTGTCATGTGGCTCACATGTGGGTGGTGGTATGGTGGGTGCAGCACTGTGAGGCACGGACACATCAGGGGGCGGAGCTGAGGATGTGGAGGCGCCAGCAGCAGCAACAATTGGCGCCAGACCTTGGGGCAGCACTGAGGTGACGAGCAGATGCAGGGCCTGGTAGATCCCAGCTACATTGCGCTGGTGTGCAGCCGTGGCAGCCATCTATTGTTCTTCCCTCCGCTCCCTGCTCTCCATTATCCGGCCAAGTCTGGACAAATCTGCGCTGACACTACTGGAGCCACCCTGCTGAGACAGTTGGTCTAGTCTCTGAGTCAGGACTCCAGCAATGTCATCCAGGGAGCGTTGTAGAGCATTGAGCGTGATGTGGATGTCTGTCATCCTCTGCATGTGGTCCCGGATGGGACTCAGACACCCACGTATGTCGTCCATTTTGGCTGTCAGGCTCTCAAACCCCACCCGCACCTGGTCACGCGTCTCCCGCTGGACCTCAAGCACATGGCGGTGAAAAGCCTGATATGGGTCGTCAAGGTCCTGGGAGGCAGCTGTGGTGGAAGGTGCTTGCTGCTGGGTGGTTTGTGCAGGGGGTGGGGTTCGCGCAATGCTGCTGGGTTGCCCTGCTCCTGTAGATGGTGTGCGAAGGGAGTCCAGCATCTGTAGGAATTCCTCCTGGTTGATGGTGGGGTAATCGTCCAAGTCAACGGTGAGGGTGGGTCATTTTGCTGTCCAGGAGGTGTTGTCTCTCCCTCTGCAATTTGTATGGGAGATACAGTTTAACAGTGTGTTACATGTAGGAGCATGCATTTGTTTACTTTACAAACAGACTGCGGGAGACTGTACATGCTGACTGTTTTGGATGAGATGCATATTTTTAGTAGGATGGTGATTATTTCAAGGGCATTACGGATGTGAGCTTGTACTTGTACATTGTCATCTCACATTTTACCACTATGACAAATGTTTTTTGACAGTGTCTACACACAAGCGCTACCTGTTGTGTCCTCTGTTCAGTTGTGTGAGTGATGCAGTTCGTAACACCTAGTAGTCAATGTTGATGTACTCAGATTTGTATGTGTGTGCACTGCATTGTGTGATAGTGGCACCTGCTGCTTTTGTTTTACTGCCCCTTGTCCCTTGCAGGCAATGAGCCTTTGACTTCTGTGAATGTACAATGCAGAGATGTAGAAAGCTATGGTGATTAGGTGTCTTGGTCAGAGTTGTGACACTTGTGCATAGTAGGTCATAAAATGTCTGGTTCACATCAGGGGTTGTGTGTACAGAAGGATGTGTCAGAGTGTGACCTGCTCCTTTAAGGAGGTGGTCCACACTCCGCCACATCAGTGAGATGTCCTGCACCATGTAAATATGTTTGTCCTGCAGGCATGCTATTCATCATGCCCCGTCACTTGTCTTGTCAGTGTGGCTCACAGACCTGCAGCTTTGCAGGGTACTGCACATGTGCATGTGTTTTGTGTGAGATTAGTTATGTGTGAGGAGGGCACCCTTTTGGCACATTGTCAATGAGAGCCTACTTGCTTTTTCAACGTGGCTGCACTATGTAGGACACATGTGCATCTATGTAGCTTTGGCTATTGTGATTTGTCTTGTGTGCATTCTGTCAGTCATGTTTAATCTTGCATGTATTGCTTACTGCACTTCTGTTGGATTACCCATTCTGAGTGTGGTGCAGCATGTATTGCAATAGTTGTTACTGTCTGTTCAGACAGTGTCAATACCCATTACCCGCAACTCTGACCCCACATGTGGTGTGTGTGTGGCAGTAGTGTCCCGTATAGGGCATGCTGCCGGGCGGTGACGTGGGGCGGGGGGAGGGGCAGGGTGGGGGGTAGTAAATGCCGGAATACGGATGAATGCATGTAAGTAGACATTTAAAACAATAAAACGAATTTCGTTGGGCGCCCTGCATCGCATTTGGCGAGGCAGTGCGCGCAAATGAATCCGTTTTAATGATTTAAATGTATACTTACCTGCATTCATCCGTATTCCAGTGTTTACTACCCCCACCCTGCCCCTCCCCTGCCCCACGTCACCGCCCGGCAGCACGCCCTATACGGGACACTACTGGTGTGTGGTACAGGATATGGCATATGTTGATTTTCAGATGCGTATTTATGTTGCTCAGGCCTTGTCAGTGCCACCCTCACAACAGATGCAAATGGCATGGTAATGTGTATTTGTGTATGTGCCACGCAGCTGCTGACATGGATGATACATGCTGTCCTGGTTCCAGATATTCAATGCCTGGCTTTGCGTGTGTGTGATGATTGACATGACTGGATGTTTGTTCACTGACACAGTTGACTTACCAAACAGATGTGTTTACATGCACATGATCGTGTGATGGCCAACTCAAATGATGACAGAGGGGGAATGCTGTTTTCAGTATGGCAGATGTGTACACTTGGGGGTGGATGAGTGAAATTTGACTTTATGATTGAGTGTGCCATTTGGGGCTTTTTAAGTGTTTGTGGCAACTTTGCTATCCTTGCTTGTTGTCATACTTTGTTTGGCATACTTCTTTACGGGGTCATTGTGGTTGTGTGAGTTTGTCCCAACAACAAGTAAAGCAGTACAGCTTTGTGAGACACATTGCTGATATGCATTGTACACGTACCATGGTGTTGCAGGTATTGCCCCCCTGCTCATTGCATACCATTGCCCCATGAGTAAAGTCTGCAGCATGTGTGCATTTAGTCATATGACTATTTTAGCCATCGGCCTACATGGTCACTTTGTTGGAACATTGCATGTGTTGCCGGTATGCAGACTCACTAGATGCTTTCTCACTTGCTGTACGCAGAACTGCATTGCATGAACAGGCAAGGGGGCATATTGCTTGGCGATGCGTGAGGTTGTCACAATGTCCCCCTTGCCTCATCACCACGCATATCCAATTCATCAGCACAAGGCCGCATCTCCCAGATGCCCAAATGAGCATGCAGTGTGAATGTGACAGATCACGTGCACGAGTAAGCATGCCAACAACAAGCTCAGCACACCTGCAACTTTGCGCATGTGTCTGACTTGTGTGCAAGTTTGTGTATGGCCATCAAAGTCACCCTTGATGGCCATGCACAACCTTGCACACAAGTCAGACACATGCGCAATGTTGCAGGTGTGCTGAGCTTGTTGTTGGCATGCTTACTCGTGCACGTGATCTGTCACATTCACACTGCATGCTCATTTGGGCGTCTGGGAGATGCAGCCTTGTGCTGATGAATTGGATATGGGTTCTGATGATGCAAGGTGTGCATTTTGCCAGCCTTCTGCATCTCTAGGTGATGTGGCACTTTGCTAATTGATGTTGCCCTTATTTTGTGGTCTGATGTTGTACCTGGACTGTGTTTGGCTAACTTTTCGGTGCACATTTCAAAGTCTGTGTGCCCGGCAATATGTGTCTTTCAATGTTTTGGTTGAGTCAGGTGATATGTGTCCATGCCACCATGCACAG
Source organism: Calotriton arnoldi (assembly GCA_963921515.1). Lineage (NCBI taxonomy): Eukaryota > Metazoa > Chordata > Amphibia > Caudata > Salamandridae > Calotriton > Calotriton arnoldi. Next base: position 146,068 of record CAWUFW010013948.1, read on the forward strand.
GGCTATCAGGGACCTGATCCACAGTGTGAGAAGTTGGCCTGGTATATGCTGTCCACTAATTATAGTGGGCACCTTGCACCAGTCCAAACAACCCCTTATTGGAGATAGGTTAAAGACAACCTTTATTGAAAGCTATCCTAGTGGTAGCTATGGAGAGCGGCCTTCAGGCTAAGTCTTGAAGGAATGTAAAGCAGCTTGTTTTACCAGTCTATAATCTCTTGAGTGACCAAATGAAAGAGGACCACACCAGGTATATATATAAAATATATGTATTTAGTCTTAAACACACCCCTCTAGTTTCTTTATGAGGCTAGAGTTCGAAGTACATAAGTTACAAGTCAGTTATCAACAGTAATAGCACAAATACACGTTTGAGCCCTAGGGGCGTACCAAACCATATACCAATAAAGTGGTATAAGAACCACGACTGAGCTAGACACAAGGCCTAGAGCCTGTAGAAGTGCTTGGACCCCAAGGAACCACCCAAGGTATTGACACAGGGGACCCACGGGGGACACGTGCAGTGTGAGAACACAGCCGCGAGCCCCCGTTAACTTCTATGGGGAAAGTCGCGGTTGGATTTTTAAAAGGAAAGGACACTTAGAGGAGGACTTGGAGCAAATCCCTTTAGAACTAGTCAGTTCTAGAGTCAATACCCACGGGAGCACCGGAGTACTCGAGTTACCTCACCCAGGGAAGCCGGGTGCATAGGTGTCTTTTGGCGTCGGGTTTCGTCGTCGTTTTCAATGGCGATCTGCTGCAGCAGGCTGCTGGCAACCAAGTCGAAAGTGTCCGGGTGGATCCAAGGGTGGATCGAAGATCTGAAGAACCTGAAAGCAGAGGGGACAGAGTCTGGGTCACTAGCCAGTGACCAGGAAGGCGATGAGCAGATGCCCACCGATGTCGGGTGCTTCAGGTAGGTTGACGGTCATCTTGACTCTTCAGCCACGAGGTCCAGGAGGTGTCGACGACCACCAGGGGCTGGATTCGAGCTGTCCCATAACGTTTGTCGATTGCTGAGGTGTCGGAGACCGGATTGGACCCAACAAGCCTTGGCAACGGCAAGTCACGTGGAAACAAAGAAAGGACGTTGATGCAGCCCAGCAAGGTCTGAGGGACTCACCCAGTGAGGGTAAGTCAGGGCACGTCTGGAGCAACCAGGAAAGCCCAAGCAGAAGAAGAGTTGCCTTCGGGAGGGCCCACTAGCCAACGGACTAGCGACCGCGAAGGAGCCTTGAGTGGACACACTTGGAGCTGGCTCACAGGACACTCGTGGAGTGGAGGCCAGTGATCTTTGGTGCAGTCGGTGCTGGAGGCGGGGGCTACTCGAAGCCCAAAGCACAACTTCGTGGGAGGCCAGGAAGAGGATGCACTTGCAAAAGTTCTCAGTGTCCAGGGGTCACGGTTCCACGTTACCCACGACAGCTACGGGCCTCAGCTTCGCTGGGGACTCAGGGCAGCCTCACGGAAGTCTGTAAATCTACCTCTGGTGTTGCAAAGACTTCGGCATCCGGCGGGAGCTTCAGCGATGCAGGCCAGACAATTGCTTCTTAGGTGCCTGCCAAGCAGGGGAGTCACTCCTTGACCCCAAGGGAGATTCTTCAGTCCTCTAATCTTGAAGTAGAGCGTCGAAGGTCCAGGATTCGGCTTCAGAGTTCGTCCAGGGTAATCTAAAGTCCTAAGGATTGGGGTCTGTGAGAAGTTGGCCTGGTATATGCTGTCCACTAATTAAAGTGGACACCTTGCACCAGGGCAAATCGACTCTTATGGTAGATAGGTTTAAGACAACCTTTTAAAGAAAGCTATCCTAGTGGTAGCTGTGGAGAGCAGCCTTCAGGCTAAGTCTCGGAGGAATGTAAAGCAGCTTGTTTTACCATATAATCTCTTGAATCACCAAATGAAAAGACACCACACAGGTATATATATCAAATATATATGTATTTATTTCTAAATAACTCTCTACTAATCTCTTTATGAGATTAGAAGACAAACATATGCACAAATCAACGTTTCACAATAAGTTAAGCACAAAATATGGCTGGGGCCCTAGGGGCGTACCAGACCATATACTAAGTAAGAGACTTAGGGACAACGACTTGCAGGGAGACAAGGCCTAGGGCCTTCAGAAGTGCTGGGGCCTCACGAAACCACCCAAGGCAGGTAAGTAAAGGACCCACGGGGGACACGTGCAGTGTAGATACACAGGCGCGGATCGCCGTTGACTTCAATGGGGCAAGTCGCGGTTGGAAATTAAGAGTTCTAGGAGACTTCGGGAGAACCTACAAGCAAGTCACTTACAGGGTAAGTAGTTCTAGGGCCCACACCCACAGGAGCACCGTAGTGCTGGAGTTACCTCACCCAGGGAAGCCGGGTGCACAGGTGTCCTTTGGTGTCGGGTTGCGGCGTCGTTTTCAATGGCGAACAAAGAAGACTTGCTGCTTGCGGGAGCTGAAGAAGTGTCTGGTGGAATCCAAGACTGGATTCTGAAGAAGGATGACCTGAAAGCAGAGGGGACAGTGTTCAAAGTCACTTGGCAGTGACTCGGGGCAAGGAAGATGGATGCCCACCGTCGTCGAGTGATTCAGGTCGGTTGCGGGTGCCTTGACTCTTCAGCCACGTGGTCCAGGAGGCATCGACGATGACCAGGAGCTGGATTCTGTGGGTCCCACGAAGTCTGCAGCTTACTGCGGTGTCGGCAACTCGATTGGATCCAACAAGCCTTGGCAACAGCAAGTCTCGGGGAGATGAAGAAAAGTCGATGGCACAGACCAGCAAGGTCTGAGGGACTCACCCAGCGAGGGTAAGTCAGGGCAGGCCTGGAGCAACCAGGGGAGCCCTTTGGTTTCTTTAAGAAGTCTTCTGGGGACCCACGAGCCGGCTGGCAAGGGATCGCGAAGACACCTCGGGCGGAATCACTCAACAGGGGCCCACGGTCACTCGGGACGGTGTAGGCCTCTGATCTTCGGAGGGATTCCTGCTAGAGGTCGGGACCACACGTGGTCCAAAGCACAAGTTCGTGGAACGTTGTGAAGGGGTTGCACTCGACAATAGTGCACGGTACCCAGGGGTCGCGGTTCCTCGTCACTCGTGGGGTCCACTTGCCTCAGCTTCGCTGGGGACTCACGATGGCCTTGGAGAAGTCAGGAAATCCACTTCTTGGGCTGCAGGGACTTCGGACTCCGGCGGGAGCGGCATAGTTTGCGACCGTCGTTGTCGTTTTTGGTGCCTGCCAAGCAGGGGAGTCACTCCTTGACTCCAAGGGAGATTCTTCTGTCTTCCAAAGGTAGTGGAACGTCGAAGGGCCAGGATTCTTCTGTAGAGCGTCGTCCAGGGGTTATCTGCTTTGCAATGGCAAGGTTCCCCCTCTTATACTGAAAAGAGGGGATGGACTAGCCTCTATGACCCCACCTATGGGAGGGTCAAGGGAGGGGGTGGCTACACCCACTTCCCTTTGTCCAGTTTTGCGCCAGAGCAGGGGCAGGTAGCCCCTGAGCTGGTTTGAACTGGCATATGCACAGAGGAGCCTTCTGCTCCCCCAGTGCAGGACTTCAAAGCACTCTAAGAGTGCACCCACCCAGCCCCAATACACTAAACCCTGTCTGGGAGGTGGTTACACCTCCCTGTGACAGGATGCCTATTGTTGGGCTTCCTCCACTGCGAGTTTCGGTCATCAGCAGGAGGGCAGCCCAGTGTCTGTGACTGGTGGCATCCATTTTGTGATGCCAGGGCTCTTTAGGATTCTACCGCGTTTCCACAGCAGGTACATGTCTTCTCCCTCTAGAAGGGTGGAATGCTACCCCGCCGCCAAGATTGGCGGGGGGTAGTATTCCAAGATGTTTGACACCAAACACGACATGTTTTGATGCAGCCATTCCAAAGTTAGCATTTACCGCGAGGATATAATGCACTTAATAGTATATGGTTTAACCGCATCCACAAACAGCACCAGAGAATAGACTCTGAGAGCTGCAGAGGGGCCCTGCTCAGGCAGAGGCACCCCCTCACATAGAAGCCAAGCACCCTGCCCTCAGGATTGATAGGGCCTGCCTTAGGGGTGACTGATAGGTTTATATGTGTATGCAGGAGAGATATAGGAAACCTATATCTCAGTGAGGAGTGCTAGCACCACCTCACCCAGGCTGCAGTAGCAGGCCTGTGGTGTCAGATTTAGACTGCTTCCCAGGGGTGGCATAACACATGCTGCAGCCCCTGGTAGGCCTGTGAAGTACCTATGCCCTTGGCACCTAAGGTACCATATACTAGGGACTCATAAGGCACCACAGTATCCAATCACTAGTGCACCTAGAGGGCACTCCATGTCGTTTAGAGAGAGCAGATAGACTGGGGCCCTGAATAGCAGGGTCCCAGTCCAACTAAGTCATAAACCAGCAAAACACCAGGAAAAAAGTGGGGGCAACCATATAGTCAGATTCCACCTTCCTACAGGGTCCCATACTTATACTAAGTTAGGGGGTTGGACATACTCTGGGGACCCACCTATGGGAGGGTCAGGGAAGAGGGGTGGTTACACCCATTCCCTTTGTCCAGTTTCGCGCCAGAGCAGGGGCAGGTAGCCCCTGCAACCGGTTTGAACTGGCATATGCACAGGGACACCAAATGTGCCCCCAGTGCAGGACTTCAAAGCACCAGAGAGTGCTCCCGCCCAGCCCCAATACACACTATCCTGTCTGGGGAGGTGTAGTACACCTCCCTTCGACAGGAAACCTATTGTCCATGCCTCCCCTGCTTGAGTTTCAGTCAGCAGCAGGAGGCCAGACCCGTGTCTGTGGCAGCGGCATCCATTTTGTGATGCCAGGGTTCTGTAAAGAAGTTACCGGGTAGGACGGTGGGTACATGTCTCTCCCTCTAGAAGGGTGGAATGCTACCCCCGCCACCAGGACTGGCGGCGGGGGTAGTATTCCAAGATGTTTGACACCAAACACAACATGTTTTGGTGCAGCCAGTCCAAAGTTAGCATTGTACCGCGAGGATATAATGCACTTAAGAGTATATGGTCAGGCTGTACCACAAACATCATCAGAGGAGGGACTCCGAACGCTGCAGAGGGGCTCTGCTCATGTAGGGGCACCCTCTCACATAAAAACCAAGCACTCTGCCTTCAGGATTGTAAAGGCCTGCCATACGAGTGACTTATAGGTTTATATGTGTGTGCAATGGTAGTGATATAGGTAGCCTATATCACAGTAAGGGGTGCATGCACCACCTTACCCAGGCTGCAGTAGCAGATCTGTGGTGTCATTTTGGAAGGCCTCCCAGGGGTGGCATAATACATGATTCAGCCCCTGGTAGGCCTCTGGGGTACCTATGCCCTGGGTACATAGTATACCATATACTAGGGACTTATAAGGGCACTCCAGAATCCAATCAGTGGTGGACCTAAAGTACATGGAATCAATTTATAAGAGAAAGCAGATAGGCTGGGGACCTGAATAGCAGGTTCCCAGCCAAACTAAGTCAAAAACCATCAAAACACCAGAAAAAAAGTGGGGGCAACCATGTAGTCAGATTCCACCTTCCTACACACAGTAATTGTGGGTATGCAATGCAATTTATTGTGCATGAGTGCCATTGTGCCCATCCACCCCCGTCCACCCACTCCATGGTTGGTACTCACCCTGTGGTTGTGTCTGCTCACATTCAGCAGTATCCTGACCCGGCACTCCGACCACTGTTTCATCAGTGATGTCTTGGGCCACCATTTCCTCCATCTCATCCAGCTCCAGCAGGGGCACTGGACTCCCACCTCCAGTCGCATTTGCTGCCTTCCGGTTGGCTGCTATTTTTTCCTTGGTATTTTTCTTACTATCATTCCAGCGCTTCCTGACCTCGTCCACTGTCCTCCTCTTCCTCTCTCCAACAGCATTCACCTTGGCCGTAATGTCCTCCCATATTTCTTTTTTTCTTGACAATGGCACTGTGCGTTTGACAAATAGCTCCTGTTGATGTTCAGCCACCAGGCCATACAGGACCTGATTTTCCTGGAGACTGAACCTGGGGTTCCTCTTCCTCTTGGCCTTATCCTGGGTCTCTGTCTGGTCCTCCTGGCTAGCTGGGGGGTTGTTTGTAGGCTCAGCACTTGTCCCAGCTTCCTCCATGTCTCTTCTGGTATCTGTTGTATTCTCCATTTTTTTTTCTTCCTGCTTATAGGCCTTTTATAGTGCATTTTGGCGCTTGAATCGTGGAAAATGCAGGCCTGCTGCAAATTTTTGGGCCGATTTTAGCGCTAATTGGCCCATCGCGACTTTTCTGTGGTTAGCGTGAATTTTTTTATCGCCGTCGAGCAGGATATATCGCCATCCATTAGCGCCGGTAATGGAAGCTATCTCTGGGTAGCGGCGCGTTGTTAATACGTCGCTGCCAGGGCGATAAAATCCGGATTTCTACGGCGATAATAAAAAGCACGCTTATCGCGCTTAGCGATAATTATCGCGGTTTGTTGATAATATCCCCCCAAATCTTCCCCAATACAGTCCTGTATTCCCAACCTCCCACCCAGGAAGAGGGATTTATTATATAATGGAGGTTTGTTTTTGTAGTTAGCTTGTGGACTGGACAGGAAGTGATGTCTGTGACCCTCTCTTTTCTACTCACTGTTGGGTAATAACACCCATAATGGGAGGATTTTCCGATCAGCTAGGGAACATGTTCTGCAGGACGGAGATGTAATCTCACAGATAAGGACTGTATAGGGGAAGACTTGGACTCAGAGAAATGGAAATTAACAGTAAGTAACTGGCACAATATCCCAGGCAACTATTAGAATAGAGACGGATTTCTTGTCTCTAAGGTAGGAAACACTAGACTCGGCAGAAGTAAATCTAAGGTAGCTGTTTTCTTCATAAATGATTGACCAGCAGGAGGAACAGGTCCAGGAGTAACAGAAACCAAGGTTGAGAACCAGGAAGGCTAAGAAGATGAGGACCTTTTAGCCAGAGCAAGGAGGACCAAGTGGAGGAAAGAGGTCAATGAGTTGGAAGAGGGATGAGGAGAACCACCTGAGAATAGAATCACCAAGACAAAGAATGCCAGGAAACCAGTACATGTCTTGTGAAAATCCTTATTTACAGACAAACAGTTCATAACTCTGCTCTTTAGACCATACTGTCATTAGAGACCCTCAACTTTAGATTATGACAGCTCTGCAGTTTTCCTCCTGCTGCCAGTTGGATTGAATCAGTGCACTGTTCACCCCGCACCCCTCATTGAGAAATTCAGGCCTTGCACCATAAAAGAATCTGTTGGCAGTGCATGACTGCTGCTCAGCTGAGGGGTGGTGATGCTGCCTTTGCTGGGCTCACAGCACCAATCTTGGCACAGCTTGCAGGCATGGTCTGTAATAAAGAGGTCTCACACACTCAAGTCTTTTGGACAGAACAGTGAGTGGCTTGAGGTGTGTGTTATAGGGAGGGAACAGTGCATGCTCTGTTTTACGTTTCATCATCACCATAGTCTGGTCCTCAACCTGCCAAAACACTGCCACATCTCCCTGCACCTGCGCACACTCCACTGGCTCCCCGTCGAGGCGAGAATCACCTTCAAGATGCTCACCAACGCACACAAGGCCCTCCACGGCACCGGACCAGCATACCTGAACAGCCGACTCAAATTCCACGCACCCCAAAGGACCCTACAATCAGCCCAGCTCTCCTACGCCGTGGTCCCCCGCACCAGAAAGACCAGATCGGGAGGCCGCTCCTTCTCCTTCCTCTCGGCCAAAGCATGGAACGTCCTTCCGCTCCACCTCAGACAGACAACATCGCTCCCCATCTTCACAAGAAACCTCAAAACCTGGCTCTTCGACAGACCCCCTCCTTGATGGAATGGTACCTGCACCCCCCTACCCCTAGCGCCTTGAGACCCTTACGGGTGAGTAGTCGCGCTTTAACAAACCCCTGATTGATTGATTCATTGATAGTCGTAGGTCATTTAATCAGAGCTATTTTCGCGGGATTTAACACTGATTCACAAATCTATTTCAATTCATTTAAATCACTGAATCAAGGAGAAAATAACGACACAAATGGTACTGGGTATTTGTGCATAAATTCCACCTGGTAACAGTTCAAATAAAAACTTGCACCCTATTGCTGTTGCTTTATTTTATATGAACTAGTTACAACAGTTATAGGGGCATATTAGCAAGACCGGCGATAAAATTATCGCCGTTTTAGCGGCAGGAAACTGCCGCTAAAGCGACGATAATGGGCTTGCTAATATGCGTTATAGAATTCCAATAGAAGCCCAGGTTAGATGTCCTGCACATCTAACCTGGGCTTCTATTGGAATTCTATAACGCATATTAGCAAGCCCATTATCGCCGTTTTAGCGGCAGTTTCCTGCCGCTAAAACGGCGATAATTTTATCGCCGGTCTTGCTAATATGCCCCATAGTTTGTAGTTTCGTGTGTTAGAGTTCGGTCCTGGAACGAACTATACAGACAGACAACCCTCCTTACTCCGGTCGAGGCAAGGGCCTCCCACCATAAAAGCATACAGTGGCTCAGGCAGAAGAAATATGTGTTAGTCTTATGTTGTTCTAAAGGGGACATTGGGTAAAGAAGAGTGTGCAAACTACACCGTCTTGCCAAAACCAGCGAAGATAGCTCATTAGGTTGAGTTGCATGCTACCTGCGTGTTGCGATTTGTCAATCTTACCCGAGTTTATACTTTCATACTTCCTTTGTAAACGGTACAAAGAGCGCTAGTTCAAGAATTATAATTTGTGCTGTAGGTCCTATAGATTGCTCAGTCTATTCGTTCAAACAAAAAAGTTAAGGGCTTGGCAGCGGCACCTGGCATCAGGCCATGAGAGGCGTAACATGCGCTTTTCGCTCGGAGTCCTCGCCCATGATTGTTAAAGCAGTTTACTCACCACATTAATCCGTCAGACACAAATCGGTCAGACACGGACAGCATGAGCTCTTCCGAAGATCTGCAGTATCCCAGGCTGCTACTCCAATACAGGGATGGCTTTCTTGCCTCTAAGGTAGGCAACTCTACACTTCGCAGAAGTAAATCTAACATATCTATTTACTTTATAAATGATTTCTCCTAACCAATACCGACAGAAAGTAGAACATTGAGAAAAATAGAAAAAATGGTAATATCTCTTTAAATCAGCAGCTGAAATTTATAAAGCAAAAGACTGAAAGGAACTGTTTATTCGTCCTAAAGTCTGGCGACTAACACAAGTTCCTACTGTTTACCCGGCTTTGTGTGCGTCACGTGACCAGCAGGTGATAGCCTGTGCACGTGTCCGCCTTGCATCCTGTGCGATTCATTCCTAGGCTTATCGACAGTGCAAGGGGGGATGCGAAAACTCGAGAGGGGAAGGGAGAGACTGCGATAAATTGGACAGGCTGAATAGAAAGTGGGCATACTGAGGGGAAAGTAGACAGATTTGCGTAAGAATGTGAGACAGACAGGAGCCCGTTTGACTAAGAGGAAACTGGGCAGACAGAGGAGATCAGAAAATGGCCAGAGTGCGGTTAAAGCGGCCACGTTGAGAGGAAAGTAGGCAGCTGAAAAGAAAGTGGGCAGGTGGCGAAGTAGCAAAAGCGGGCTGAGGCGAAAGTGGACTCATTCTAGGGAGAGCAGCGACTCACTCTCGAGGAAGCTTGGGGGCATATTATCAAGAACAGCGTTAAAATTATCGCCGCTTTAGCGGCAGAAAACTGCCGCTAAAGCGGCGATAATGGGCTTGATAATATGCCCTTGAGAATTCCAATAGAAGCCCATGTTGACACTAGAACATGGGCTTCTATTGAAATTCTCAAGGGCATATTATCAAGCCCATTATCGCCGCTTTAGCTGCAGTTTTCTGCCGCTAAAGCGGCGATAATTTTAACGCCGTTTCTTGATAATATGCCCCATAGAGACTCGGAGGAAGAATGGGAAAACGGGGGAAAAAAAGCTTAGAATTGGGGGAAAGAGAAGACCCCGAGAGAAAAGTGAGGAGGCTTGTGCTGGACAGGCAACCTGGAGGTGAAAGGCATGCTCAAGTGAAAACGGGCAGGTTTGAGAGTGGGAAGACTGTGGAGAAGCGAGCAGGCTGGCAGAAAACAACAGATCATTAGGGAAAGCAAGCACACTGAGCCGAAGCGGAAAGAAGCAGGTAGTCTAAGAGGAAACTGGGCAGAAATATCATCATGGGAGAATGGGCAGAATCGGCTAACACAGGCAGACTTGTGAGGAGCATGAGCAGACTGAGGGAAAGCTGGCAAGCTGAGATGAAAGTGGGCAGATTTAAGGGGAACACGGGCACGCCGGGGAAAGCTGTCTGGCTCAGGGGAAAGTGGGCAGAATCAGTGGAGAATGGGCAGATGTGAGGAAAAGAGGCAAACTATGAGGGACTTAGGTCAGACTCTGAAGAAAACCGACGATTTCTGGGGGAAACGTATAGACTGAGAATGCAGTTAGATCTAGCGAAAAGTGGACAGACTCGATGGAGACTGGGCAGTCTGTAGGGAAGTGAGCAAGCTCAGGGGAAGCAGACAGACAGCTGGAGAATGAGCACAGTGGATGGAAGAGTGCAGGCTGAAAACAAAAAGAGCAGACTCAGAGGGAAGAGTGGGATTACTGAGGGAAGCAGACAGTCTGAGGGGAAGTGGGCAAGTTCTGTCTTTGAGGCAAGCGAGCAGGCTGAGGGCAACCAGAGAACAATCAGGGTGGTGACTGGGCATACTGAGTGAAGTACAAAACTGAGGGGAATGTCGACAAACACAGAGGAGAAAGGATAAACCTGAGGGGAAAACGGAGGCTTGGAGAAAGTAGGCAGGATAAGGGGAAAGAGGGTAGAATTGGTGGAAGAATGGGGAGAAGGGGCAAAGCAGTTAGAAAGGCCATACTGTAGGAAAATGTGCAGGCTAATGGGGAATTAATAGATTTTGAGGAGAATGAGCAAAGTGGTTTTAAAGCAGGCAGAGGGGTGGAAAGAGGGCAGGCTGAGGGAAAAGTAGGCAGGTTCTATGAGAATGAGCATCTTGTAACAAGCGCGGAGGTTGTTAGCAAATTGAACAGACTCAGGGTGGAGATTGAGCGCACTGAGCGAAGTGGGCAGGTGTGAGGGCAAGCAGACAGACAAAGAGAAGAGTGGACAATCTATGGGAACAAAGGAAGACTAATGGAAGGCAGGCAGGCGAAGGGGAAAAAGGGCAGAATTGGTGTAATAATAGGCATGTGGAGAAAAGAACTGTTATCTGGCACACTGAGGAAAAGTGTACAGGCTGATGGGAAATGGGCAGCCTGGGAGACATTAGCAAAGTTGTATTAAAGTAGGCAGACTGGGCAAAAGAGGGTAAGCTTAGGGGAAAGTAGCAGAACGTGTGGGAAAATGGCCAGACTTCGGGAAAGCGGGAACACTCCGGGGGAAAGTCAGACTGAGAAAGCAAGCAGTGTGAGAGGAAGCAGGCAGACGTTGGGAGAGAACAGGCAGACTGCTGGATAAGCTGCAGGCTAATTGGAAAGCAGCCAGACTCGAGGGGAGGATGGGTACATTGGGGAGCGAGCAGGCAGCGTTCCGGGGAGAATCGGCAGGCATGGGTTAAGAAGAAAGGCAGGAGGAAGAACTGGTGGACTTGGTGTCAGAGCCTCCATCAGTGCACCTAGAAGGAATGCCACCGAAGTCTTACAATTTGTGGGGCACATATTCCTGGGCAGCACTGTGGTGTAGGCATCTTGTTATAACTCCCAGAGTATCAGGCAGAAACATGGTGTGTTGGATGTCTCACACATAGTATGCATAGTATTAGCACAGCCAGCCAAGCAGTCGCGGCTCCTCCGCTAAGGCGGAGGAGCGTCGCCCCACTTCTTTAAAGCAGTGAAAGAAATGAAAAATAATATGATAATAACTTCATGTTATTATCATTTTATTTTGCCCTGCTGCGGCAGCTTGGCCAGTGGGGCGGGGCTGCTCTGCTCACAGAACACGGCAGGGGGAGGAGTGACGGGCACACTGAAATAGCATGACACTTTGGCAGGCCCGAGAGGGCCGGCTAAACAATCATGCACACTTAGCATGTTCTCCACCCAGGCTGCATTACAGCCTGGGTGGAGAACATGCCCAGGCCCCCAGTCCCCATCTGAGTGCTGAACTACGGTGCATAGACCAATCACAATGCTGCATTGCAGTGTTGTGATTGACTTAGGGGAGCCAATCACAACGCTGCATTGCAGCATTGTGATTGGCCTGGGGGGAGCCTGGATGTGCTTCCTGTTCTGCGACTTTGGCCCAACATGCAGGAGAGACGATGTTGGAGGGACGTGGCAGGAGGTAAGTGTATTTTTCTTTTTTATCCTTTTTAGACCCCCCTTATCCCCCCACCCTCCCAGCAACCCCAGATCCGTGCAGGCCGCCAATGCTGCCAAGTACCACGCATCAGGGATTAGACTAATGCATTTTAATGCTGGTGTCCGCATGACTATAATAAATTGCATTAGTCACGCATATTATAATGCCCAGGGACCATGCCAGGGCACACTCTCCTATGAGGAGCTGCAGTGGAGCGAGCTCCCTAGCAGTGAGGGTTCCTTCCTTCTCGCTCCTGCTTTGTGGCGATTGGTCCCGGAGGACCACAACACCCAGCCTGCCTCACGCTCGAGGCGCACAGCTGCCATCGATCCCGACAGCGCCTGGAGGCGCTACAAAATCCCTGCTAGCCTCCCGCAGCGTGGGTTCCTTCCTTCTCGCTCCTGCTTTGTGGCGATTGGTCCCGGAGGACCACAACACCCAGCCTGCCTCACGCTCGAGGCGCACAGCTGCCATCGATCCCGACAGCGCCTGGAGGCGCTACAAAATCCCTGCTAGCCTCCCGCAGCGCGGGTTCCTTCCTTCTCGCTCCTGCTTTGTGGCGATTGGTCCCGGAGGACCACAACACCCAGCCTGCCTCACGCTCGAGGCGCACAGCTGCCATCGATCCCGACAGCGCCTGGAGGCGCTACAAAATCCCTGCTAGCCTCCCGCAGCGCGGGTTCCTTCCTTCTCGCTCCTGCTTTGTGGCGATTGGTCCCGGAGGACCACAACACCCAGCCTGCCTCACGCTCGAGGCGCACAGCTGCCATCGATCCCGACAGCGCCTGGAGGCGCTACAAAATCCCTGCTAGCCTCCCGCAGCGCGGTTCCTTCCTTCTCGCTCCTGCTTTGTGGCGATTGGTCCCGGAGGACCACAACACCCAGCCTGCCTCACGCTCGAGGCGCACAGCTGCCATCGATCCCGACAGCGCCTGGAGGCGCTACAAAATCCCTGCTAGCCTCCCGCAACGCGGGACGCGCGCGCGGACCAAGCCCGGACAAAGGGCGGACCCGTCTACACCCGTCATCGCCCGGAAGAGGCTGGGCTGGGCTGGGCCATCCCCCTGACTTCTGCCTACTGATCAGATACTCTCAGCCCTAAGGTACTGTCTTCACGTCTCAGTCCGGACCTACTGGCGGTTCATTAACAATAGAAACACAGGGCATAATGGGCAAAAGGAAAGCCAATGACGTTTTGGGTGAAGGACAAAGTGGGAAAGGCAAGAAGGTAAAAAAAATGGGGAAACGGTCATCTTTGCATAGCAGTAATCAAGTAATAGCACGAATTGATGACTTGGTCAATGAATGTGAGGCGATTTTAACAACGCCTAATCCCATGTGTCCAGTTAACAGCATGACAGAAGAGTTATCGTCTCCGAGTACTAGTGTTAAATGTGTAAAATTATCACTACATGTACCGGACATGTTTAAGAAAAAGGTGGTCCCTGAGGGATTAAACGTGGGCAGTGAAACAGCACTCTCTAGAAACTCTCAACTTACACCTTTGTGCATAAATAGTCAATTGGAACCCGATATTGAATGTTCTAATATGTTCGCTGTGTTAACATCGCCGAATGATGAAGGTCCTGTTATAGTATGTACTGAGGAGGCTATAAATGTAATAGATGATGTTATTCCATCTTGTCTGTGCAAGATCTCATGCTCAGATTCACTACGTGGGCAGTTGACCTATTTGAAATCACAAATGACCAAACTCAATGAGGAAGTTACCTCGCTTAAAAGTGTTGTAGGGAAGCTTACAGAGTTATTGGGAAAATATCAGCAAGTTATTCCTGCTGGCACAAGTAGAACTCTATTGCCTCAGCAACCTCACGAGAGTTCATCTATAAGTGATAATTTGGGAAGTGGGGAGAGACTTATAGTTAACTACGTTACCGACCCTCTGACAATAATTAATGATAAGCATAAAAATCATAGAGGTACGAATTCCAATCAACCCCCAGCCTCAAATAACATACTATGGAAGCAGGGCCCTCAGAGCCAAAATGTGGGAGCAAGTAGGGTCCACAATATGTTGCCGAGATTTCATTCACTCTCCGGGTTGGAAAATATTGAAGATAATAGCAAGTGGGACAAGGTAACACTACGATCCTCGAGGAACCAGATATTTCTAACCAGTGTGCCAAAGTTATCTTCTAGTTTAGTAAAAGAGGATGAATTCACGTTGATTAATAAATGCATCCATTGGCTTAGACAGGTGCGCAAATGCAGATCTGTCATAAGGGAGGATATCTCCTCGGCAAAAAGGTGTTCGGTAAAAGGTTCAAATTTAGATTTTATTCGGCTTTCCCTGGTTTCCCTTGATCTAGTGGACAATTTGGTGGCCTTTGAGATCAGGACATCAAATCTGATTGCAACACAAATAAAAATGAAATACAACCCCCCAATTCCATCGATAATGCTAAATCCCACAGCCCCCAGTCTATTGGCCAGCGGGGGATCATGTCTGTCAAGTATAGATTGAAGTTTAAGGAATTTAATTCCCCCTTCAAGACAATTGACAACCTCACTCCCAGTGGTATTGGCAGAAAACGCTTCGCAAGCACGTATTGGTAGCATTAGGAGTGGGTCGGTTAGTGAAGTGTCATCTGTGAGTGAATGTAGTAGGAAGGCCCAAGTCGACCTCAGTTCCAGTGAAGTTTCTGTTCAGTGTAGGAGGGAAGTGACAGAGGGTGTACCCCCACCTACAGTTAGTACTCTTTCGTTATCAACAATTGATCAGTTGTCCCTAGTCACATGGAATATTGCAGGCTTACACACTAAAGTATTATCTTTGGATTGGTTGGACTTTATAGATAAACATGATATCTGTGTTTTCCAAGAAACGTGGTCACCAAACCCGATTTTTATTCCAGGTTATTTAAATTTTTTTAAACCAGCCACAAGGGGGCAGAAGGGTAGATCTTTTGGAGGCCTTACCATTTGGGTGAAACAATGTTTAAGTTATGACATTAAGGAAGTTTATGTTGATAGCCCCGACATCATGGCCATCTCCCTAAGCTTAAGAAAGAAGCGTCATCTAATATTGATAAATGTGTACGCTAGAGGGCTTGCAGGAGGAAGGCAATCCACTATAATTACTAAATTAGAGCAATTTTTAGAGGATCTTAAAGGCGCAAATAATGTGACGATCGCAGGTGATTTTAATACTACCTTTGAACCCCTCGACATGGATGATGGCAACCTTAGTGAAGAGGAAGATGCCCAATGGAGTATACCATCACTAGAGTTGCCACCAATTAGGAAATGGACCGAGGCCACCTTACAACTAAAAGCATTATGCTTAGAGAAGGGCCTCAGGGCTGTTAATGGAAGAATGCCGTCAGACAGACTGGGTTCACCCACATATAGTAATGGGTTGAGAAACAGTCGTATAGACTATATACTTGTCAACGTTGAACAATGGCCAGCCCTTGTTGATATGGTGGTAAGTGAGCGTAATGAAAGTGATCATAACCCGCTTGTGTTATCAATGTTATCTCCGGGTACTAAAGAGCCTCGGCGAACAATACCTGTGAGCGAAACTGCAGAAACCCTAATATGTAACGATCAAAGGAGGGTGAAATGGGATAGGATTGTAACAAATGCTAGTTCCCTTAAACAAATGAAAGCAGCGGTGGAGAGCACGTTAGCAGTTTTTTATACTATGTCTGAACAAGAGAAAAATAGTGCTATGATTACCAAAGCCCATGATGTTCTGTTTGTAAAAATAAATTCCTATTTTACTAAAATACACAAACCACACAGTAAAGGAATAGCGAGGCAGGAAAGGTGGTATAATAAAGGCTGTAGAGAAGCGTACAGGCAGTTGTCCTTAGCCATTAAATCAAAAGATATGGAGAGAATAAGAACTACCCGAGCCTCATATAAGTCAACATTGGCAGCAGCAAAAGGGAATGGGACGAACAAAGATGGTTGGAGCTCCTCCAGGCTAGCAGGGGTAAAAACATGCAGTCCTTTTGGAATATGGTCAAATGGGGGAATGCTGGGTCAGGACAAAAGCCGCAAAACCACGTTGCCCAGGACATGTGGGTCTCCTTTTTGAGGAGCAATTTGCAGCTAAAAATGATGACATCCAATTTCAAATTCCCATGGCTGACCAGCCCCTGTCTTTTACTCAGGACGAGGTGGAGAAGGCTTTGATGGCAGTACCCAGGGGGAGAGCTCCAGGTCTAGATTGCATCCCTGCAGACCTGTTTGTCCATGATAAAGAGAACTGGATAAGGTACATTCTTTGGTTAGCAAATGCTATAGCTAATGGAGCCCCTATTCCAGAGACTTGGCGTGGCGCCGAAATCCTCCCTATTTATAAAAAAGGGGACCGCTCCTGTCCCAGTAATTATAGGCCGATCAGCCTAATCGATTCTATACAAAAGATTACTGCAAGGCTAGTGCTGAGTAGGATACAGGAGTGGATGGAATCTAAAGAAATACTATCCCCCTACAGGCAGGATTTCGCTCACACACAAGCACTGTCGACCAAGTCTTCCGGTTCATATTGATTTATTGGCGCACAGTTGTAATAGCAGGTGGTACCATTTATGCAGCCTTTGTGGACCTTAAGTCTGCCTTTGATATGGTACCACGCAAGAAGCTCTGGGAAGTACTGCACCGTCTAGGGATGCCCGCAGAACTTCTATCAATGATAGTGCGATTGCACGAGGATAACTTCGCCCAGGTGCGCTGGGGCGAACAGGGATGTGTAACTCCACGCTTTCCGGTATCTAAAGGGGTGCGACAAGGGTGTGTTTTAGCTCCAACCTTGTTTTTATTATATATCAATGAGGTAGTAAACTATTTTTATACACACATAACAGATGCTCCATCCCTTGCTGGCACCAAAATACCGCTACTTATGTTTGCGGATGATACTTTGATCATCTCAAAGACACGGGCTGGGTTGGACAGGGCACTCAGGCGCTTTGAGGGGTTCTGCCGAGATCACGACCTGGTGGTAAATGTTGAAAAGACAAAATATATGGTCTTACATAAGCACAATGTAGTTAGTGGGAGGGTAGAAATGAATGGGAAGCAACTCGAACAGACTGATGTGTTTACATATCTAGGTATTACATTAAGCAGAAAATTAAACTGGAGGCCTCATATTGATCTTATGGCTCTTAAACATAGTCAACTAGCGGGGGTTCTTTTAAAAGAATTTAATCTTTCCCACACTAAGCCCATAGGTCCAGCAATTAAAATATACAATACAAAGATCAGGTCTTCCATAATGTATGGAGCAGAGCTTTGGGGTTTTAATGATCTTTCCCCCCTAGTTCTTGCCCAGAACAAATTTGTGAGAGCTTTGACTGGTCTACCACAAAGCACCCCACTAACACCTCTGTTATCAGATTTGGGTTGTAGCTTGTTGGCGGAGGAAGCACGTTTTAGACCAGTAGCTTTTGGCGCCGATTGTGGTCTACTCCTGAACTCCTACACTATGCAATGGCAGCGAAGGATGTAGTAGATGCAGATAAATCATGTAAGGTTGTCTGGCTGCAAAAAGTTAAGGCTACACTGGTAGATATGGGCATGAGGCATCTTTGGGAGGACCCGGCTGTAAATCAGTTCCCATCAAAAAAAGAATTTAAGAAGGCATACTGGTCGATGGTCAAGGCGGACCATAAACTCATTGACTGGCCTGTGTTTGGAGCATAAGATTGCTCCTAAGTATGAAAATTTTTGGGATTTTATAACTGTACTATGTGAAAGGAGATTATACTTCCAATTTCGGGTAGGGAGCCTCCCGGTAAATTTTTTCACCAGAAATTGGTCCAGCATGAACAAAAGTAAATGTTTGCACTGTAATGATCAGGACGAAACAGTATTACATATTTTATTTGCCTGTCCTCTTTACAAAATTCCGCGTAAAAAATGGCTGAAACCAATCTGTGTTAACATGGGTACGCGGTCCAGTGCAACAGCTCTGCGCATCATTAAGACCAACACTAATGAGCCATATGTAATAGCTATTGCTAAATTTTTAGGTTGGTCATGGAGAATTCGCACAAACTTTTTAAAAACATAGTTGACCAGGCCCCTGGGTAGTACTGAGGATGACATATCCCCTCTCAGGGACCTTACCTAATTAAGTATATAGTAAGAAATTTAAGAAGTATAATATATTTTATGTAAGGATTTAATAGGACCAACATTATTTTTATATATTTAAAAAAAAAAAAAAAAAAAAAAAGATTTTATTAGTTTTAAGATCAAAAGTTTTAGCTTTTTATTGTATTTTAGATATTTTGTCTATTGTAAAATGTGTACAGTGCTGTCAACCCATGAATTGTTATTTTGATTTTGGGAATGTTAATGAATACAACTATCTTTGTTTTCATTGGTTACTGTAACTTACGGCAAATGGCTTTTATGATTGATTTAATCGAAATAAAGCAAATTGAAATTGAAATTGAAAGTGAGTGCACTGTGCTGCATGAGGAGAGCACACTGTGCTGGTGTGTTTTGTTTATTTTTATTTATTTTTATTTAACACACCAGTTAGTGATCAGTGTTAGGTGTGTGCCATGCCATGGAGAAGGAATGTCAGTAATCATCCACAATGAATCAAGCTGAGCTAGTGCTCGGGGCTCTGTTAGCTCCCCACGTGGTCTTCTGAGTGTCAGCGCTGCATGTATGCAGCCCTGCCAAGTACCACGCATCAGGGGTTAGACTAACGCATTTTAGTGTGGTGGCCCGCATCACCACACTAAAATACATTCATCACTCAATATCAGCACCTCCTGACACCACTGGACCATCAAGAGGAGCTGCATTGACACTTTATTTGGATGGTTTCCTCAATTACGCTAACACTGGCCTTTTCTACCTAGACCATGCCAGATATTTCACAAAGATTTACAATGCTGACTGATTCTTCATACAGCGCTGTCCCTGCACAATTTAAACATCTTTGTAGCCACTGTCACTCTTCTGAGGATTTGTTTGTTTTAATTTAGTTTTTTGCAGGGGGTGGGACTTCCTTTCTTGTCTGGCTTAGCAGCTGCACAATGCGCCTGCTCGAGTGACTTGCTTGGGTCACCTGGGAACTAGTAGGAAGGAGCACGGATACCTGGGAACATCAATGTAATTGAGTGGAGACCGCGCTGGGGACCTGTCTACTATCCGCTTTCGAGGGACTGAGAACCTGCTGGAGATGGAGAACCTCAGCATACAGATACCAAGAATAGTAACACAATTAGCCAGAGACCTATGTTCACATTTGTAGTGTGTGGAGGGAGACCTCGGGACTAGAGAGTAAAGAGTGTTGGTGGAAGATGTCAGGTTGGTGGAATTTGGGGCTAGAGGGAGGGTACACATATTAGTAACTGATGTAAAGTTGTCAGGAGCTGAGAGAGGAGTGCTGAGTGAGGTCTCCGGACGACCTGATTCCAGCACTGTCTAAGCAGCAAAACATCAATGTCTGAACAGAGCAGCTGTCATCAATGTGAGTCCACATTTCAGCTACAGCATCAGCCCTAGTCAGGCAGCAGTTTCCCAGCAGAGAGTTGGTAAGTAGCTAGTCACAGGTGGGACAAGCACTAAGAGAGAGTGAGTCAGTGATGTCTGCCACTGTGCTGTTTGTAGAGATTAATAGCACACTAATGTGGTACTATATACAATAAGGAAATCAGATGGATTTCTAAGCTGTGATAAAAGGTGTTTACATAGCCAAGTTACAAGGCCTGGCAATTTTATACTGACTGTTCAGAGACAGTAATGAATGCCACAATTTGTCCTTATTATTCAAAGAAGGTGTAATAGTATGTGGGATGTAAGGACATTGTGCAAGTTAGTGGAAGCGGTTTCACTTTTGTAGAAGAGTGTTTTCAAACTTTACATTATGAAACCTTATTGGATAACGTAACTGCATTTGTGTGTGTATGTCAGCGCGAGGAATGGAACTGTATCCTAGTTGGCACTGGGAGAGTTATCTGACTTGTGTATTTATAGTACTCTGAGCTCCCAGCCTGTGACTGAAAGCACAGTGAATGTGAAAGTTATTATTTAAAAATTGCATTACACACAGTATATGACAGGCTGGCGCAAAATGTGCAAACAGATTTATTCTTTTATGTCGACTAGGTTAGTGACATTACATTTTTGGGGGTTTTCCTATAGTATCAATATTTTTTATAGCTTTGTATTGCTCAGAAGTGTATAGTTTACGATTTTTATCGCTTTCCATGGTTGTCCTTGCTTTGTTTTACTCGCGAAAAAGTGTCAATCAAAGTGTCACACATTTGGCAGTTGAATGTCACTAATAAGTAGACAGAAACCATGGAAATGTCACACATAAGCAGTCTGAAAACTTGGCAGCTATTTGTATAAGCAATTTAATTTGACATGCCAGTGTCTCCTCATGTGGATCCGGGGTGGTTGCACCTTGCCTCTTCCCCCACTGTGACCACTCAGGTGATTAGACCAAGAGAACAGCTCAGGTGGTGGGCAGCACTTTTGTCTTTCATTGCCATGCTGGCCATCACTGTTACATTAGTGGTGCCTTTTTTAACAGTCCATGCATGAATGTGGAGTATGTCGCTCGCTGGCAGGCAGAGTGCTCTTTCAAATCCGGACTTGCACAGCCCCAGCGCCTCAGCAGCCCACCAAACCTGACGCACATCAGTGCTGCTGCCCAGCAAGGATAGATGAAACCAACATGACCTGACCTCTCACCTGTCTCCTCGTGTGTTTGGCAGGCAGGCGCAGAGGTCACGGGTGGGGCACTAACACCACCAACTTGTGTCCTGTCTTTAAAAAGTGGCCATGCTGGCCTGTGACTAGACAGACAGGAACCACATGGAGCACATCAGAATGGAGAGTCACAGACCCTCAACTCTGCTCCAGGTCAATGGACTTAGAGCAGTATACCTCACCTGCTGTCGTCCACTTGTGTTGAAGGTTGGGGGCACAGACAGACCCACAGCTATTGAAGACACAGCTCAGCCTACCAACCTATGACTGTCAGCGGCAATGGATTGAAGTGAGCTCAGAGACTGCGGTCTGGTGATTCATCTGCAGCAGCACTAAAAGCCCCTGAGAGGGTCAGAGCTATCCGCATGATGCGGTCCTCCAGCCAGCATAGAGGCAATTAACAGACAACAGCCGTACTGTGGATGTATGCAGAGACTTCAAGTATTTTTTTTCTTAACTGTGAGCCTAGGCCCTCTGTCACTTATGTGTGTGTCTGTGTTGCAGTTAGCATTTGCATCAGGCCCTGAGTGAGAGGGCGCCAACAGAGAGCAACGTGGGAGTCAGTTCTTATTCTAATGAACATTTGTGTTTAAGGTCAGCAGGTTCTCTTATATTCAAGTCCAGCTGGGCTTAACTAACTGCCTCACTTAAAGTGCCATCAGCATTTCTTTTGTTCCAGTGTCATCCGGCGTGTGGGCAGCCTAACTGCAGCTTAACGAGAGCGACTGACCCCCGGCGACGTTGGGAGGTGAGTGAGGGGTGGCCCGCTGTGGTGGAGGTGTTGGTGGGCCCCCCTTGCCACCGCGAGATCGCCCTGGTGCAGCCCGGGTATTACGGTACATCGCGGCAGTCAGCGGGAGCGCTCTTGAAGGTTGGAAGCCCCCGCGCTGCCGAGAGAACTTTAATGCTCTGGGTGATAAATTCATGTATACCCTCCCTATACAAAATGGCGACTCCCACAGCGCTGCCCACCGTGGTGGGTGATGTGCCCCAGCGCCCTTTCGGGGTCTGCGTGCGCCTCGAGAGCCTAGGGACACCGGGGGTGAGTCCGACCCTTCCCTTTCCACAAAGGGGTTTGGAAAAGGGCCCAGGATGCCGGACCCCAACATGGCCGACACTGGTGACTCCTTCCCCGTGCTGAACTTTTACCTACTCATCCCTCCCTGGACTATGCCTGACATCAAGAGGACCTCCAGCTCTTGTTTTGCCGAACTTCAGACATTTCTCTTTTGCCAAACTGCCTTATCTCTTTCTCGCCCTCAGGTCCCCCTCTCGCCAATCTCAGCCTCCGACTCTTCTCCCCTCCCACCCCCACCGCTCTCTACCCCTTTTGATGTTTCATTTCTCCGTTCAATCTGTTAATATGTAATTTTGAGGTGCCCAAGCCTAATCGCTGGTAAAATGTAATCATGAGTAAAGTCACTACTTGTGTATATATGCTTAGATATTACTCTAACCACTAGTATATGTAGTAGACCTTTGTACTTACTACCATTCCTAGGAGTTTAGCGTTTATCCGTTTATATCTCCTCCTTGAGTGACTTTGCAACTTGTACATTTGCAATTTTTGTCTGTGTGCATCTCTTCCTTGTGTGACTCTACAATTTGTACATTTACATTTTTTTTTTTTTAAGTCCTTATGTAACGCTACCGGTTCTTTTGTAAAGCCCTCTGACGCAGGGGGGGAGGGTGCCGAACTTCTGACATTTCTCTTTGCTGGACTGCCTTATCTCTTTCTCCCCTCAGGTCCCCCTCTCGCCAATCTCAGCCTCCGACTCTTCTCCCCCTCCCACCCCCACCGCTCTCTACCCCCTTTTGATGTTTCATTTCTCCGTTCAATCTGTTAATATGTAATTTTGAGGTGCCCAAGCCTAATCGCTGGTAAAATGTAATCATGAGTAAAGTCACTACTTGTGTATATATGCTTAGATATTACTCTAACCACTAGTATATGTAGTAGACCTTTGTACTTACTACCACCATTCCTAGGAGTTTAGCGTTTATCCGTATGTATCTCTTCCTTGAGTGACTTTGCAACTTGTACATTTGCAATTTTTTTCTGCTTGTATTTCTTTTGTAACGCATGTAATCCAAAGTCCTTATGTAACGCTACTGGTTCTTTTGTAAAGCGCTCTGACACCTTTGGGTAATGTTCGCTATGTTCGCATTTCTTTTGTAACTCATGTAATTCAAAGTCCTTATGTAACGCAACTGGTTCTTTTGTAAAGCGCTCTGACACCTTTGGGTAATGTTCGCGCTATATAAAATCGCATTAAATAAATAAATAAATAAATAAATTAACACCCTGATACCAAGGCCATCAGAGAAATTCAGCTTAGCACTTCCCAAGTGCTTAAATTATGGTTTGGAGGCAGGATTTGAGTTTTCATGATCAGTTTTTAATAGATATACATCCATTGTTAGATGGTCAGATATATCTGTCTAAATGAACAATTCACAAATAACTATTTATGCAGTACTAACTAGGAAAAACTGAGAAAATAATAGTAAGGTTCCAAACGTATGCACTGCAGTGTGCATGCAGCTCCTTGATGCTAGTTCATAATTCACTGAGCTGTAATTCAATTACCCTAACTTGCGACCTGCAGCTAATAAAAGGATCTTTTAAGCATAAGCAGTAACCCACTGAGCTGTCTACATGAAATACAAATCTGTCACCTGTGTGTTACACATTGTGCTTTTAAGCAGGTATATTAATCCTCCATGTTATTTTATGATTAGACTGCACAGAGATTTCTCCAGCAAGTGCATTGACCATCAGACCATCAAGTTGTTTAGTGTGAAATAATCTTCCTTATCAAGTGGTTTGCAGCAGTTTCAAGGCCATTTTAGAACTTCCCATTGCCTAAAAGGAGAAACTTCTGATATTTATCTAATGACATGGACTTTTTAAATTTTTATCAAAAAGAGAGGTTTGGGGTAATACTTACAGCACCTATTTCATGCGAGGATCATTGTGTAGACAAGAATTTATTCATAATGCAAGAGTCAAAAAAGGGA
This sequence comes from Calotriton arnoldi, assembly GCA_963921515.1. Classification (NCBI taxonomy): domain Eukaryota; kingdom Metazoa; phylum Chordata; class Amphibia; order Caudata; family Salamandridae; genus Calotriton; species Calotriton arnoldi. Next base: position 170,113 of record CAWUFW010013948.1, read on the forward strand.
CAAACCTCTTTCCTTTTAACATCAGAGAATACTCCTACAAACTATATATACACTGTTGACTCAGCATAACCTTACACATTCATTCACAGTAATCAGACAAGAGATTCCATATTTGAATATCAACAGTGACATAGCATGAATCCACAGACTCCTTCCTCTTCATTAATTGCTTTATTGACAGTTCTTTAAAAACATCTTGCTGCCTGTAGCCAATGCGTTTGGTCCTTACGGACTTCTTCAGGGCTACAAAACACACTTAAAATACATTCACTTTAAAACTTCATACAAAATTGGTCAAAGCCCATCAAACATTCACATTGCAAAAAACAGAAGAACAAACCCCGTTAAAATCCTACCATCCACTCAATTTTACGTACTATGTTGTGGCTTCAAAGGACCACTCAGAACACCCACATAGTAGAGGAGGGCGGACCTCGCGGAGTTGCGCTACATGGAATTCTGCGGAGTTCCATAAAAACTCAGTGGAATTCTGCGGGGTTCCATGATCGGACGGAGTTGCTCCAATCGCCCACCCCTATTAAGCAGTGTGATGTGTATGCTCGCAAGAAGGTGTAGAGGCTCGAGAGCAATCCTGAACATTCAATACCCAAAAGGAAAAAGTAGCCTGAGCAACACAACGTGTCAGAAAAGGGGATTAACAGGTATACAAAGGGGCACTGAAAAACGGTGTTCAGGGTGACAAAGAAGCAAAGCTCACCCCAGCCTCACTCACCCTAGTAAGTAATCCACTGAGACATAGTGCAGAAACAGCAACAGCGAGTGGCTTCCGCACAGCAACACAAATACGTTTCGAGTCAGAAGAATCAAGCAACTTCAGAAACACGATACTGCACACAAGGCCCCGCCTCTGGTAAATCTCGCTTAGCCGTGCTCAATTGGCTTGTTCGTCTCGTTCCGTCGCAACACATTGGCTAGTTGAGTAAGAAAAAAAACTCCACGCTCACTACGGCAGCCTGGATGGGTCCCGTTGCACTCCTCCTCCTCCTGTCACAGCCTTTGAGTGCTAGATTTGCTTGGGTGTGTGTAAATCTTGGAATGAGGGTTAATTAGTAATTGCTTGACCCAGGCCTGAGTCGCAGGGGTGACACTGCTAGAGGCACCCACCATACCTCAATTGAGTAGCCACGCAGCTGTACTACAATTCCCATGAGGCAGTGCACCCACTGACACTTAGCCAAATAGAGACAGTGCTTTAAATCCATTTAAAGCTTTGAGTAAAAACAGGTCTTCTCATTGGCTGCCTGTCCGCTTGCCAAATAAGTTGACGTAACCCTGTTCTTGGAACTGTGGAAGCAGTATATTGTCCTTTTCTTCCAACATCCTGAGGATTCTAAAGGTACTCAGGGTTCGTGGAATCCCCTGGAGGGGACCGAGATATTAGCCAAAATCAGATAAATTTGGGGTTGTTTGGGAAAAATGGGAAAAAAGTGCTGCAAAAGACAGCGTCTGTTTTTTTCCCTGCAAAATAGTATCAATAAAGTGCTAAAATCCCCATCTTCCCACCTTTCAGGACCAGGCAGCCTTTTGTCAGAAAACCAAAATTGTCCACACAGTTTTGCCATTTTACTAGGACATAGACTATTTTTCCTATTTTTTGTGCTTTCAACCTCTTCAGGTTAGTGGTAGAAATGGGTATGAAACCAATAATGGATCCCGGAAAGCTATACATTTCTGAAAAGAAGACAACATTCTGAATTCCGCAAAGGGTCATTTCTGGAGATCCTTCAAGGCTTCCTATAGAAAGTAACAGTAAAACAACATGAAATTGAGTTGGAAAAAAAACCAGCCATTTGTGACTACATTTTCATCTGTAACTTCTTCTAACTATGCTAGATTTTTGATAGCAATATACTGGTACATCCACGGGAGCCTTATGGTTGCTGGGATATATTGGGTTTTTAGGTTCACAAAGAACCCGAGGTACTCAGAGCCAATAACTGAGCTGCACCTTGCAATTGGTTTTCATTGTGTACAGGGTATACAGCAATTCATTTGGTAAAATATAAAGAGTGAAAAATAGGTATCAAGAAAACCTATGTATTTCTGAACTGGGAACAAGATATGGAGTTTAGATGCAGTGGTTATTTGCACATCTCTGTGTATGTGGGTAGCCATACTAGCATGTGAATTAGGGGGCATTTTTCAAAATGTCTTCTTATTTACACACTGTCTTACATTTGGAAGGCAGCAATGCATAGAAAGACAAATGGTAATAACACTTATTTTACTTTCCCTTGTTCCCCTAAGTGTCCCAATAAAAACAGTACCTCACTTGTGTGGGTAGGCCTAGTGCCTATGGCACGAAACGGGTCAAAACGCAACATGGACACATCACATTTTCCACTGAAAACTGACCCTTTTTTGCAATGTGCCTAGCTGTGGATTTTAAAAACTAGATACCCATGGGAATCCAGGATGGGGTGACTTGTGTGGCTCTCATCAGGTTATGTTACCCATAATCCCTTGCAAACCTCAAAATTTGTAAAAACAAAACACGTTTTCCTCACATTTCTGTGATGGAAAGTTCTGCAATCTGTGGGGACCCACAAACTTCCACCTACCCAGCAATCCCCCAAGCCCCCCGCTAAAAATGGTACTTTACTTTTGTGGGTAGGTCTAGAGCCCGCAACAGGAAACAGGTCAAAACGCAACATGGACACATCACATTTTTTCACAGAAAACTGACCCTTTTTTTGCAATGTACCTAGCTGGTGATTTAGGGCCCTAGCTCAGCCAGTACCTAGGGAAACCTAGCAAACATGTACATTTTTGAAGACTAGACACCTAGGGGAATCTAGGATGGGGTGACTTGTGTGGCTCTCACCAGGTTTTGTTACCCAGAATCCCTTGCAAACCCCAAAATTTGTAAAACAAAAAATATTTTACTCACATTTCTGTGATAGAATGTTCTGAAATCTGTGGGGAGCCACAAAATTCCACCTGCCCAGTAATCCCCCAAGTCTCTCGATAAAATTGGTACCTCACTTGTGTGGGTAGGCCTAGTGCCCGCGACAGGAAACGGGTAAAATTTCAGAAAACTGACCCTTTTTTGCAATATGCTTAGCTGTGGATTGAGGGCCATAGCTCAGCCAGCATCTAGGGAAACCTAGCAAACCTGTACATTTTTTAAAACTAGATACCCACGGGAATCCAGGATGGGGTGACTTGTGTGGCTGTCACCAGGTTCTGTTACCCAGAATCCCTTGCAAACCTCAACATTTGTAAAACAAAACACATTTTCCTCGCATTTCTGTTATAGAAAGTTCTGAAATCTGCTGGGGGGAGGCACAAACTTCCACCTACCTAGCAGTCCCCCAGGTCTCCAGATAAAAACAGCACCTCACTTGTGTGGGTAGGCCTAGTGCCCGCGACAGGAAACAGGTCAAATTTCATAAAACTGACCCTTTTTTGCAATGTGCCTAGGTGTGGATTTAGGGGCCTAGCTCAGCCAGCATCTAGGGAAACCTAGCAAACCTGTAGATTTTTGAAGACTAGACATCCAGGGGAATCCAGGATGGGGTGACTTATGTGGCTCTCACCAGGTTCTGTTACCCAGAATCCCTTACAAACCTCAAACCTTGCCAAAAAACCCATTTTCCTCACATTTCTGTGATGGAAAGTTCTAGTATCTGTGGGGAGCCACAAACCTCAACCCACCCACCATTTCCCCAAGTCTCCTGCTAAAAGTGGTACCTCGCTTGTGTGGATAGGCTTAATGCCTGCAAAAGCAAATGGCCCAAAACGCAACGTGAACACATCAGATTTTTCCACAGAAAACAAACCCTTTTATTGCAATGTGTCTAGCTGTAGATTTTGGGCCCTAGCTCAGCCGGCACCTAGGGAAACCTAGCAAACCTTTTGAAAACTATACACCCAGGGACATCCAGGATGGGGTGACTAGTGTGGCTCTCACCAGGTTCTGTTACCCAGAAGCTCTTGCAAACCTCTAACTTTGTAAAAAAAAAAACATTTTCCTGGCATTTCCATGATAGAAAGTTCTGGAATCTGCGGGGAGCCACAAACTTCCACCCACCCAGCATTCCCCAAAGTCTCCTGATAAAAATGGTACCTCACTTGTGTGGGTAGGCCTAGTGCCCGTGAAAAGAAACGGTCCAAAACGCAACGTAGACACATCACATTTTTCCACAGAAAACTGAACATTTTTTTTGCAATGTGCCTAGCTGTGGATTTTAGGCCCTAGCTCAGCCGGCACTTAGAGAAACCTAGCAAACCTGTAAATTTTTTAAAACTAGCACCCAGGGAAATCCAGGATGGAGTGACGTGTGTAACTCTCACCAGGCTCTGTTACCCAGAATCCGTTGCAAACCTCAAACTTTTGCCAAATGAACACATTTTCCTCACATTTCCATGATGGAAAGTTCTGGAATCTGTGGGGAGCCACAAACTTCCAGCCACCCAGCATTCCCCCAGTCTCCCGATAAAAATGATACCTCACTTTTGTGGGTAGGCCTAGTGCAAGCGGCAAGAAATGTCCCAAAACTTCCTGTGGAAACTTGAAAATTATCGATCACAAAAAAGACCTGGTCTTGCGAGGGAGTCCCCTGTGTTTTTGATCCTGGGCTTGGCGGCCATGTAGGGAAACCTACCAAACTCAGATATTTCTGAAATCTAGACACCCGGGTAGTCCAAGGATGTGTGGCTTGCGTGGATCCCCTAACGTTTTCTTACCGAGAAACCACTGCAAACCTCAAATTTAGCTAAAAAAATAAAAAATCACATTTTCCTCACATTTGTGTTAGGAAAGTTATGGAATCACTGGGCCAGCAAAATTTCCTACCACCCAGCATTCCCCTAAGTCTTCCAATAAAAATGGTACCCCACATGTGTGGGTAGGCATAGTACCCGCAGCAGGAAATGGCCCAAAACCTACTGTGGAGACTTGAAAATTATCGATCACAAAAAGACCTGGTCTGGGAAGGGAGTAACCTGTGTTTTTGATCCTGGGCTTGGCGGCCATGTAGGGAAACCTACCAAACCCAGACATTTCTGAAAACTAGACACCCGGGGAGTCCAAGGATGAGTGGCTTGCATGGACCCCCAACATTTTCTTACCCAGAATCAACTGCAAACCTCAAATTTAGCTAAAAAAATCAAATCACATTTTCCTCACATTTGTGTGTGGGAAAGTTGTGGATTCACTGGGCCAGCACAAAGTCCCTACCACCCAGCATTGGGGGATCCACACAAGCCACTCATTCTTGGACTCTCCCGGGCGTCTAGTTTTCAGAAATGTCTGAGTTTGGTAGTTTTCCCTACATGGCCGCGGAGCCCGGGATTAGAAATACAGGTGACCCACTTCGAAAGCCAGGTCGTTTTGTGATTGATACATTTTGATGCTTCCACAATACGTTTTGGCCCTTCCCTGTGGTGGGCACTAGGCCCACCCACGTAAATGAGATACCATTTTTATCGTGAAACTGAGGGAACACTGGGTGGTAGGAAATGTGTGGTTTCTTTCTGATTCTGGAAGAATATGGCACAGTAATGCAAGGAAAATGTGTGACTGTAGTCACATTTTGAGGTTTGCAGGGCATTTTGGGTACAAAAACTTGTTGGGGTCCACGAGAGGGACACCACCCTGTACTCTCCTGGGTTTCTAGTTAATGAAAATATCAAAAATTGGTAGATTTCCCCTAGAGACAATGTACACATTGGCAGAGAAAGACAGAAAAGACAAATATTAGCTCACAGCAACTATTCCTCAAGTACACACACATACTGGTTGGATTTTGCTCGAGGGTGAGTGAAGGTTCAGAGCATCAAATTTTATTAACAAGAGATTTGACAAAAAGGAAATGCACTGTTAATAATTAAAAAGTTAAAAACCTGAACCAATGATTCACAGTTTGTGAGCTGTAAAACCACGAAAAGGCACCAACCTCTTTACAGGACATTCACACACCTTTCAGTCATGACACATACAAGACCATTCACGCTGCCAGCTGCGGGCGAAGCAAATTACAACACTCACATCAACAGGCAACGCCATTCAAGGGGCCATCACTTTCATATGCCCACATGCCTGATACAGCAACCACACTGGCTGATGGAGTGTGTGGACTGGTGTTTGGCAACCAGTGTGTGTAGTGTCCAGCAGCAAGTCTCTACTCACACACCATCAGCCAAGCACCAGTCCACACATACCACCAACCAAGTGCCAGTCCACACACACCACCAGCCAAGCACCTGTCTACACATACCTCCAGCCAAGTGCCAGTCTACGCACACCACCAGCCAAGCACCAGTCAATGCACACCGTCAGCCAAGCGCCAGTCCATGCACACCGCCAGCCAAGTGCCAGTCCACACACACCACCAGTCGAGGGTCAATCCATGCACACAGCCATCACATTTTTCATGCAAAGAAGAAAACACAAACCAATTGGCAATAGATACAAAACTATAAGTAAAACACAACAGCTCTAACTAAATATATCACACTAATGCCAACCATGAAAACTGAACAGTAAATATAAAACGATACAGACCAATCAGTTTAATTTTATGCTCACGGTTGCAACCAAAGTCTCTGTTGCGTGTGGTACAATTTTAAGCATGTGGGCACACACAGCCCAGGATTAGAAGGACAATAGGGGCAGTACACACGACTCTCCTTCTGCACACCTCTTCAGGCACAGACTCTACATTCCTTAGCCGGAAAGTATTTTTTGGCCGCGGGAGGAAGGTGATCAGGAAAGTGGCAATCTTTAAATCTAGCCACATCCTCCACCACTGCTTCTCTAGGAACTCCTGCCTGTTCCACTAAAACAAGGCTGCCTATCAGAGACTGCAGAAACTGAACAAATGTCATCTTTGACTCTGGAGAGCAATCTTTAAATACAACAAAGGCATGGTAGCTTGCTAATGAAATAAATGGATAGCCAACTTCTTATACCAAACGTACTCCTTATGAACAGCAGTGTAAGGTTCCAACCTCTGATCTACTTGATCTACACCACCCATGTGCTTATTGTGGTCTAAAATGCACACAGGTTTGCGCACTTCAGCAACCTGACCCCAAACAGTCACAGGTGAAGTACTTTCATCATGGATGGAAGTCAGCATATAGACATCTCTCCTGTCAGAAAATTTCAGACCTAGAAGTTCATCACTATGCAAGGCACTGCACTGTCCCTTCACAAGTTTATTACAAACCAGCTCTTTTGGGTAACGTTTACGGTTAGAGCGGATTGTGCCACAAGCAACAGTGTCCACTTTGAACAATTCCCTGAATAATGGCACACCAGTGTAAAAGTCATCTACATATAAATGGTGACCTTTGTTAAAAAGTCCTCTACCAAGTTCCCACACAATTTTCTCTGTAACTCTGAAAGTGGGTGGACAACCAGGGGGGTCAATACTGGAATCTCTACCAGTGTAGACCCTGAAATTATAGACATATCCAGTACTACTCTCAGACAGCATATGCATCTTAATTCCTTAACATGCCCTTGTGCTAGGAATGTACTGCCTAAAAATCAATTAGCTGCCAGATCGGATCCGCACCAGCAACCGCAAGCCACAGGTTACTCATCAACCTTGGCCCATTCATGCACGAATCAACATACAACTGTCAAATAACCTGAGAGCCTGTGAGGCCCACTCTTCTTATCACCAGCCTGAAGCAATCTCGCTGTTCTTGGTGCTTCCCCATCGCTATGTCATAGTCCTGATGAAGACCCCGTCCGCAAGAATCAAAGTTCCCTGCTACCCATAGGGGTCGAAACGTTGACAACTGTTTGTTTTTCTATCAAACGTGGATGACAGAGATTGTTTATCTGCATCCCTTAATTGTGTTGTTATGATTTACCATATATGTAGAAGCCAGTCGTCTGGCTGGATAGGTTGTAAATATTGACTGTTGATGTCCACATGCACACTACCTTTCCCTTTCACATCACGCACTTATCACAACCCTCCCTCTTTTTTCCCAGGTTGCACAAATTTTAAAACCACTAAGATTTTCAAGCATTGTATTCTATATGAATTGATTGATTCCAAATGGTGATGAAATAAAATCATAACCATTAATGGTATGATTCAATGGTGGTGTCGTTAAATGCTTTAGCAACATAGATCATTTGTGTACATTGTTGCATATTGTGTTGAATTATCCTCCACTGTGACATTTCGTTTCTGTACCACTAAAAATCAATCGGCCCTTGAACAGGACCAAAGACTCATCCCCAGCTATTTCTTTTCCTGGCACATAGATCTCTGAAAATCGATCTACAAAGTGATCAAGGACAGGCCAAACCTTAAAAAAGACAGTCACAATCAGGGTGATCTCGTTGCAACGCTAAAGCATTATCAACAAAATGCAACATACGAAGAAGAAGCAAATACCGATTACGACTCAGGGTTGCAGGAAATATAGCTGATGCCATCAAGGGCTCAGTAAATCAATATGAAGACAGAGACAGCTTCCTCATCAGGCCCCTCAAACCAGTTAAACCCAAGAACTTCTTCAGCTCATCCAGATTTGTGGGAGTCCACCGGGTAGCTCTAGAGTGGGGCTTAAGTCTGGCACTGTTGTCCCTCAAATACTGATCAGTATACAAATTAGTCTGCTCAACAATCTCAGCCAAAAATATATCGTCCATAAACAACTGAAAGAAATGTATAGGCAAAAAAGTTTCACAATTGATTCTACACCCTGCAACACCACTAAAAACAGGCAACACTGGCTGTACCATGTTTGGGTCAACCCAGAGTCCAGCACTTCCAACGGGAAGCCATGCAGCCCAGGGCTGCAATCCAGATGCCTCTTGCTGCACTATCGGCACATCAGTGTCCTTCTCTAAAACAGGCACTTCATTCGCACTGAGCACAGCTTCATCCGCACTGAGAATAGCTTTATCATCAGATGATTTCTCTCGGACAGAAAATTTACGGCCAGAATCCTGGCCTTCCTCCTTTGCCTCAGTCTCATAATCATGGTCAGAAGAAGACTCGAAAAGCATCCCAACCACCTGCTGAGTGGTCATCCTGCAGCTAGCCATAATCCTTAGCTATATAAGAAACTTGACAAATAAGTCAACAGCAGTACCCAACACTGTGTACAAAAAAAGTAATTAACCAAGTGTGGATTTATAAAACAAAAAGAAAAACTACTGGCAAATAGCAGTTGCAAGGTAAAGTCAATGAATACAAAGCACACAAAGATCTATATACTGTAAAACAATACCACTCACTTGCCAAAGGCCACTAGACTCACTAACACAGCAATCACTGATATCCCACTAGAAAAGAAAAGAAAATTGCACACAAGGCAACACAATACACATTGTGTACAAATACAAGTAAAATGTCAAACACATTCAAATAGAAGCTAAATACTCTGCTAGTATTACAACATTTCCAAAAAACACATTCATGCAGGTCATTGATACTCATTTGTAGTAAATAATATAAAAAACTTTTCTTTACCAAACACTTGCAAGTACACAAACTGCAGCTTTACCAGTGCCGAAACCGCAAGCATAAGTTACACAAAAGTAAAACTAAAGCTTTGCACTAAAATGAAAAGGACAAAAAAATGTTAGAATTACAAATAATGGCAAAACACGCAGACCATCAGCCGAACTACATTTAACGCACAAACTTTCCCTGGTGGTCTAGTGGCTTCTGCCCCCCTTGGGGGCACATGAACTTAAAAATACAAGGTCTAACTGCCCCCAATGGGGGCTGAAACAGCCAGAATATTCACCCCCAATAGGAGAGCAACCGTTGCCCAAGGGGCCACTCCCCAAAACATTTTGCACCATCAACAATAAAATCCCTGGTGGTCTAGTGGCTTCTGCCCCCCTTGGGGTCTGATGGGCATAAAAATATAAGACCGATCTGGGGGGCAGATATGTGCAAAACATTCACCCCCAAAAGGGGAGTGACCCTTGCCCAAAGGGCCATTCCCCAAAATATTTTTAACTACATACCAAAACATCCCTGGGGGTCTAGTGGCTTCTGCCCCCCCTTGGGGCCAGATGGGTCTAAGAATATAAGGCCGATCTGCCCCCGAAGTGGCAGAAATGGCCACAACATTCATCCCCAAAAGGGGAGTGACCCTTGCCCAATTAGCCACTCCCCAAAACATTTATAATTGCAGGCAGAAAAATCCCTTGTGGTCTAGTGGCTTCTACCCCCCTTAGGGGCAGACGGGCCTAAAAATATAAGGCCAATCTGCCCCCAAGGGGGGCAGAAATGGCCAAAACATTCATCCCCAAAAGGGGAATGACCTTTGCCCAAGGGGCCACTCCCTAAAACATTTATAATTGCATACAGAAAAATCCCTGGTAGTTTAGTGGCATTTTCCCCCTTGGGGGCAGATGGGCCTAAACATATAAGGCTGATCTGCCCCCAAGGGGAGCAGAAATGGCCAAAACATTCATGCCCAAAAGATGAGTGAGCCTTGTCCAAGGAATCGCTCTCCATAATTATTAAAAAAAGAATCTCTGGCTTCTAGTGGGTTTTGACCCCAACCCCGGGTCTAGATCGGCTGAAAAAATGGCCGATTTAGCCCCGGGGGGCTGAAACACGGAAAAAAGGAAATTACCCCTATGGGAATGACCCTTGCCCAAGGGGTTGCTCCCAAAATGCGTAAAAATATGTTCCCTGGCTCCTAGTGGGTTCCCTCTCCCCCGGAGGAATGATCGACCTAAAACAACAGCCGAATCAGCCCCCAGAGAGGGCTGAAACACAGATGCACATGCCCCCAGGGGAGCGACCCTTGCCTAAGGGGTCGCTCCCTCAACAACACAAAAAACATCCCTGGTGGTCCAGTGGATGGATTCCTGTTCCATGATCACGGGCCTCACCCGCGATCGTGGAGCAGAAATACATTCAAAACAGGCACAGGGGGAAAGGAAAAACTCTTTCCTTCCCCCCTGTGTCTGTTTACCCAACCCCTCCTGAGAGAAGGACGTACCTATTTCACGTCCTCTCTCTGGATGCGCTAGAAGAAAATGGCTTCCAGAGCATCCCCTGCAGGCTATTATGAGCCGCAAGCGTGCCAACATAATCCAATTGCCGAGGGAGGGGTTGGGTGTGGCAGCAGAAGCGCTTACCCTGCCATCACCAGTGGGGGCATGTAGGGGGGAGTGCCAGCACTTCTCCCGAAGGGCCAGTGCTAGGACGTAATGGTTACAGCCTCGGCACAGCAGCACAACTACCAAGGAAGTAACCATTACGTCCTTGGCACACAAGGGGTTAAATAAAAAATAAAAAAAACACTTACCTTGAGCTCGGCGATGCGGCGAGCACAAGGTAAGTGGCTTTATTTTTTTTAAATTTAATTTTACCTATCCCATCGTCTGTCGACTTCTATCCCCCCACCCCGCCTCCGCCCCGCCGCTCTTGTGACACCCGTGTCTGGTTATATTACACAAGGTCGCATTTAGTGATTTGCCCAGAATCATAGGATGTTTAGCTGACACCAAGACCCGAACCAGGTTCCCCAGTCCTAAGGTCTTCAGCTGTGGCTGTAAGGCTGCATCCTGGGTAGAGGGATGGTGTCAGGCAGAATCCACATGAAAGCTCAGCTGGTTATTGGCTCGAAGTTCTAACAGGACCTCAAGCTGGGCCAGAGTCAGGCTTCAGGCTCAAGCCTGGTTCGAGCTTTTCTGTGGCTCACCCACCTTTGCCACTGACCCCAAAACCAGTACCCAGAGCACAACACCCCAGTTAAGTGACCTATGAACTCCACTTCTTTTCTGCCTTTATAGTCATACCAACATTCTCAGAACACTCCTTTAATTTCTTCCTGCATTCACCCTGCTCCTCCCATTGTTACATCAAATATTTATGATTCACTTGATTTCAATGAAAGTTCTCTAACATAAAGCTCACAATTGTCCATGGGCCCAGCAGCCACAAAAAACACAAAAGTGTGCCACAGAATTTCCATTTTGGTGCCGCAAAATTTTCTAATCGAAGCAGCAATATCCTGGGGGGTCTGACTGACTGGGTCCGGGACTAGTTAGTTTGATATGCTCATGCATGGAGTCACTCACCGTGCACTGGCCGGCACTGGGCACAGGTGGAGGGCCTCTGGCCTGAGAGCTCCTGACAGGGGTGGGCGAGCCCTCCATGTACTTTGCAGGGGGACATCACTGAGAGAATGTAGGGGTACATTGGACGTGAACTGCATACCTGCAAATAATTCTTAGAATTGAGCACAAACTCGAACTTTTGATGAACATCACAGAGTTTCATCAAGGCAATAGAATAACCATGTCACTTGTCTCCTAATTCCTCCTTAAGGTGTGTATTCTAATAAGAATGTGTGGTGATGTGATGCTGGCAGAGCTCAGCAAGAACCTTGTGATGTCATCTGGAGTGTTGACAAGCATCGTGCCCTGAGGGTTCTCTCAGTGGCAGTTACTGCTTGTACCTTGGCTGTTCCAGCTGGGATGGCTCTCTGTACCCCTACAAAAAATACTTCATCTGGAAACCTACTACTGCGTCCATCATACTTCATATCTGTGGCGACAGAAGATGGGATGCCACTCCGCTTAATCTACGACCGTCTTTGTTCCCTGCTGCGCACATGTACTGACTCCGTTTGCCCAGGTATCTTCTACCTGCCTGACTGTGAGTAATTTTTTTTTTCACTTCCACCCCTGTCCAAGGCACATTCGCTCATGAATAGGTACAGAGAGCCGCGTCCCTATTTTTTTTTTCCATTTAAGCATCTGTGCTGCGCTTGGCTTCCTGCTGCCCGCTCGCTTCCTGGTTCACATTTGTGGGGACTTTACTGTACTACTGCCTTGTTCTACCCGCGCTGTCTCAACATTTCATGCGCTTTGGAGGGAGAGTAAAAAAAAAAAAACAAGACATTCACTTTACCGGCATTTGGTTTTTCACACGCATTGCCTCGATCTACCAGCGCGTTCCAGCCTGTTCGCGCCACTCTCCAGCTGTCAGCGCGTCACGGCACTACTCGCGCTACTGCTCCAGCATCCATCGCGAGCTTCGCTCTGCTCTGCGAGCGTTCGCTCCCTCTTGTTGTTGCCTTCGGGCCCCGCCTGTTCACCAGATCTCCTACGCCAAGGACCCCCTGTTGCTGGAGATCCCGGGCTCTCTTCAAATCTTCACGTCACTTTTACGGATGTTCCGCCTTCTACTTCCTGCTTGATTGTCATTGATTGGGCGAAGTGTTGCAGGCCCACAAAAGACTTGTATGCCTTTACTTTACACAAGCCTGCCATCTAGTGGAAGTTTTGCATAATTCACCACTACTATTTTCTTTTTGGTGTATTACATCTGTGATACACACACATTTTTTTTTTTTTGCTTTTCCAAATATCCTCTACAAAGAAAAGAGAAGAACTTTCCACATATTTTTTTTTTCCCTTTCTTTTTCTTTTTCTTTCTTTTCTTCTATCTTTCTTCTCGTCCTTCTTTTGTCTTTTTGCTCTCTATTTCTGTTTCGCCTGCTTTTATTTTTTTTTTGTCTGCTGCTAATCTTTTATTTTCAAGGTACTCAGCCAACATGCAGAGTGTTACTGCTCCAGCGCCTTTTCTACAGGAACCGGGAGAACCACCACTGGAATGGAAGTTGTGGATCAGATCCTTTATGGCTTATTTAGGTGCCATAGACGGACAAAGGTTCAGACCTGAGAAGAAAAAGAATCTAATGTATTATCATTTAGGGATTGAAGGTCAGAACGTTTTTGATCATTTACCTCATTATGACCCACCTGAAGGTGAGGATCCTGATGAATTTGAAGTAGCCGTAGCTCAATTGAACAAGTATTTTACAAAAACAAAGAACATTGTAGTACACAGATACAAGTTCTTCACAAGAATGCAGAAACCTACTGAAAGTATAGACACTTTTATCACAGCTTTAAAAGTTTTAGCCTCTAAATGTGAATTCGAAAACTTTACGTCACAACTCGTGAGAGATCAACTTGTCGCTCGATGCTATTGTAAAAAGATACAGGAGAAACTACTTACCTGTAAGGATCCCACCCTAGATAAAGCAGTTGACATCGCCAAGAGTATTGAAAGCTCTACGGATGACGCAAAGCAACTTGAAACTGCTTTATCTAACACCACCATTTCAGGCGCTGTTTCCACGAAACCTCCTACTTTCACACGAGACAATACCAGAAGACCTACTATGTCTAGAGGTGGGAGAAGTTTCACGCAAAGTAGACAGTTCAATTCTAGAATTAGCTGTTATAGGTGTGGTTCATCTCTGCACGTTTCATCTTTTAAAAACTGTCCGGCTATTAACCAGCAGTGTGGTCAATGTGGCAAAATGGGCCATTTTTCCAGAGTTTGCATGGGTGGCAGAAGAAAAAGTGTAAGGTGTGTCCTCAATTAGACCGACGACCTCTACGATGACGATGTCACGTGTCAGGAATATGTCGTAGTGGTCAAGGACAGCAATGAGAGGCAGAACACGCCACATATTCCTGACCCTGAAGTTGATGTCATCACCTAAACTAATCGCATTCAACTTCTTGTCGATACGGGAGCACGCATTACCATCGTGTCCCAAGATAAGTATCTTAGGTTTTGGGCTGAAAAGAGCTTGTTACCACCTGATGTACTCACTGTGGCCTTCGAAGGCAGTAGAATTTAATTGTTGGGCTACTTCTGGGCCAGCATCAGCGTCCTAGGGGAAGCTATCAAAGGAAAGGTGTATGTGGTAAAAAGGGGGATCAATGTCCTCGGTCTTCTCCATCAGGCCGAGTTTGGGTTGACAATAAAACCTGGTCTGGCTAACCCCGTTTTCATTGACAAACAACCTGGTCAAAGTCACATCACTTCCACTAAAGACATCAACTCTCTGTCTAGTACTCAAATGGCCAGTGGTTGGGAACACAAGTTCAGCAAAATATTTGAGGACCGTCTTGGCAAAATCACTAATTTTCAACATTTCATTAAAGTTAAAGAAAATGCTAATCCCGTCAAACACAGGTTACGCAATGTTCCCTTAAGCATTAGAGGTGATCTTTCCAAACATTTACAAACATTGTGCGACCAAGGTATAATTGAAAAAGTTGAGTCCACCCTCTGGCTTTCACCCATTGTTTTGGCCAAGAAAAGGTCTGGGGAATTGAGGACGTGTGTCGACTTGAGAAGCCTCAATGAAGCCATCTGGGTAGATGGTTTTCCCCTCCCACGCATTGAGGATCTTATCGCAAAAGTAGGGTCTTCTTCATGGTATACCAAACTGGACCTCAAGGCCGCCTATCATCAAGTCGAGCTACATCCTCAGTCCCGACACCTCACAGCCTTTGTTACCCCTGATGGTGTTTTCCAGTTCTGCCGGTTACCCTTTGGCCTGGCCTCGGCGGCCGGCGCCTTTCAAAGACTCATGACCGAAATGTTTCATCATAACCCTCATGTTGTGGTCTTTCAAGACGACATTCTCATCTTCACCAAAACTGAAGCTGAACATGATTCAGTTATTGATCAAGTTTTTAGTGTACTAGAGAGCAGAGGAGTTACTTTACAGAAAAGCAAGTGAACCTTCAAAGTGAAAGAGATTGAATACTTAGGTCACATCATCTCGGAACATGGCATAAAATCCAGACCAGGCTTAATCAAGAGTATTGTAGAGGCGCCCGCTCCTCAAAGCAAGGAACAACTTATGTCCTTCCTTGGCCTTTGTGAGTTTTATGCCAAGTTCATGAAGGACTTTGCTAAAACTACAGAGTGTTTCAGAACACTACTTAAGAAAGGGGCAACTTATACATGGTCAGAGGAATGTGAAAAAGGCTTCCAGTCCATCAAAGACCACATTGTTAAAGCTCCTGCTCTGCAAGCTTTTATGGAGGGAAGGCAAACTGTTGTCACAGTTGAGGCCTGCGAGTATGGTCTGGGAGCTGTCCTATCCCAGTATGCTGAGGGAAGAGAGCACACAGTGGGTTTTGCCTCCCGGACTCTTCGTCCTGTTGAACGGAAATTACCGTTATGGAAAAAGAGCTCCTGGTTTGCGTCTGGAGTGTCGAGAAATTCAAGTCATACTTGTGGGGCAGATCTTTTGTTCTCAAGACCGACCATCGGCCCTTAGTTGACATCTTGTCCGGGAAAAATGTTAAACGCACCACTGCTCGCTTGGCCAGGTTGTCTACAAAACTCCTGGAATACACATTTAGTGTAGAATACATTCCTGGGGGAAAGAATAGCAGAGCGGACTGCTTATCTAGGCTCCCCATTTCTGACACGGAAGAGCAGGACTGGGAGACTGAAGTAGAGGAATGTTTCGTAGCATGTATCAATCAAGATTGCTTGTCCTTTGCAGAGGAAGATTGAGTGATGGAAGTTGATAAGGATGTTGTGTTCAAAGAAGTTGCTTTGCTGATCAAGAAAGGCTGGCCGAAAGAGAAGTGCCTTTCCCCTGAACTACAGATGTTCTGGAAGGTCAGCAATGAGCTTTCGTTGGAGGGCGGAAAAGTAGTCAGAGGCGACAAACTTGTACCTCCCATGTGTTACCGAGAGAGAATTGTCTTAGCTGCTCATTCAGGTCACCTTGGTGCTACCATCACTAAAAGAAATGTCAGAACAGATTTCTGGTGGCCTAGAATGGACACCCAAATTGATGAATTGGTTAAACAATGTTCACGTTGCAATGCCAGTGACAAGGTTCTGGTCCTTGAAGGTGTTGTTGAGTCTCCCGTGCCCCCTCCTGGAAGAGCCTGGCAGAGGTTGGGTATGGATTTTCTTGGTCCCTTCCATGTTCTTCCTGCTAACTCAAGATACTTTCTAGTCCTCATCGATCATCTGTCCAGGTGGGTTGAAGTTGAGCCCATCAGTGTCCCAAACTCTAAGAGTGTCATCAATTGCCTTAATACGATTTTTCTCAGGGAAGGTTATCCTGAGGAAATTCTTACAGACAACGGTGTCCAATTCATTTCTCAAGAAATGAATTCCTTTCTGCGCTCCTGTGGCATTAAGCACACCAGAACCTCCCTTTATCACCCACAAAGTAATGGCAAGGTGGAGAGATTCAATAGAGTTGTGGTAGAATGTGTCCAGGCAGCTTTTAGATCCAGGTCTTGTGTTTTCCAAGCTGTGAAAGATCTAGTATGGTCATACCGTACATCGCCTCATGTCGCCACCAATTTCAGTCCTTTCGAACTTATGAGGGGGAGAAAAGCTTCTTCACAAGTTTACCCTTTTTGGATGGTGAAGTCCTTCCATCAAGGTTGTGACATGAGGTGCATGTGGAAGTCTGCTAACAAAAAATCAACTGAGACATGTTTTAAAAATTATGAACCTTCCGTTGAGAAGGAAACCCACAGACTCCGTGTGGGAAACTGGGTTAGGGTTAAAAACCCTGTCTCAGTAAGAAAAGGCCTCTCTAAGTTTTTAGATTCACAGCAGGTTGTAGAGATTCGCAAAAATGCTGTAAAGTTGTCTATTGGAAACTGGTGGAGCACTTCTCGTGTTGCCAGAGACCCATGTTTTCTCTCTGAAACTGTTAAGATTGACAAAAATGTTTCAGGGGGGGATGGCGTCAGGAAGACCACCAGAGTTCATGCCAGACCAGGAAGATTACAAGATTATGTTTAGCCCTCAATGTTTGTTTTTCACTTTGCTTCTACATCCCTTTTCCTTTCTGTACCCCTTTCCCCTTTTCTGTTGTTTTAGAGTTATTTTGTCAAAAGGGGGGAGGTGTGGTGATGTGATGCTGGCAGAGCTCTGCAAGAACCTTGTGATGTCATCTGGAGTGTTGACAAGCATAGTGCCCTGAGTGTTCTCTCAGTGGCAGTTACTGTTTGTGCCTTGGCTGTTCCAGCTGGGACGGCTCTCTGTACCCCTACAATAAATACTTCTTCTGGAAACCTACTACTGTGTCCATCATACATCATATCAGAATGCATACATTAAAATAAACAAATACCCTGTCAGACCCCTTTCAGAGGGCCACGGCGCACGCAGTTATTACTGGGCCCAACCGTGAGAGTTGAGGCCTTTTAGTCCTGATGTCCCAGGGCCGGACCTACTGTGACTTCTGAGCAACTGGGCCAAGTACCCTTTCTGTACTTTACTCTCAGTGGTAAATGTAAACAAGCAGTCTAAGACTCCCTCAAGGAGGAGGCGTGGATACAGATTAGCGAACACGACTCATAACTTAAAAAGCCGGCAGCATCAGCAATAGATCAATATCCAGCCAAATACTACTTTTATAATCAAAAGAAGTATTTTATTTCTTACTCTACTTATTCAAAGGAAGATTACGGAATTCACAGAAAACAACACATTTCCCCCTTGAGGCTAAGGCTCTTGTGTTTATTGGCAAGTCCCTGTCCCACCCGTTCCTCACAATGCGATTGATACAGTCAAAAGTGACTTAGTGCCACAGCGCTTGCAGCAGTGAGTCCCCCAGAGCCCGGTAGCCCCATAACAAGTCTTCTTCCATGCCAGAGCAGCATGGAGGAAGTGTGCAGGGTCTTGGAGAAAGCTCCACCTGCAGGCACTCTAAACGGCTTTGATTCTGCTCTGGTGAGTCAGACTTAGCAGCAGCTCTGGGAGAGTATAGGCTCTCTACTTAGCCTACGTGGTTGTGCTCATGCAGAGATCAAAGGTGTTTCTACGTTTGTTCTGAAGGTTAAGTTTCCACTCTCCAGAAGGTGGAAGGGTGGGGATTTTGATGCTGCAGATCTCGCTTCTGCTGAGGTAGCGATACTTCCATTGCATCCTCACTCGGTTCACAGGGTCTGGTCAGTTACAGTTCTTGTTGCTCCTGGTGACCTACGGGTCACCGTGGACTCACCGTTCACCGTCCACGTTTTACCCGATACACACAGCACAGTTATTCCCAGCAGCCCCTCCCTTAACATAGGGTTGTCGCACCATTGTCACACAAGACTTCAGTCCTCACTGCATGGCAGTCCTTACAACATCCGTCCCTCCTGGCATATGGGGTCGCCACTACGCTGTCACACAGACTTCAGCCATGTTCCCAAGGTAGTTTCTTCCACTGGGGCTCCTCCTGACTCATGGGGTTGCCGCAACAGTGCCGCACAGGCTTCCACCCTTACCTCACGGCAATCTGTTTAAATGGCTATCTTCACAGCGGCCCCCTCCTGGCACATGGGTGTTGCCAACTCATTCCTGCATATGAGCAACAACCCAAGTGGTACAGCAGTCATCTCTTCACACCTCACACCAGGAGTCCACTCGACAGGGCTCCCCACTGTGCCTTGCTCCCTGCAGTGCCCTCCTCTTCCTCACAGGGCACACTGGTCTTGGCAAGCAGGCAGGCACGTGTGCTCCTGGCTCCAGAGCAGGTGGTCTTGGTTTCCCTGGGTGACCCAGCAGACAGACTAGCAGTCTTTTGCCCCCAGTCCTGGTCACAGGCAGAAGTTTTGCAGAGCTTCCCCTTCTCACACAGCCCATCTGACTGATTGGCAGAGGACAGTTTTTGGGGTCTCAGACTCCCCTTCTTATAGTCCATTTCCAGACACCAAATGTGATTAAGGGTCTGGGTCTTTGAAGTTTATTTTGAGGTTCTGCTTCTTTTGAAATACATGCTTCCCCTCTCCCTCTCCTCTTTGAAAAGCCAAATGTCACAGCAGGAGAGACTCTGAAGCTGATAGTCCCACAACACAGGCCATGGGAGTGAATAGAGTTCACACCAGGATGTCAGCCACAATAATACATGCATTAAAAGGTTAATCCCCGGCTCCCAGCCCCACTCTTTATGATTCCCTTATCAGCCCTGTTGGACTTGGCCCTCTCTGCAGGGTCACCCCCAAATGTTTTGCCTTCACCCCTGCTATTTTTACTGAATTCATTTTTGTTTGCCATAGAGGTCTGTGAACTTTAGCACCGCTACCCAGTGCTAAAGCGCTTGTGCTCATTCCTTAAAACATGGTAAGATTGGCTTACACTTGATTGGCATATTTAATTTACTTATAAGTCACTGGTAAAGTGGTATACCATATACCCAGGGCCTGTACAATAAATGCTACAGTGGGACTGCAGTACGTATTGTGACACCCACTTAAGTAGCTCCTTAAAACATGTCCCAGGTCTGCCACTGCAGCCTAAATACAGTTTTAAACTGCCAATTCGACTGGGCAAGCAATATAACCCCCTTACCAAGCCTTAAAATCCCCTTTTGTTGCATATAAGGTACCCCTATGGTAGGGCCTAGGTAGCCCACAGGGCATGGTACACTGTAATTAAAAGGTTGAGCATGCACTTGTAAGGTTTACATGCCCTGGTAGCGAAAGACTCCTAAATTCAATTTTCACTACTTTGAGGTCTATCTCTCCAATAGGATAACATTGGGTTGCCTTATTACATTTAATAAGTGCTAACATTGTTTTGGGAATAGGCAAACATTTCATGTCTGGTGTCTGACAGACTATAATAAAAATCCTCTCTAAGGGTAAAGTCATTTTTTAGTAACAATTTTGAACAGGCCACTTTAGAAGGTTGGCATTTTCTTGTCCTAACTATTTGGTGCCTGCATCCTGCTCCTGGGTCCCGTGACTAGGTGTAGTTGGCAGTTGGACTTTGTTTATTTTACGCAGATAACGACACAATTGAAAAATTAGGTGTGCCTGAATGGGCCATCACTGGCAGGATGGGGCTGGAGCTGGGCACAGCATCACCTGCAACTGAATAGGCTGTGCCCTGCCTTCACACAAAGGACTTGTCACCAATGCATTGTTCATGCAGTCAGCTTGTTACCAGGGCAGGAAAACTCCAGGCATTTCAAAGGGAATTCTCTCGAAACTTCTCCTCCTCCAAAGAACAATACACAAATCTTCGTCTCACTTGTCACGGAGGACAAGGATGTTGCCACCAGATTCTGTGACTGCATGAAGACAGTCAGTCTGTGGATGGTTATGAATTGCCTCAAACTCAACTCTAGCATAATGGATCTGCTGCTGTTTGGGGCACAGCCTTCCTGTTGGTCTCCTGAATGGGGCCGTCAGAACTAGGCCCACTTCCTTTCCCAGCTAGGTCGGTGAAAAACCTGGGAGTTCTTCTCAATGACAAACTGTCTCATGTCAATCAGGTCAATGCAGTTACTTCGGCCGCTTTCTTCACCCTCAAACATTTATCCCTACCCATTTTCAGAAAACAGTGGTCACTTCGTTGGTGCTGTCAATGTTGACTACTGTAATTGGTTATACCTGAATGTGCACCAGCATGTTCTTAATACTGCAGACCCTGAAGAACGCTTCAGCCCGCGTACTCTGCAAGATTCCCAAGCACTAATCGGTTTCTAAGGTAATCAGGAAACTGCATTGGCTTCCCGCTAGGCAGCGAATTACCTGTACAAAGCACTGCATACGCAAGGCCCGGTTTACCGAAGAAACATCTTTTCCTGGTATACACCAGGTAGGTTGCAATGGTTAACCTCTGCCAAATTGGTGGCAATCCCCAGATTTAAGCGCATGAACTAGATGGCAGAGGTTTTGTGATTAGAGCATTGAAGACCTGGAATGCCCTTCCTAACATATCAGAAATTTGCCAAATCTACTGGCATGCAGAAAATCCCTGAAGACATGGGTTTTCTCATCCTACTAAGTATCTAGATATGGGTTTACACAGTTTCTGCTTCCTTAGCCGTCGTCAAGGCGCCTTGCTGGTATTCAAGCGCTTTAGAAGAACACCTAACATAACATAACATAACATAACATAACATAACATAACAAGAAGGTACCAGGTATCAAAATAGGACACTCTTACCCAGTTGTAGTTCACTTTCCGGACCTGCGGAGTGACTGCCTGCTGCTTTAGCCTGCTGTGTACTTCAGAAGATTGATTTGCTGCACCTGGATGGACTGCTTTTCTGCCTGAAGCCTGCTTTGAACCCCCAGAGGCCTGCTCTGCTGTTTGAGCCCTGTTCCACTGCTGAACCCAGGACTACCAGAGTAACTCCAAGGCCTAGTTGGCTGGCCTCCTGATCAGAGATTCAGAGACAGTGTAGAAAAAAAAACCTTTTTAGGGGTTCACTGATGCACCTGGTCCTTAAACCAACAAAGAAGAGATTGGCACGGAAGCTGGAATATCAAAATAACAAGTTTATTAACCTCACATGAGGGAGACTGCGTCAATACAGTACCCTCAGGCCACTGTATGAGACAGTCTATGGAGTACAGACACTCTGGGTCTTTTATGCCCAGTTTATAGCTGAGTTAGCATGTAGACTCAAAAAGAGGCGGTACAAGTGTGCACATGAATAGCTAGTTACATATAAGGATACATAAGAATTGCTTAGTCAACAGAGTGGGAGGAGTAACAGAGTTGCTGACATCAGTTAAAATAGCCAGACAGTTACTCCAAGAGCAGGTGCATTCTAACAGCTAGGCCTTTCTGAGCATGTGCAGTGCTCTGGCTCAGTACTGAAGGAGTTAATTATAGTTCCTGACTCAAGTGAAATACAAGAGCAGGCAACAGTGAAGAGGGAGAAAGCACATGGCGAGCACATGGCTAACTAAAATGGCTGCCAAAAACAAAATGGCTTCAGCTGATGCTAACAGCGATTTCAGCTGATTTCTACAGATGGCCGTTTTAGCATTAGCTGAAGACATCCGCTATGAATTAATAGAAGCATGGAAGTTATCCTGCACATTTATCCTCATAAATCCATTAATATCCTAATCCATTGCTTAGTGGGCATTTACATTTTGAACAATGTTTAACTTGTGAGATACAAGTAGAAATACATGGGGAACAGAGTATTGGGTCATAATGAACACACAGATAGCAGGAGAAAATAATGGCTATTATTACAAACAGAACTATCAATTTTTCCAACCCCAAGCAGAAAGTAAATCCAAAAATCATCCAGTCCAATTCTAAGTTTCTGGGCTCCTATGTATTTCTGTGACCATCTATTTCAGCTTCAGAATAGCCAACAGCACATATCTAATATAATATCTTAAATAAAAAACATTTTTTAATAGACCTTTCCAGTGTTCTTTTTATGAGGGCTAGAGTACCAATTGATATGCTCAGGAGGAGGGCAGAGTAGTATTTATCAATTGTTCAAAAAAACGTTTCTCTTGCAGAATAAACATTCCTAATGCAAATATTAAAGAAAATACAAGGATCATTACAAAAACAATTTTTGCTTCAGGGGACTAGGAAGACCAAACGGGGCCATGGGAATTAGGACGAGGAGCCGCAAAGGGCTGCTCCTCCTCAAAAATAGGACGACCAAAGGGATACATTGCTAAAAAGTACTTAAAAGAATAGAAGCCGCTGTACAACCAGCCAGAGGGGAGTCTTCTCCCTGTGTGCGTCTGAGCCTCACAGGCAGGCTCCTATCAAAGTTCTTTTCCAACGGTGGAGCTGCACAACTTGCAACTCAAGAAAACAATCACAGCCCAGTTTTAAGTGAAAAAGGTTTCTTCTTTCAGGATAGGGCAATCACCCTCCGGGGCAAATGCCCTCAACGATCCTGTCCAGTGTCTCAGACAGTGCACCAGTATTCTTCACTTTAATCTAACAGGCACCAAAGGCACAGCACCTGTACCCTGAACTCAAGTCCTTCCCTAACTCCTGTGTTGCTCCGCTGGCACACTGCTCTTTTGTCAGGGCCAAAGATTGTACCCAGTATGCCCAGGCACCTCATGATCAACAAACAGAGGTGCAGACTTGCATTCACTTGGGGACCAGGACTCAGAGGCCTGATGCTGGGATATCTGAAGCAACCCTTGTTTCAAAGGGGGTCACCTCAAGCAAAAGAATCTTTGCCGTCCTTGTCGGTTTGTGACTCTCTCAGCTGGGCATCAAAAACTGGATCCACGCAAAGAATTCTCCATCCTGATTTGGGACCCCGTCTTTCGTCCAAGACAGTAGCAGGGGTACACACTTCACGTCCCAGTGCTTCCGGCCTTCTACCTTCACTGAGGTCCTAGTTGCCAGCAATGCCTGTGCTGGTTCCCTTTTCCTTGACTCCAAGCTGGATCAGCGCTAACTCCCCAGGCTGAATCTGATGTCCGGGCCCCTCTGGCAATGGTTGTAGGGCAGCAGATATCTATTGGTGGTCAGAACAAAAAAAATCTTTAGACAAGGCATACAAATAATCTATTAACAGAGAGGATAGTCTATTTCCAAATACCTTCTTTTTTTTTTTAGCTTGGGGCGCCCCATACTTTAGCAAGGCACCCAAGAACCACTTCATCTATCTGAGAGTAAAAAAAAACTGGACCTATTAGCGAGTACAAAAGGAACTTTTTGGTGAACTGACAAGAGTAAAACGTTACACTATTTGAAGCAGCCAAGGAAGTCTATGTTTATTTACTAAATTCTGAGGGAAAAAGAAAAACAATACGGACATACTCTAAATCCTTACATTTGTGTATTCCTATTTTATTCATCTGAAGAACCTCAAGAAAGGGAATTTTTAAAACAAGCATTCTTTTGTGCTTCTTGTCTTAACAAGCTTGTGTTTCATAAGTCATAACCTTTCACTATTTGTACAGGACTGCAGACACTTCTAAAATGATTTTTCTTACGTAAAAACACCTACATTTTACACTTAGGACCATGCTCTCATGTTATAGGCGCGGCGGGAAAATCTAAAACTGCTAATTTAACAGGGATCCTTATTACATAAATAACTATAGCATGAGAAGAATATAAACAATAATGGTGTTATCACCTAAGAATTTTAGAACAAAAACTACCCACATATAGTTCCCCTTTAAAGGTCAAATAAGGGAACATCTAGACTACTCATCCTTTCACAATTTCATCAGATAGGATGGGCAGCAACATGGCGTAGTTTTTTATTCATTTTATTAATGCTAACAATAATTTTAAAACAGTATTACTGAATAGCCAATTAAACGTCTCATGGCCGTTCCTAGACAACTTAGACAGGCTCAAGAGAGAGTGAGAAAAAGAGAGAGAGAGAGCACATAAATCAAGAAAAATGACAATTTGTTACTTAATTTTAGTTACCCTTAATTTGCCCAGGAGCTAATCTCCCTAATCTCCTCCCCTCATTCGACAGTAGGTAACCTGAAACAGGTGACCTTCTGTCGACAATAGTTACTCCCATTTTTGGCAGCTGGGCACAAACAAACTTGTAGGAGGTAAATAGCACATTGAGCTAGCTAGAAAACATTAATAACCAACTACCAATTCCTTTAGCAATTGTACTAGTGTAACATGAGGGCGCATGAATGCAAACTGAATTTTATTGCCTCCTTATTGGAGCCCTTGCACAGTAATCTTTAAACTAAAAGCATTATTTCTATATACATGGCAGAGCTATGCTCTACACAGGGCCCACATACGTTACTGCCTTTCCTTCGCTTCTTATGACTGCGCAAAACCTGCCTGGTTTTTTGCCAAAAATAATAAGCAAAGCTTCTCTTTCTCTTTGCGCTGTCATCCCTTCCTTCAGAATCTCTTCCGAGGTCGAAGTGCCAAAGCAAACCTATTAGAAAAACCCCTCCTATGTGGGCATTTTGCTGGTCTGCTAAATACAGATCTCGACCTCTGCCCCTTAAACCTGCTGTCCCATTTCTGTGCAAGGCTATTTCCATGCGGTTTTTCAAATCAAAGTAACTCTGAAAAAGCACAGTTGAAAAGTAATCCTATTCCGTACCTGTATGCTAATAAGTTTGAAGGTAGGATCTAACTTCTGCTGTTGTTTTGTATACTTATTTTTATTCGTGTGCAGTGTGTGATGTGCTTTCTAGCAGTTTAGAGGCCAGCTGCTTGTTCTGCAGTTGCATGTGTGCACTGCTGAAACCTGAGATCAGTTTGAAAACAGCCCTGGGTGCCAGGACTGCTTTTAAAAAGTAAATTGTGCCCAAACTCGACTTTGGTGGTAGGGGCACTTAAAAATGAATAACCTACAATGTTTTGGCATATTAGGGACCCCCAGGGTCTCCCTAGATATCCCAGGGGTGGGGGTCAGAAATGTATAAGGTACACCCTTATAAAATAAGGTTTTATATGCCTGGATAAAGTGAAATTTCACATTTCACTCCCCACATTGTGGTAAAGTGCTGCTCAAATTCAACTTTGATGCTAGGAGCTTATATATTTGTCACAGTAGGATTATTAGACATTAAAAATGCAAAAACGATTTTAGTGCAATTATTTTTAATAAAATGTTTTTTTTTTCATATAGTCAATTTTTTTGAATAATGATCACTAACCCTTTTGATGTTTCCACATATGAAAAGCAAGCCTCATTCCTTTCCTTTTGCCTTGAAATGCATGTATGTATAACACTAAGCACAGAAGCTGTACTGAAACATAAAATAGTTTGTGTCACTTTTTAAAGGGCAGTAATTATTTACCATCAGAAACACAGATATGCTTATTTAGAAAAGCAACAAGAAAGAAAATCCCTGCTTTTAATCCTTTCTATTTTATCCAAAATAATGAAACTGTATTTGTAACTTTTAAAATCAGTAGTCTTTAACGCACGTGCTTGATCTGTAGCTTGTGGCAGGGCATAGCCATGTGTTGTTTACGACCAGCAAGCCTCAATTTCCACGCCTTCTTCAGGAGAAAAACCCTTTGCTGTATTGTAATGTCCTGAAAAAGTTTGATCTCCGTCTGTTTTGACAGACAGCTTCCTCTCAGTCAGACAGCGGTAAACAACTGTTTAAAAGCTCTTTTTCTGGTGCTGGAAATTTGAGCACGGTGCAGTCTATTTAAAACACAGGCATTCCAAGCCAGCACAAATCTATCGTCTTGTAATGTGAAAAAAAGGCGCGTTTATTTCAGCAGCAACCAATTTACTCAGATGATGTGAATGCCTTTTAATATTAATATCTAAGGATAATGCTGTAACATTTGGTATTCAGTCCTAGTTATGCAAAGCACACAATTTTTTTTTTTTTTTTTCTTCTATGAGGCCTATTTTTTCCCTATTGAGTGTTAATTCTAATTTCTCTTGTGGCAATATTCACACATCTATACTTTGTTACTGTTTTACTTCTAATGGTAGCGTGCAGCTATTTAGCATATGTTACATAATTAATTCCTTGAAATCTAAAATGTAATTCTTTCAATGATATTTGCATAACAGAATGACGACAAAAAACCAAATTGAGCTCATTCCAGACATTTTCAAGAAGGGGGCCACACACTCAGAGCACACAACACTGCTTGCTAAGGCAAGCCATTCTCACACAAAAAACATAGGGACATATTAGCAAGGGCGTTATCGCCGCTTTAGCGGCACTTTTTGCCGCTAAAGCGGCGATTTTTTTATCGCCCTTTCAGCAAGCTGTCGCTAACAGTTGTTAGCGACAGCTTCCAGGCGATAGCGACTGGTTTGGGTGCCGCTTTGCATGTCAGCGATATTTATCGCTAATGACATGCAAAGGAGGCGTTCCCAACCTAACAGCGACTGAAAGCAGTCGCTAACATACCTATCGCCTATTAGCAATGCCCACGAAGCGATAGAAAAACACGCGCTAACCACGATTAGCGCTGGATTTTTACACCTGGTAGAAACCTGACTTAGCCATTATAGTCTATGGGAGGTGGATCCTACGGTTAAGTCCCCACCTGCCTATTAGCGAGATTTTCCTTAGCGATGGGAATTTATCGCTGGAATTCTCGCGTTATTGCTGGGATTCGCCGCTATCGCTGGATATTTTATCGCATTGGAGATAAATGTTGCTAATAACGTGTTATCTCCGCGATAGAATCCAGCGATAGGCAGCGATAAAAAAAAACGCGCTAAGCGCGGTTTGCGTCAATTATCGCAAGTTGTTGCTAATATGCCCCATAGTCACTACTTACTGAAACAAGTACTTTCAAGCATCACCACCGGTGTCAATCCACAACCACATAGACACTCAAAAAAAACAATTAACCCACAAATAAACACTTAGGACAAAGCAAGAGACAGCCTACAGACTGTACTCAAACCAAACTATTTGTAAATACCAATTGTAAGTAATATTTATAAACGAAAGGACTCTCAAAAAAAGGTACAGAGATTACACCAAGACAAATAGACAGCCAAAAGACTGCCATGTTCAAAAAAACAGGCTCGCGCCTCAGACCTTTTCCAATAATACACCAAATTACCAGTTGGCCTGGCAGAACACTCAAAAGCGCTCCGTATCACCACTTATGAATTTTACTAAGTGCGCAGATCAGGATCCTTTTATATATATATATTTGTTCCATAGTGTACTAATCATCATGGAAGAAATACAATTTTTAATATACCTAAACCCATTTAGGTATCCCCTCTTAGGGAGTCAGCTGAGTACTTCCTAAATCCATATTGGTACCTCCAAGACAGCAACACTTTCTACGAAGTGTGCTAGGAGCAGAGCATGCCACAAATATTATAGCATATATAATATTATTCTCCAAGTGACACTTAACACAATTTGTGCCATTCAAGACTTCAAAATTTAGAGAAAAATCTCCTCATTACCTGCTTTCATTTGCTGCAGCAAACAAACAAACAAACCAAAAATCTTGGCCAAGCTAATCCAAACAAAAGTGTTGCTACAGCAACCTTACCAAACCAAAGTCTCCAACCTCCACCTGCCAAGTTCTGAGTGACCTAACGGTCATTTTAAAATACTCACACCAAAGAAGATCTCAGTCAGGAGCGGCCAACACCTGGAGGGTCAGATCGGGAAAACCGGAAAACACGTTGGTCTGCAAAGACAAAGGGCTTCCTCGTGCAGGGTACCTCCTCAGTAGATTCCTGTCTTCTGTCAAGACCACTCCCTTGGATAGCCGCGTCTCCGATGAGGTCCACATTCGGGCGCCAATTTGTAAAAAAAAAAAACCTTTTTAGGGGTTCACTGATGCACCTGGTCCTTAAACCAACAAAGAAGAGATTGGCACGGAAGCTGGAATATCAAAATAACAAGTTTATTAACCTCACATGAGGGAGACTGCATCAATACAGTACCCTCAGGCCACTGTATGAGACAGTCTATGGAGTACAGACACTCTGGGTCTTTTATGCCCAGTTTATAGCTGAGTTAGCATGTAGACTCAAAAAGAGGCGGTACAAGTGTGCACATGAATAGCTAGTTACATATAAGGATACATAAGAATTGCTTAGTCAACAGAGTGGGAGGAGTAACAGAGTTGCTGACATCAGTTAAAATAGCCTGACAGTTACTCTAAGAGCAGGTGCATTCCAACAGCTAGGCCTTTCTGAGCATGTGCAATGCTCTGGCTCAGTACTGAAGGAGTTAATTATAGTTCCTGACTCAAGTGAAATACAAGAGCAGGCAACAGTGAAGAGGGAGAAAGTACATGGCGAGCACATGGGTAACTAAAATGGCTGCCAAAAACAAAATGGCTTCAGCTGATGCTAACAGCGATTTCAGCTGATTTCTACAACAGCAAAGGCTCCAACGATCTTGAGCCCCTACCTGGACCGATCCTGAGTGAGCCCCCCTCCAGTCCTGGACTCTTGGTGGTGGTGCTAAAGGTGCCCAGATAGCCAAAATCCCAAAATTGAGATTTAAAACATTTTTGTTAAAAAACTGCTCTCAGAACCGAGAGGAGGCTGAGACCATACTGCTCGTCTATGTGCCCAAGGTACATCACTGGTTGGCCTGCCTTCGTGGCAGCTCCCACTACGTTCCACTCTGCAGCAGCAAATCCTGTTCAGTGTTTCTTCACCAAATGGGTTTACGGCCTTGTTGAACTCTCGTCGGCTACAGCCTCTTGCTTCATCCCAATGGATATTTTCGATGTCAAAAAACAGACTAAGTCCGAACATAGAAATCTTCACCATGACTTTGCCCAGCGGTTCCCCAACAACTACGCCTCCTCCTTCAACACTTCCTGCAGCCTTGCCCCACTAAACCTCTACCTTCTCATAGACTTTTAAGCAAAATTTCTTCTAAATACGAAGGTAAGTGCCGACCGGGCCTAATCCAATTTTCATATCCTACTTTCGCTCAGCCATATTTTTTGACTTTGAGTCAGTCTCACGTGACTAGATGTCCACAGTTGCCGCATTGATCTTCTAGATGCTAGTGTTTATGTTAAACTTACAAAATGTGTAACTTCAGGGGTACTGATTGGAATTTTGTTGTGTCAAATAATTTATTAAAATTTACACTATTTTTCTAAACTGGTGTGGGCTTTTTCTTGTGTTTTACTATTACCATATTGCTGTTTGTGTGCTTCATAAATACTTTACTCATTGCCTCTAAGTTAAGCCTGACTGCTTTTGTGCCAAGCTACCAGACGGTTAAGCACAGGTTCATTTTGTGACTTTTGTGGATCACCCTGATAGGGATTGTGGTGGTTGCTTGAACAGGGTTAAGCCCCCATTCAACCAACAACCCAATTTCTCACAAGCCTCATCTCCTTCCTGAGATGTATCCAGGCACCTTCCTTTTGATTTCTCACTGAATCAAAGAGTACGCATTGAAATGTACAGGAGGAGCCCATTTCACCCTTCCTTCAGGGTGTCCCACCCTGCTCACAAGATGCAGCAATACACAAATGCTTCTCGGGTGAATCCTCTACCACCTCATGTCTTCACCAAGCAGGCCTGGGCTTACTATGTAATGTACGATTACCGGCACAATTGCACTCAGTATATGTACACAGTACACACACTACCCAGCACTGTTACTTCCCTGTACAGTGCCACTGAAGGCACACATATACTCAGCACACCTATTAACTCTGTGCACACTCCTCAGTACTGTAGCCTTTCTGTATTGTGCCACTTGAGGGCACACTTACAGCGTGCGCACGCATTTACCATGCACGCTCTATTCAACATACACCCTTCATGTACTGTAATCTCACAATTACACATACGCCCATGTTGGAAAATGGCCCTCTCTGAAGGGTCACTAGGCGTACCCACACAAGTGGAGTGTCATTTTTATGTGGAGACTTGGGGAAATGCTGGGTGGGTGGAAGTTTGTGGTTCCCCGCAGATTCCAGAACTTCCCATTACAGAAATGTGAGGAAAATGTGTTTTATTTGACAAATGTTGAGGTTTGCAAGAGATTCTGGGTAACAGAACCTGGTGAGAGCCACACAAGTCACCCCATCCTGGATTCCCCCAGGTGTCTAGTTTTCAAAAATGTACAGGTTTGCAAGGTTGACGGCTGAGCTACGGCCCAAAATCCCCAGCTAGGCACATTGCAAAAAAAGGTCCGTTTTCAATAGAAAAATATGATGTGTCCACATTGTGTTTTGGGCCATTTGCTGGCCTGGGCACTAGATGTACTCACACAACTGAGGTACCACTTCTATTGGGATACTTCGGGGAACACATAATAGTAGAACAAGTGTTATCGCCAATTGTCTTTCTATGAATTTCTGCCTTCCAAATGTAAGACTGTGTAAAAAAGAAGTCATTTTGAAAAATGTCCTCTAACTCACATTCCAGTATGGGTACCCACTAAGTCAGAAAGGTGCAAATAACCACTGTTTCTGAACTCCATATCTTGTTCACATTTTGGAAATGCATAATTTTCCTTGGTACCTATTTTTCACTCTTTATATTTCACCAAATTGATTGCTGTATACCCTGTACACAATGAAAAACCATTGCAAGGTGCAGCTCAGTTATTGGCTCTGGGTACCTTGGTTTCTTAGTGAGCCTACAAGTCCTGTATATCCCCGGATCCAGAAGGGTCCAGGAAACGTAACGGTATATTGCTTTAAAAAATCTGTCATAGTTAGATGAAGTTACAGGGGAAAATGTAGGCACAAACGGCTGCTTTTTTCAACTCAATGTCAATATTTGTTTATTTCAACTGTTACTTTCTATAGGAAAACCTTGAAGGATCTACACAAATGACCCCTTGCTGAATTTAGAATTGTGTCTTCCTTTCAGAAATGTATAGCTTTCTGGGATCCATGATTGGTTTCACACCCATTTCTGCCACTAACTGGAAGAAGATTGAAAGCACAATGTCCCAGTAAAATGCCAAAACTGCGTAGAACATTTTGGTTTTATGACAAATGTCTGCCTGGACCTGAAAGCTGGTAATATGGTG
The DNA here is from genome assembly GCA_963921515.1 of Calotriton arnoldi. Lineage (NCBI taxonomy): Eukaryota > Metazoa > Chordata > Amphibia > Caudata > Salamandridae > Calotriton > Calotriton arnoldi. Next base: position 202,076 of record CAWUFW010013948.1, read on the forward strand.
GGTTAGCACTGCAAGCCCTTTGTTGATACTATTTGCAGGGAAAAAACAGACTCTTTTTTCTGCTGCACTATTTTCAATGTTCCCCCAAAAAACAAAAATTAGCTCTATTTTAGCTAATTTCTTGGTCCCCTCCAAGGGAATCCACAAACCCTGGGTACCTTTAGAATCCTCAGGGTGTTGGAAAAAAAGGACGCAAATTTGGCGTGGATACCTTATGTTGAGAAAATGTTATGGGGGCCTGTAAGTTCCGGCCCTAAGAGGGGGTGACACCATGAAACCCGAGGTCAGGGTTAAGAGGCTTTTTCAGGCCTAACTTGTTTAATTGGGAGGTTGGAAGAACAGTCAGTCTTTCCTGAGGGTTTACAATAACACAACTAATACCAAAAAAGAAAGAACCAAACAAGAAAGTAAGGATTCCTGGGGTTTTAGTCTCTGCCGAGTTATAGGGGTAGAATAAAAGTCTCTGGGGGTCCCAGTTCCTGCTGAGGGGCCTTCTTGTCAGGTCCTCCTTCCTCCTTGGGTTTCTCACGTCCCGTGCTTCAGGGATACTCCAGTCATCCAAGGAGCAGGAAAAGGACAAAAGAAAACAAGAACAAAATGGGGTCAGTCTCCTGCTTTACTTCCCCGGGGTGCTATCCGTCACCAACATGCTATACCGGCACCAAGTGTGAGGGAAAGGGGGTGAGGATCTTCATTTCTATTGACTGTGCCCTCGGTCACACTGTGTCCCCCTTCTCCCCCCTCCCTGCCAATCTCTTAAAATATGGAAACCAAGGCACTTGCCAGGAGCCATGGTCCTCCGGGACCGCAGCAAGGGGTATCACGGCGGCCTGAGATCCTCCGGGACGTCCGGATACTCTAGCGTTTTCCTGAGGGTAGGTCTGGCCTCCTCTCCGGGTTTCTCCTACTTCTCGGCTGCTCCGCTCCGCCTTCACAGTTTCCTCTTCTTCGCTGGTCGTTAGGGTCTCTCTCCGGTCTCCTCCTCCGTGTCCGACAACCTCCCTCTTCCTCGCTTCCGTTTTCTCCCCGTTGGTCTGCTCCGTGTCTGACGTCACTGCTGGCTGAAATGGGACGTCTTGCCCGCCGACCCCTCCAGTTGGCGGGCGTACTTTGGGGGCCATTTTGGAGTTCTTGGTTAGCGTGAGCTCCGTATTACAGGGCCTAAGCGCGAACTACCCCAAATAGCCAAAAAAAGGCCTATCAGCAAAGGGGTTAAATGACTCAACTGGACTGTTGATCTGGAAGGCCTGCCTTTCTGTTTGTTGCCCTGCTGCCAGCTGCTCTCTGACTCTGCTAAAGAGGAGCATGACTCTGCCTTCACTCCAAGTGATTTCGAAGGGCTTGTTGGCTTGCCTCCTGTTGCTTAAGACTCAGGGATATCAAAGTCTCTTCCCCTGCTCCTGTGCCTGGCTCACTGGAAGTGGCCCACATACTTACAACATGGATTTTGATGCATCTCCTGTCTGCGTGTAGCAAAATCAGTGCATCGTCCCGGTTGCAGGAGTAAAATTAGAGCATTGCCTTGGAACCAGTGCTTTGCCTCCAGAGAATGACACATCGGACTGCGTATCGTCGCTGCTGCAGCTTGGTGAGATCGATGTATCCCCTCGACTGCGTAGCAGAATCCAAAGCATCGCTCAACGCCTCCCGACTCTGGCACCCGTCTTCGGAACTGATGCATCATCTTCACTGCGTGGAGAAGAGCGACGCATCCAGCGCGCCTCGACATCGATGCATTTCGCTGTTTGCGACCTGAAAAGGTACTTTGTTCACTGGGGCCTTCCTGGGTCCTGTAGCCACCCGGAGTTCCATCACAGTTGGCCTGAACTTTGACTTTGCCCCGGTCCAGTGCGACCTAATGTTACCTTTTTAGCACTACTTGCTTCTAAGCGATTTACTGCATTTATTCTTTTAAAATTCTGTATCTCAACTTCTACACATTAGATTTTTGCCGTTTTGGTCTTGTTTTGTTTATAATATAATAATCTATTTTTCTATACCTGTGTGGAGTCTTTTTGTGGAATATACATTGTGTTACAGTGTGTGTGTGTTGCACAAATACTTTACACATTGCCTCTTTAGATAAGCCTGACTGCTCTGTGCCAAGCAACCAGAGGGTGAGCACAGGTTATCTTTTACTGTTTACTTCGCTTACCCTGACTAGAGTGGTGGGTCCTGTCTGGCCTGGGTGCATACCTCAGCCAACCAGGTATCCCATTTCTAACAACCCAGTACATGCACGCACTGCAAAGCACTACATCCTCCATGTACTGTACTTCTCTGAGGTACACATACACCCAGTACATGCACTAACCTGCACGCACTGTACAGCACTGCTCTATCCCTGTATTTTGCCCTTCCCAATCACACATACGACCCATGCAGAGTCACCACTCCTGCACTACACAGCACTTCACATCTAACTGATATAGGTCCAGAGTGAGTTAAGCACCCAGCAGTGTAACTTTAAAAAGTGAGTGAGCCTGTAGGCCACACTCCACTGACACAGATCAAAAAGGACCTTTTAACTCTACTGATCACTATACAGTATGCTGCCAACACCACATTCTTGCTGCTTAACTCTTGCTAAAGGCAGTAACTTACCATTATGAGGGTAGCCCTTTGGGCGCTCTTCCTGGTCCAACATGTCCGAAATCCTTGAGACAGGCTGTCATGGTGCAGACACTTGATCCATGTTTACCTATGACAACAAAAATCAGCATTAGGGATCCAGACAACAGTACCATTGGGCCCCCAGGGAAGGGGTACATGTCCATTACCATCCAGAGGATTTTCTGGCCCAACATACCTTAATGGTCCATTGTTGTAATTTGAGGTTATCATTTAATATTCAGTGCTACTACTAGGCCCCAGAAGTCCATGCCAGAGCAGTTCCAAGTATTCTGTCAATAATTCTAGGTCATTCAGAGGCTAGAAGAGTGACCACTCGGAGGTGTCCATTCTGTGGACATTTGTGAAATCCCACACATTCTATTACAACCCTAGTGTTACTAGTGCGTGCTGCTCTTCATAGGCACTGGATACACATCTGCTGTTTAATTATTTTGTGTTTTTTATTTTACTTTTGTTGGAAATTGGGTTACTGGTTGAGCAGGTGAAACCCTACTCAGACAGCAACCACAACCTATGTCAGGGTGAAACACAAGCAAACTCCAAATCAACCTGAGCTTAACTCTCTGGTAGCTTGCCACAAAGCAGTAAGAATTAACTTAAGGGCCATGTGTAAAGTATTTATACAGCACTTCAAACAGCAACAAAGTGGAAACCAATTTAGAAAAATAGAGTAAAATGTAATAAATTATTTGAAACTAAAGCAATATTAATCCAATCAGTAGAACCGGAGATATGCAATTTAAAATGTTTAAGTAAAACCAGCCTCTAAAAGCATAAAATGCCAGCTGTGGATATCTGGTCATGCCAGATCGGGTCAAAGTCAGGAGTTCAGGCTGACCTGAATGGAGCGAGGACTGGATACAAGGACCAAGTTAGGCCAGCTGAAAAAAGTACCTTAAACTTTGGTTTGCAGAGCATTGCAAGATCCTGTGTCGAGGCTGTGTCACACAGCAGTGGTTCTTTGGAGCTGCAGGGCTGCGATATGGAGTCCTGTGTCATCCTCGAGGTTGCCGTTAATGAGTGGCAGTTCTGAGGAGTCTGCGAGCTAGTACGTGCATTCCGGCATCAGGGATACATCGCGCTGAGGTGGTTCTGATGGGTGTATGAGGAGATGCTTCACGCTGCATCAGTTCTGGTTCCCGGGAACACAGCTGGGCTGGTAGAGCACCTTCAGGCCCACTTCCAGGGGACAGGACTGTGGTGGCCCCACTTGGGGGGGCAGGGCTCAGAGCAGGCAGTGCTCAGGTGCTGGGTTCAAGGTGTCTTGAGCCTTTTTTGTCCCTAAGGCTCTGATCAGGAGGCAACTAACTAGCCCTTGGAGTCACTCTGGTGGTCCTGGGTTCAAGATGCTGGTCCAGTCCTTAAGTTCAGGCACCAGGGCAGCAAGGGTAGCAGTCCTTCTTGCAGAGCAGCACAGCAGTCCTTCTAAGTCTCCCACAGGTCCAGAGGTATACTGAAGAGTTGGGTCTAAGGGTCCTATATTACTTCACTTTGAATAAGGCAAAGGTTCTGGAGTTTTCCACCCCCAGAGGTATCTGGAATTTCCTGCCTGCCTGCCCTGGGCCTAGCTTTTCTGGGTCACAAAAAATTAGTGTCAAATCCTTTGTTAGTGTGCTCGGGCACAGTCTTTGTGATGTGCAAGTGTGGTAGGAGACAGCCCCCCCCATCAAGTCAGAGATGGCCCATCCTGCCAAAACTTATTGCTTGTTATCTCACTGTCTGGGAGAAATACACAAAGACCAACAGCCAGTTACACATAGTCATGTGACCCAGGATACAGGCTGAAGGTACCAAATGGTTAGGACAAGAAAATGCAAACTTTCTAAAAGTAGTCTTTTCAGAATTGTGACTTAAAATCCAACTTTACCATTAAAGAGGGTTTTAAATTACAATTCCTTGGACACCATACTCAATATTCCTACCTGCTGACAATAGAAAGTTATCACTTATTAAATGTAATAAGTTAATCCACCATTATCCTATGGGAGAGGCAGGCCTTGTTATAGTAAAACACAAATGTAAGAGTTTTTTTCACTACCAGGACATCTAAAAGTACATGCCCAACTATTTAAATGCACTGCACCCTGCCCTATGGGCTGTTAAGGGCTTACCCTAGAGGTGACTTATAAGTATTAAAAAGGAAGGTTTAGGCCTGGTAAATTGTTAAATTTAGCAAAACCAAAGGGGATGATGGACGGAGTGTTGAACATTGCAAGCACTCACCCCCAGTCAACTGATCTGGGTTTAATCCATCATCACTCTTTAGCTCACTCTGCCACCCCAGTTCAGACATGGCCATATGCAAATCAGTCTGACCCTGTGCCTCATGGGAACAGTCCAGCCCGAACTGCCAAGCCATGTCGTCCCTGGACCGGAAACAAACATCCTGGGACCGGTTTCTGGCTTACAGCCGTCATCAGCCAGGCTATCTTGAATTCAGTGGCAAAGTGAGCAAGGGACCCACGTCTGGGAATACCCTGCCAACTTAGGGCAAACATAGCAAAACCAAAGGGGATGATGGACGGAGTGTTGAACATTGCAAGCACTCACCCCCAGTCAACTGATCTGGGTTTAATCCATCATCATTCTTTAGCTCACTCCGCCACCCCAGTTCAGACATGGCCATATGCAAATCAGTCTGACCCTGTGCCTCATGGGAACAGTCCAGCCCGAACTGCCAAGCCATGTCATCCCTGGACCAGAAACAAACATCCTGGGACCGGTTTCTGGCTTACAGCCGTCATCAGCCAGGCTATCTTGAATCCAGTGGCAAAGTGAGCAAGGGACCCACGTCTGGGAATACCCTGCCAACTTAGGGCGAACATAGCAAAACCAAAGGGGATGATGGACGGAGTGTTGAACATTGCAAGCACTCACCCCCAGTCAACTGATCTGGGTTTAATCCATCATCATTCTTTAGCTCACTCCGCCACCCCAGTTCAGACATGGCCATATGCAAATCAGTCTGACCCTGTGCCTCATGGGAACAGTCCAGCCCGAACTGCCAAGCCATGTCGTCCCTGGACCGGAAACAAACATCCTGGGACCGGTTTCTGGCTTACAGCCGTCATCAGCCAGGCTATCTTGAATCCAGTGGCAAAGTGAGCAAGGGACCCACGTCTGGGAATACCCTGCCAACTTAGGGCGAACATAGCAAAACCAAAGGGGATGATGGACGGAGTGTTGAACATTGCAAGCACTCACCCCCAGCCCGAACTGCCCTGGACTGTTCCCATGAGGCACAGGGTCAGACTGATTTGCATATGGCCATGTCTGAACTGGGGTGGCGGAGTGAGCTAAAGAATGATGATGGATTAAACCCAGATCAGTTGACTGGGGGTGAGTGCTTGCAATGTTCAACACTCCGTCCATCATCCGCTTTGGTTTTGCTATGTTCGCCCTAAGTTGGCAGGGTATGCCCAGACGTGGGTCCCTTGCTCACTTTGCCACTGGATTCAAGATAGTCTGGCTGATGACGGCTGTAAGCCAGAAACCGGTCCTAGGATGCTTGTTTCTGGTCCAGGGAAGACATGGCTTGGCAGTTCGGGCTGGACTGTTCCCATGAGGCACAGGGTCAGACTGATTTGCATATGGCCATGTCTGAACTAGGGTGGCGGAGTGAGCTAAAGAATGATGATGGATTAAACCCAGATCAGTTGACTGGGGGTGAGTGCTTGCAATGTTCAACACTCCGTCCATCATCCCCTTTGGTTTTGAAATTGTTAATTTTGCCAGATCGAAATGAAAGTCTTAAACTGCCTACACAGACTGTACTGGCAGGCCTGAGTCATGTTTAAAGGGCTACTTAAGTTGGTGGCACAATCAGTGCTGCAGGATCAATAGTAGCATTTAATTTACAAACCACTGTTACATGAAGTAACACTTTACTAGGGACTTAAAAGTAAATTAAGTGTGCATATAGGGTGCAAGCCAATTCTAACGTGTTTAAATTAGAGAACATAAGCTGTTAACACTGGCTAGCAGTGATAAAGCCAGCAGAAACAAAATAAGCAAAAACAGAAGACTGGTAGACAAAAAGTTGTGGGAAAACCATGCCAAAGATGTCAAGTCCAACAACTTTGTTATTTGTTCCCAAATTAATTCTCCTGGGGCTACTCAGCTTGTCACTGTTGCTTAATCAGCAGCCGTTAATTGACAACGTGGAAGCACAGGATACACACTCCCCTGTACCAATGCAGATGGAAGAACTGCTTAATGCTTTTTTGTCTGATATTTTCGAGCAAAAAGGACAGGTTGGTGGAAAAGTGGGTAGGCTGATGGAATAGTGATGGGACTTGTAGGAGAATGGGCATCCTGGGGAAAAGTAAGCAGAGTGGGGAGAAAGCCAGCAGCCTGAGAAGGAAATGGGGCGACTCAGAGCAGAACTTGGATGAATAAGAGAAAATAGGCTGAGAAGAAAGTTGACATGCTTGAGTGGAGGATGGATAAACTGGTGGCATAGCCGTCCGACTTAGTAAGAATGGCAAATAGAGGGAAGTGGATAGGGTGAGGGGAAAGCAATCAGACTTCAGGGAGAATGGGCCAACAAGTCAAGTGTGCAGACTGAGGGAAAATTTGAGCAAACAGGAATGCTGTCGTAAAACTCCACTGCTGAGAGGGTTCTGGGAGTAACTAAACTATGGAGGTACAAAGGTGGATTGAGAATTTCAAACAGCCAGTAGTGAGACTTGAGGGGTAGATGGCTACTCTTGAAGGGATTGTGTGAGGACTGGCAGAAGGCTGACTCAGGGTCTACCTACTAGGCTGTTAATGGGGTTCTGAGACATCAGATGTCTCTATCCAGGTGCTGGTTGAATAAGGACACTTTTATTTTATCTTCCTGGATGGTGTTTATATCATGTGACGGCCCATCAAGTGGTGTACTTGGTGCCCATGATGTTTAAAAAATATCAGAGCAGCATATGGCAGTCCTCATATTTTTAGCTTCGAAAGAGCATGTGACAGGACCGACTTCGATAGGCGATATAGTGCACAGTAGGTCAGCGATGGGCCTGAGAAAATGTGGGTTTGGTGTCAACCTGGTGGCATAAGAAGGTCAGCAAGAGCTCCAGGGGTGAATATAGTGCTCAAAGGTCAGTGATTCATGTACCTGTCGACTCAGTGAGATTCTGATATGATGGCAGATTGACAGGGAAGGAGAAGCCCAGCAAAAGGCTCCAGGCATGGCTAAGAATTGATGATGGCCAGACGAATGGGGCTGATGGTTTTAAAGCCGGCCCAGGATCTGAGGAACTCTTGATGGATGAATGACTGTTAGGGAGGGTTAGCTGTTCTCATGGGGGCCTAAGATGACAAAGGTCATAGTCAGTGGAGAACTGTCAGGATGCTCTGTGTCACTGCCATAAATGGAGTGTGACAGAGCCCTGCCAAGGTTAAAAACAGGAGTTCAGACTGGCCACTAGCCTTCATTTGAAGGTCTCTCTCAAAATAATAATCAGCGTAACAAAGTAATGCCTGACTTGGATGCTGAAACGTCTAACCAATATAACAATGTGGCAAATGCTGCTTTGGGGCCAGCCCTGTACTTAAAGCTTCTACATGGATGACTACTGTTTGGGGATAGGATGTGATAAAGAGGACAAAGAGGAAGAAGTGCTGGAGTATAGAAACATGAATAGGAGGAGGAAGACCAGTAGGAGGAAGACCAGTCAGAGAAGGTATATAAGGAAGTCTGGGAGGAAGATCAGGCTAGGAGGGACACCAGTGCATAGTAACCCGCCCCCACCTAGAAGACTGTACCCAACACTAATTGGGGTCTTCTGTGAAGTCTGATGCACTGTTTACGGTTTGGGCGGCTGGCCATTGCCAGACTGCTCTGGGGAAGGGGAGTTCGGCCTTGTTGGGGGTTCTTCTTTAACTGTTTTGTTCTGTTCTACTGCAGGGGAGGTGCTGGTCTGTTTTTGGGGGTTGGGGGGATGGGGGAGCTAGGGCTGGGGTTGAACTCCTGCAAATGGCATCCACGCATTACACACTGAACTTTTTGACATGGCAAATTAGGGGGATGGGGTCGGCAGCTAAACGGCATAATATACACAGATATTTATGGAGAAGGGGGGTACAGATTGCCCTACTGCAAGAGACACAGCTTATACAAAATGAAGTAGAGAAATTGCGTTGACGCTGGAGAGGACACATCTTTGCGACCACCTATTCTGCGTATGCCAGAGGAGTGTTAATCTGGATAAGAGCTGGAGTACCCTTTGAGCCCCTACACACCGTGGTAGACAGAGAGGGTAGATACATATTCCTGAAAGAGAGGTGCACGGAAGCGAGATCACCCTGGGCACCGTATACGCACCTAATCAAGAACAAGGGCCCTTCCTCCAAGACCTCTTAACCCATATAGCCAGAGTGGCAGTGGTGGACATGATCCTGGGAGGGGATTTTAACTGCGAAGCTGACACCACATTAGAACGGTCACACACCCCACTGCCAGGAGCCCAGGCTTACTGCACAGCAGTGGCTCTCAGGGACTGGATGGGACACTGGGGTCTGGAAGACGTTTGGAGGACACAACACCAGTCCGAAAGAAACTACTCATATTACTCCTCCCTGCATCAGTTACATACAAGGATAGATGCCTTCCTCTGCTCCTCCGGTCCAGGACATTTCATTACATGTATGGAGTATCTGGGACGCACATTCTCTGATCATAGTCCATTACTGTTGTCCTTCCAACCTTTGGGAAAGCGCCCACTGATTCCACCATAGCAACTCAACCCACTGATGCTAGAAGATTCTTGCTTCCGGTAAACCTGAGTACAGCCATTGACGCATACTTTTCTTCCAACGCACATACAACGTCCACAGTGCTGGTAGACTGGGAGACATTTAAGGTGGTGACAAGGGGGATCTATCTGGGACAGTCGATAGGGGCACAGCAAGAATTATACCAGGAATTGCGAGGCCTGGAGGACAAACTACACGGACTGGACAATGCACAAGGCTCAAACATTACAAACCAGAGACAATTGAAGGACACACGAGCATTGTACCATTAGGCCCTTGAGAGACTGAGGTGCCATGATTCAAGGGGATACCTCACTAGATTGCAGGAGGAAGAAGGTAGATCTGGGCGCCTATTGGCCTGGTTGATTAGACCAGAGACACATTAGACCAGAGACACATGGTTCCCCAATTACCCATGTTTGTATGAAAACAAACCTGTCCACGATCCAGAGGCTATTAATGCCCTGTTTTGAGATTACTATGACTCCTTGTACAGAGCACGCCCCCAGGCTCCTCAGGAAGTGCAGTGTGCCTTTCTGTCACTATTGCCTCTTAAAATGCTGGACCGACAGGTGAAAGAAACACTAGGCGGACCGGTAGAAATTCAGGAAATCCAGGCAGCCATTAAAGGCATGGCCACAGGCAAGACCCCGGGCCCAGACGGTCTCCCCATGGAATATTACTCACTATACGCGTCGAAATTGGCTCCTCCTCTAGTGACCCTATATGCGGAATCCTTACGGCTTGGGCAGCTTCTTGAGTCTACTGGGTATGCACTGGTGATCCCACTCCCGAAGATGACCTCTGAGGGGCCCCATGTTACAGATTTCCGGACCCTCTCCATGCTCAATATGGATTTAAAAATCCTTAGCAAAGTACTGGCGTTCCGTTTACTACCACACATGTCTACACTAATCCACCCCGACCAGAATGGCTTTATCCCTACCCCGAATACTTCTTTTAACTTACTCAGGGCTTTACCATCCCGAAGTGCAGCTCCTCCCATGAGTGGCCCCCCTGCCCATAGACCTGGAGAAGGCGTTCGACACCGGACAGTGGGACTTCCTGTCCGAAACCATACGACACATGGGATTGGGAAATGACTGTGAGAAATGGGTGGAAGTATTGTACGAACACCCTACGGCCAGAGTCAAGACAGGCAAAACGGTTTCCACGCAATATCAGATTTTTCATGGGACTTGACAGGGATGCCCACTGTCACCCCTTTTGTTTGGCTTGGCAATCGAACCACTTGCAGTGCTGTTATGTCAGGGAGGAGAGAGGGTGGGCCTGACAGTTGGAGGACATGTTCATACCATCTCACTTTATGCAGATGATCTTCTGATTTATCTTAGCAATGCTGTACAAGGCTCTGCAGTGGCACTTGACCTCCTGAGTAGATTCAAGCATGTGTCTAGCTGAAAGGTTAACAAAAGCAAGACTTACCTTCTTCCCTGTAGCCCCGAACCTCCCTTGCCCCATAGACCTTCCATTGGATCTTAATTGGGCCCTTTCCTCTTTCAAATACTTAGGGATACACAACTTCCATTCACTGGCGGATTTGAGGGATGGGAATTTGGGAAAAGCGCTTAGAGCCCTTAGATCATGTGTACCATTCTGGTGCTCATTACGTCTTCAATTATGGCACGAGCCTCCCTGGCAAAGATGGTCATGTTGCCACATCTTCTGTAATTCTTTATCATTCCTGCGACTGTTGTGCCCAACGGGTGGTTCAAGCAAATAGATGCCTTGCTGTGAGATCTTCTATGGGAAAGGGGTCGTCTCAGCTTGTCCCTGGCAACGCCCTATGATAGATGGTGGTGTGGGAGTGCCAAACTTTGAACTTTACTTCCTGGCTTCTCAGCTACAGTGTTTGGCGCAATGGTTGTAAGGCACAGGCCCTGAGGGGACAGATCTGACAGACTCCTGTGACCGCACAACACTATTAATAGCCAGAATGCTCCACCCAGGAGTGGTAATTCCTCATCAATTTCTGCTACAGACCACTGCCCTGCCGTGTTGGAAACACTGCGTGGCCAAAAATGCGGGGACTCCCCTGTACGCCCCGGACCTGCCCCTGATAGGCTTACCGCATGGTAATCCCAAGACGATATTCACCTCTGACCAACTGTCAGCTTGGACGGAGGTGGGATTGGAGACAGTGGGGGACTACGACCAGCAATCCATCCTTACCCCACTGGAGGATCTGGTTGAGAGCTTTGAACTTCAGTAAGGACAGTTCCTACAGTACGAGGCCTTGACCCAAATGTTTAAGGGGTTGTGGGATAACGGATGAGAGGAACCTCCGACCCATGCGGTGCTACAGGCCATGCTCACCCTAGGCAGCGCTAGACACCAGGTGAAATGGTTTTACTCTACATTAGCTGAAATGTTCCGTACCCCGTTACAAAAATTGCGAGACAAATGGGAGACAGTATAACATAAGGAGCTTTTGGATCCGGAGTGGGGCAGAATCTTGGCATACCATAAAAGGTTTCCCACAAAACAAGGATGAAATATATTCAATTCAACTACACCCACATGACGTAGAGGACTCCCCACAGGCTCCGTGTCGCCTACGGCTGTGAAATACATAACTGCCAGAGGTGTAACCATAGCGACACTGACTTCATTCACATGATCAGGGAATATGCCACAGTAAATAGGTTCTGGGTGGAAGTCTTGAAGTTGGTAGGTGCAGCAAAAGGGCGCGCTCTCGAACTCACAATCAGAACTTGCCTGCTCGGACTGTTCCCCCAACCACCCAAGTGTAAAATAGGCACCAAATTCCTGGATCTAGCACTAGTCCTGGCTCTGAGGAGAATAGCATCGACGTGGAAATCCACCTGTGGCCCCATAATTGGAGACTGGAAAAGAGACGGAACCCACTGGGCTGGAGCAGAGGGGAGGGGCTTGACCAGAGAGGATGCACAGGGACTGAGACGTCACCCCATGGCAGAACCCTGGAGAGAGGTCCTTGCAAATTGGGAAAACCCTGAGAGGTATCATGAAGGGGTTGAGGATGATGGAGATAGCTCTCGCTTGGATGGAGAACAAGACCAGTTAACCTGAGTGGCTAACAGGAATAAAAATGTATGTGGGTAACAACAGTAATACAGTAGGGAATCAGGTGCCCATTGACTCTATGAACAGTACGAAGGCTGCCTTTTTGCTACACCACCCCCTTGACCTGCCTGAGCATTGGGTAGACTGACCCAATAACAAACTGTGGGTTAGGTGAACATTGGATCTGGCCTGTGGCCCCGCTGCCCGGTGCCCCCCCCAGACCCCTTCCTTTCCTCCTGAAAGACTCCTGTATTCATATGCCACCCTGCACAGAATAATTGTTAATAAGTAGTTGTACTCTGAGTTATATAATCTGGGTCACTTCCCCTTGGTGCTCCCTTTCTCATACCGAATGGCATAGGAATATAATCTACAAGCTGCATACATAATAAACAAAGCCCTAGGCTGCCACAGTCATATAAATTTGGTCACAGACTTTGTCTTCAGTTGCTGTGGTTCTATGGTGGTCCAACCGCCATAGTTGTAAAACGGCAGTCAAACCACTGGTGTAGCAGTCCCCGACCACCACCCCACCACTGAGAGTTTGGCAGTCCTATGGACCGCCAAACTCGCAATTAGGCCCTCAGTGGCTAACCATCCATAAGTACAGGTAGATCTATAAAGACAAGTGTAAGAGAAAACACAGGAGGAAATATAAGAGAGTAAAAGAAGCAGAGAGTACTTGTAAAAGCAACAGAGTCCTTGGAAGAAGGATGCTGGTGGGCACAGCACACTCATCCAGTCTGTGCAACAGAGAGGGTGAAACCTTATGCCCTGGTTATGTGGTGGGCTATATGATGGTGACAAAAGCAAGGCCCTAGTCCGGGGCTCCCACAAAGCGATAAGCTGCTGCTACCTAATATGTCCAATCCACCTCAGAAGGAACTTGGCTTACAGACACCCAGTGTGGGTAACAGCTAAGAACAAGGCCCCAACACCTACCAGGGGGTAGAAGAAGGCCATCCAGGAACATAACATTGTGGTGTTATAAGCTTGAGAGAATGGGGGTGAGGGAGAGCTGCCCGTTTCCGGTGAGTGAGATAGGACCTTGAATGCCTATGCTGCTGCCTAAACTAAGGTGGATATTTATGAGGATGTGGCGCAGCACAACAAGCCATCTTACTGGGCTATGCTGTGTCAAAGCGAAAGGGCAGGAATGTGCTGTATTTAAAAGAATACTGTGATTTGGTAAAAAAGGGGACCCCTACTATAGACAATAAGACTTGCTAGCTGTAGGGAAAAATACAATTGGGGTAAAGAATTCGCTAAACACAAGTTGGATGATCATACAAAGCATATCAGGCCTAACTTTTCTGTGTGTAAAAAGAAAAACATAACAAAATGCATGTACATGAACATATATATGTAACAGAAACCAAAAATGTTTGATGTATAACAAAATATTTTTATTCTAGGTATTTCATTAATGGAAAATACTCTTATTTTATAACCATATATATGACATGACTAATACAGAAACAACACTATACATAAAGATGAAATATACAAAAAGACAAATTATACAGTGATACAGAAACTAACTATGAATGAAGACAACACACAACTATATATATAACATGAATTATACAAAAAAGGCAATGTACACAGAGTTAAAATGTACAAGAAAAGTAATAGGTAATGAAGTGGTACAAAGGCTGGCGGTAGATGAAAACTACGCGCGTTTCGGCATGTATGCCTTCGTCAGGAAACCCAGCTATACTTTTTCTAAAAAAATTAAAAACAACATATCAACAATTATATATATATGACTAGGCCTGAAACATAAGCTATATTTAATAAAATAAGAGCAGGTCATGCTTCTTGAAATAGATCCACAGTGCCAGTGGTACCAGGGAGCCACATGCAAAGCTTTTCCACACTAAATATATATATGTGTGGAATAAATTCAAGTTGTTAAAAAAGTGGAGAAAGAGGTAGTCAGAATTCAATGAATAGTGACGTGAAGAAATACTACCATCTCCCAAAAGAACCTTTTTATCCCCAAGCGATAACCACAAGGTGATAAAGAAAGATATGGAAAAAAGACATAAGACAGATAGGTAAAACTAGGCTGAACATCATTGTGAAACGAGGGGCTTAAGATGCATAAAATGCCTCCTCTCTGAGTTATAGGCACTCACACCAACTGTAATTCCACAAATGTGGTATACTTGATCACCTGCCCTTGTGGTCTGCATTATGTGGGGATGACGACTCGTAAGGTGAAACAACGTATTGGTGAACATAGAAGTAACATCCGATGCAGGAGAATCACAACCAAACTTAGTGAACATTACATACACCACAATCACACCACGAATGACTTACAGTGGACAGTCATTGAACAGGTGACCGCATGTAGAAACATACCGCAGTCTCTGTTTGAGAAAGAACAGAGGTGGGTCTATCGTCTGGGCACAGATAAAGAGGGGCTGAATGATCATATTCCCTGGAGCACTGTACTCAGAAACTAACAGAATTAGTTTCAATTTTTTCTGTTTAGCCGCATGACCCCCACAGAGTGTGAACTGTTTAGACACCTACTGTTTAGACACTCCCTGTTGACAATATCTGGTACACCACCTGGCACATTCAACTATCTATAGAAGTGTTTGACATCTTCATGAACTGGTATAGGCACATGACATGACAAGCAAGCAATGCACATAAGAGGATAGACCTGACCTCTATATACGAGAGAGGACAAATTTCCTTTGTGTGGTTTTGTTGCTAACGAATACCCTTGCTTCAGTCTTCCCTTTGAATGGTAGCACAGTTGGCATTTGACATAACGTGCCTATCGCTTGTGAATAAAGTTTTGTTGCGGTTTTATCGCATCGGTATTACTGAAGTCAGCGTCCTAGTCTTTTCTGGTGACGCTGCGGGCCACATGATTTAACTTTTCTTCATTCTGATTGGCCCCTCTGTTGCCGTATACGTAATGACGTAGCTACTAGGGCTCCCCCGGGACACCGACGCTCAAACCGAGGTTCCTGGTTGCGTTTCCATACCCACCCCCTATATAAACACGTGGAACACCGGCCCTTCTATCGACGGGGTCCGGTTTTCAGAGGGTTCAACCAGGTACCAAGCGGGTGTCTGGCTTTCTCGGCGTGAGTGTGTTTCGAGCAGCCCTACCACACAGATAAGTGACCAGCCTGCTGTTGCGGGACCGAACTTCATATTTATGTATTTGTTTTGTCTCTACCTTTCTATAGGGTGTGCCAATCAGCCACCACCCCCTCCCGAGACCCAGGGTGTGTTTAGTGATCACCCTATGTGTAAGACATTTCTTTTCTTTTCTTTTTCTTTTTCCGTTGACAACACCGCTTGGTTGAGCCCGTTGTAGTCACGTTAGCGTTTTCTGATTTGACGCTCTGTGACTCTCCACGTCACAATAGGCGTGTAAGTAAAAATAGCGCTTAATGTGATACCACCTATGTTTATAGTGGTTCCAGCTTTTGCCACTTTCAATAACTTTCTAAAATATGTGCACATTCATATCTCACTACTGCACGACAGCTCCTTGAGATATAGTTTCCGGTGCACTCCGAGAAGAGCACTTTTGTATGCTGAAACTGGAACAATGAACGTCCTATGACCACATGCTTACTGAATATACTTATGTCTGTGTGTTTGTTCGTTCTTGTTCTTTCATTTCAGAGATCTGCAGGGTCCCAATAAGTAAGAAGGATCCCGCAATGATAGTAGGTTTTTAAAGACTCTTTTTCCTACTTTTTCACGTATTTGACCTCCAGGTTAGGGTGAGCCTTAGCGTGCTCATACCGCCGGGGTCTTCACTTTGGTCCTGACGAATGCCTAGCTAGTAGCATCATAGAGGCAGAAACATGTTGACCACACATAGTGAGATTTAGCTGACCAATTTCTTCAGCGATCACATCACTCACATTGTTTTTATTTTGTGCCTGACTGACCGGCGAATAAAATCATTTTCGGATACAGCCTAGTCATTTTTAAATCACTTCACAATCACGTGCACTTGTCACTTCAACCTGCTCCGCAGTAAATCTGGCGTTGAAGTACACCGGGGAGGTACTCGACCTTCCTGGTGGGGCCCGATGATGAAGCATGTCACCAACTAGGTTGGTGAGTGAGGGCTTTATAAGAATCAAATTTGATTCTCCACGCCAGCTCTTCTCTTGAGAAGGCAAACTCTTTTGTTGTTTAGTCTACTATTTGGGGGATCAAGAGTGTTCCTTCTAAAAATTCCCTCTCTCTCTTATTGTTTATAGATACACATGAAACCTGCGTCAGGTTTAATGTGGGCGTTCCGTCGCAGGGTGGGCGTTCCGTCGCAGGAAAGCATCGTAAAAGTGACGCAGTGAAATCTACAAGATTTCACGGAGTCAGTTTTACGACGCCGCTGCGTCAAACCCTTACGCCTGCTTGAAGCAGGCGTAAGGAGTGACGCACCACGTTAAGTATGGGCGCCCCTGAGCATTGCTGGAGTTGCGTTGCGCTTGCGACATGACTCCAGCAATGCGCCGCCATTATGCCACAAGATGCAACACGCATCTGCCTATCCTTGCGCCACGGTGCGCCGCATTGTAAATGCGCGCATCCGTGGTGGCGCAAGGGGAAAGTTACGTGTCGCATCTATTCTGGCGCATCCCTGCTGATTTGCAGAGATGCGCCAGTCCTTGTAAATTTGCCCCTTTGTTCTTCAGAATAACACTCACAAGTACTGCACTAAGAAAATAAACTTTATGGTTAAAAGTGTTTATTTCAACAGGCTCGTCCTGTTGCTTAGCACATTCAAAATAACCACACAGAATATTATTAAAACAGCTCTAATGCATGTTGCAAACAACAAACACAATTTGATCAATTCTACCATAGTGAAATTGTCATCTAGCAACCTAACTCCCTAAAATCTACTTCTGTGTGCTAAACTATGAGAGCATCGAGTAGTAAAAACTTGCATCTAGAGTTTTGTAAGGAGAATCAATGCACTGCATTGTTGTTTACAGCAAGAGGCTGTAATTATCAGTAGCCAGGAAAGAGTGTTCCCTCAAAAGGCAAATACTCATCAGCAAAAATCCCTCATCTCTCGGAATTGGCTCAATATCAGCTTTCATGCAGAATGTAATGCTGTAGCTGTGTGGCAGCCTGGCAATCTCTGTCAGGATCTTCTGACAGAATCTTGCTATGTAATCTGTGGCGAAGGACTTCTACTCCCAAGTGGTCACTTGATGGACCTTTTTATTGTGGCTTTATCTGATATAGAGAATTTCTGACATAACCTTAAGAGTGTCTGACATGACCAGTGTGCATCAATATTCTAGTCTTAGATGCATTCTTAGAAACAAAAATGGTAAATTCAGACTAAATTGTTTATGTTACTATTATTATCAGACCTTGAATAAAAGAAAAAGATGTTGCATCAGGTGTCTTAACGATATCACTGTCTGAATGACTTGACACTTTCACAGGTTCTTGGAAAGATAAGGACAGACAGCATCTGCGTCAAAGGGAGAAATGCCGATGATCAGGCATAAATAGAGAAAATTGAGTCTCGGCCAGCTCAAGATGAAATCTGGCCCTAGGGACTTTCCGTCAGTCCCACAATATAGAGTAAGGGTAGGAGGCGGGGGAGATGGTATGAAAGACTCAGTCACAGATCCATATTCTTGAAAGAGGTAAGGGTGGCGAGAGAGGGGGGATTCCTCAGTCGCCAAAGTCGGGCAAAATAGATGAAAGTACACAGACGTACATACAAACAGGGGTGGAGCCTAGGCCTGGGGCATGGCAAGGAAAAGTGGTCAGGCAAGGGACTACATCTCTTCGAGCAGGGCAAACGACATAATGGAGCTCCCGATGTACTGAGTATCGGGGTTAGTACTTTCCTGAGGGCGCCAAGGAATGGGGTCCAAAAGTACAGAAAGATCTCTGATGTATTTTGGACCCTACTGATCAGTTTTCAAACAAGGCTGTTTTATACATCATCATGGACATGCACCCTAGGTGACTGCCAGTGCCTCAGGATACAAATATTGGCTGCAGGAATGGCTGAGGCAAGTTCATGTGTCGACCTTGTGGTAGCCTCTGCCATGTTGTGTAGCAATACTAGTCATTTAACAGTGGACACTGTCACAACTAGCAGTACAGCCTACCTGTGACTTGTACTGTAGAGGATCAGGGCAGTTGAAGAGAATGTTGGGGGTGTAACGGCCCGAGTTCTGACACCTCCAACAGTTCAAGTGCTGCAATGTCCTAATCTTGAAGAGTTTGTGTGAGGTCCAATACCAGTCCTGTGGGGATTTAAAAAGGCTGAATTTCATCCTGGATTCTCTCACCCCCCACCCTCCAACCATATGTTCCAGAATGTCTTCCCATTCATCAGGCTCATAGGTGACCCCCCATAAGACACTGACATTTTTTTTGTAAATGTAGGACGAGAGGTTTTGAGTGTAGGTGGTGTACCAAGAGGTTATAAAAAATCCAACACCACCCCCTTATGCAGGCCGCAGTGCTTAAGATATTGTAGAATGGGCGAGTCTGGGACATGCCAAGGCTGGGGCCCCAGGGAGCTGGTAAGACAGTGGACTAGTTGTAGATATCACCACTTTTGTGGGAGCGATATGGTATTCCTCCTGCAGATACTTAAATGATTTCATCTTGCCTTGCAATAGAAGCTGGCCAAAAGAATAAAGTCCAGCATGTTCCCAAGTCTTCCAATGAAGAAGTCAACCCCTTATACATTTATTGGCATTATGCCACAACGGGGCCTTAGCATAGAGTTCAGCATGTACCTGTAGTAGTTTGTGCACGTGAAGTCAGAAGCATATCATGGTTTGGAGGACAGGACTGGGTGATAGACATGCAGACGTCTTATGGCTAAACAGTAGTTAAAGGCCACTCTTAGGGGCCGATTACGATGTCGTTCGAACTAATCGGTCTCGGAATCGTTTCCGAACAAATCAGGTTGTGCGAGTCCGTCCGACCGATTACGATGCTTCCCAACATCGTTCGGTCGGACTCGCATTGACTTCAATGGGAGCCTGTGTTCCGAACGAGAACACAGACTCCCATTGAAAAAAGGGGTGGTTGGGGAAAAACTTGCACCCTGTGGTGGGCACCCCATGGTGCCTGCCACATTGTGCATGGTTGGGAAGAGGGGTCCCTTGGGTACCCCCACAGGCCCCAATCAGACGCCTCCAGGTGAAGGGGGGGGGCCGGCAACGGACTCGGGCTGTCCGAATGCCTTTCAGAACTGAATCGGTAGTTGGGAAATGTGTGCGATTCGTTCAGAAACAAGGGTTCCGAATCAGATTCTGCAATACCGAATCTCATCCGTAGCCTTTCTGAACGACATCGTAATCGGCCCCTCAGTGTCCATGGGTTAGTGTTCTATGGTGACCTAGAGTAGAGCGTCCTTTGCTCTAGCCAACATTTAGGCCAGTTGTGACAAATGGAGTGCAGTATAATAGTGCTCTATACAGGGGAGACTGACCATCAACTTGGAAATGTATGCCTAGGAGCGCCTTGATGTGACAGCAAGACAAGTAGTGGTAGCATTTGCAAGACATATGTGCATCTGGGAGTGACCACCATCTTGATGGCTTGCAGCCCCACCACACAGAGATAAATTCAACAAGGACCACTTCTAGAAGTCATCATAGAACTTATCAATAAGGGTTCCAAGTTGTAAGGGACCATGTTTTCCTATCCGTTTGTAATCCGTATACCCAGGTACGCTAATTTGTCAGGCCGCCATTGGAAGCGAAAACCTTCAATAGCCACCTTCATCATTTCCCGGGACATAGGCATTAACTCGCTCTTGTCCCAGTAAACTTCGTACCCTGACAATGCTGACAATTCCTCTATAATAAATAAAAGAGCCTGGAGTGTGACATGTACATCAGAAAGCGTGAGGAGTGTATCATCTGCATACAAAAGTAGTTTGGAGAGGCTTGCCGGCGTAGGGATGCCAGCAATGTCTGGGGACTATCAGATCGTGGCTGCCAAGGGTTCTAAAGCCAGGAAGAATAACAGCAGCAATAGCTGGCACCTCTGCCTCATCTCTCTATTGATAGAGAACTGTTATTTTATGTATTTGCACTTGGTTTTTGGATTGTAATCACGGTGCACAATGACATGAGTTATGAATACCAATATGTAATGGTGATGCAATACATATGACATATATGGAGGCAATGCACCATGTTAATATTTAAGAGTGATTTACAAGATTTTTTTTTATATAAGATGTAATAAACCAACATAACATATGATTCAAATTTGAATGAACATGCATAACAATTATGGAAAACAGAGTATTTCTTATATGCTCATGAAATGGTTGGTGAGTTTGTTGTGAATCTGCCATTTAAATGTATAATATGTTTGTACATTTTTTGAGCAATGGTGCAATTACATTTAAAAATAAAAAATCAAATGATTTAGAAATTGTATCCTTCAGCTGTAAGGCAGTATGTTTTCTAACTGTTTTCTGGGTGCGATCACAAAACTGTATATTTATATCTGGCACTATTGGAAATGGCTTCTTAAACAGAACAAGGCCAGCAGGGGCTGAAACAAGTAGGTCAGCTTTTGCCTGAATAAAGCGATGCTTTGTGAACTGGACTCTGTGTGTCCTTCTCTTTTGAAATGGACAATGTGTTTATCTAAAGGTGCATCACGTGTAGGATAGAAGCTTGTGTTGGGCCATCACCATCCTTGAACAGGAGCCAGTGGCGTAACAAAACTTGAGGCCCCCCCTGCAAAGTACATGGAGCCCCCCCCCCCTGCCCCAGTCAGGAGCTCTCAGGCTAGGGACCTGCCGTACGTGCACATTGCTGGCCAGTGTGCGGTGAATGACTGCATGCACGAGCGTATCAAACTAACTGGTCTCAGACCCAGTCACTCAGACTGACCCAGTCACTCAGACCCCCCAGGATATTGCTGTTTCGATTAGATAACATAGTGGCAGCAAAATGGAAATTTTGAGGCAAACTTTTGTGTTTTTTGTGGCTGCCTTGCACATGGAAAATTGTGCGCTTTATGTTGAAGAACTTTTATTGAAATCAAGTGAGCCATAAACATTTAATGTAACAATGGGAGGAGTAGGGTGAATGCGGGAAGAAACTAAAGGAGTGCTCTGAGAATGTTGGTATGAATGCAATGGCAGAAAAGGAGTGGAGTTCAGAGGTCACTTCACTGGGGTGTTGTTCTCTGGGTATGGGTTTTGGGTAAAGGTGGGCGAGCCACACAAAAGCTCGAGCTATGCTTGAGCCTGAAGCCTAACTCTGGCTCAACTCGAGGTCCTGTTGGAACCTTGAGCCCATAATGAGCTGAGTTTTCTTGTGGCTTCTGCCTGATGCTCTCCCTCTACCCAGGATGTGGCCTTACGGCCACAGGGGAGCCAGGTTCAAGTCTTGGGACCTCATTATAATGCCGGTCGGATGAGCATCCCACTGGCATTGTGTCAGAAACTGGACCACCTGACAAGGAGTAGGCGGCGCCGCTTTCCAAATTAGGATGCAAAGTGTACATTTCCTATTGCGGCTTGTGCTGCGGGCTGCAGCACAAGCCACAATAGGAAAAATACACTTTCTAAACATCCTTGCACCATGTGGTAGGCACTGCATGGTGTTTGGCCTCATAATGGAGGCCGTGGGGGGACAGGGGCCCTACCAGGGGCCCCCAAAGTCCTTTTACGACAGCCTTTCTAAGGTGGTCGAACCACCATATAATGGCTGTCTGCAAGGGACATCGTAATCCCTACGGCGGTGCCTGAGCAGGCAACGCCCCATTGTAGGGAATTACTTTCTGACCTACGGTCGGACTGGCTCCTTGAGCCCATCAGAATCATTGGTCGGTCCCTTTGCATGCTGCGTCTGACCGCCGCGCAACATATTGCATCGGTCGGACCGCAGCACTAGATGTCGGTTGGACCGCAATAGACAGGCCGTCAGTTGCGGTTTGACTGACATCATAATGAGGACCCTGGTGTTGCCTCAAAATCCTGTGATTCTGGGCACATCACTTAAAATTCTCAATGCCTTTACAAAATAAACGTGACCTTGTGTAATATAACTGGTGCCCATGTAAAGAGCTCAAATACAGTTGAGCCAAGTTCGTGCTATATAAAAACTGCACAAAAATTCAAAAAGAGGTAAAAACAAACCCTTAACTTAACTAGAGACAAATTGGCACCATTTAGTTGCTGATTTGTATGAAGTGAAACCAGAAATCCTGGATAAATTATGTCTTCCTCACTTAAATTGTGTGATCTTAGGCATATAGCTTATTTCACCAAAAATCATTTTTCTTCATTATCGCGTAAAAAATTACTTTCAAATATGTGAGTTCAGAATACCAATTGTACAAAAACACATTGTTTTTGATTTGATAGACTATTGTTGCTTAATAATAATTTGGGCCCTGTACAAGCTTTTAAAATGACAACTGTGTTACCTCTTAGTTTATATATGGTTCAGGTTTAAAAACTATCACTTTTGATGAGTACTTCTCAGTGTAGTGCCATAATGTGAAGCATTAATATCAAAGCTTATGCATGTTAAAGAAATACACTTTTTTGAGGTTGAATGCAACTTTGTAATATTTTAAGTGATGTTTGTTGTATAATTTACATAGCAAACATTTTCAAAGCTGGCTCTTGCATGGGCTCTATGATCCAAGTACGACCCTTAATTTGTTGGCTACAGAGGGGTGAACACTGCATTAGAAGTAGTGGTTGGTACATGCACTGTTTGTTCCTGATAAGAATAAATTGTAAAAAACTGTAGACTGTAAAAAACTTAGGGCCTGATTACGAGTCTGGCAGACGTAAGACTCGCTGTGTCAGTGGTCCTTCTGCCGCATGACGACTTTAAAAGTCGCTCCCCCTTGATGGTGGCGGAGCTGCGCCACAGTGTAACATGCTGAGCGGGACTGGCGCAGTCCTGCTCAGCATATTACGAGTTCCTGCACCGCCAGCCATTTGATGGCATGAGCTCTGCCATGAAAAGGCTGGTGGTGCAGGAACAAAAGGGGCCCTACAGGGCCCCCATGTCTCCCCGCCATGGGGATACATTGAGGGGGGCACAACATGTGCCCCCCTGTCTGTATTCCCCCAAAGTTCCAGCACAGCATAAACCTCACCGTACATGAAGTGCTGGAACTTTTTTGCTGTTTCCATAGGGGTGCATCTTTTCCCGCCATCGCCATGGGAAAGGCGAAGGACAGTCCACCGTACACAAATTCAACTTGTAATACTGTGGGCGGTCCTTGCGCGGCTTTGGCGCAGCTGTGTCGGCGGAGAGTCGGCGCAACCGCACCAAAGTCATAATTAGGCCCATAAAGTGTTTTACAGTCAGGAAGAAACAGCATTGCCCCCTGCTCTGCCATACTCTGCAGACATTTCCACATCAATAGTGACAGAATTCCTCCTCGACCGGCATGAGAAAGTCTGCTGCACACTTGCTGCTTTCAGACCCAGACCATCAGGTCTTGGCTTAGTCGCATCTGTGCAGTCGCATCTCAAGAAACTGGCTTTATGCCAGATGCTTTCCAGAGCAGCTGAGGACTTGCCTAGCACCTTTTCCACTGTGTGAGGAGTCGCACTGAGGACACATACGGGATTCTCCAGGAGCAACCTCCGTGATCGCTGTGAGGTTATTTTGATTTCCCACATGCACTGCTTAGAGAGAAAAAGTAAACGTCCTCCCGTTGCTTTTTTTTCTTTACTGGTGTCTGATTTCTTTTTCTTGAAAAAGCACAGAGCCAAAACACAAGCAGCATTTTCAGATAAAGGAAACAAACATCAAAGGAGTCTGTTTCTTTTATCGCGGCAGACACATAATGGAAATAGTGTGAATCGTGTGCCTTTGGTGAAGTAGCTAATAGCTGGAGGGTCTGACAGTCAGTGTACTCTGATGAAGGGGCCTCCTTGAGCTTGGGGCCTCCCCGCACCACGGGGACTGAGGAGGTTAATGGCAATTGCTGTTTGGAGATATAAATAAATACGGCGGAACCATTTTCAGTTTGGGGGTGGTTTAAGGCGGCGGGCGGTACGTGGGCAAATGATCGCCTTTTCGGCCGCTCAATCTGAAGCACGTCGCACTAAAATAGCTGAACTCCAGCGGGCAGTCGACTGTGCCTTGAACCAGAGAAATGCCCCTCTTCGGGGAGATGGGACAGCAGGGAATCAGCTTGAAAAGGCTAAAAAGGGGCTCAAGGAATTCTTTTTAATCGAAGAGATCAATAGTTCCCGGACTTTTCAACAATGTGTATATGAAGAAAGCCAAATGGTTGGTAAATTGTTAGCTGGGTTAACTAAGACTAGACAGGAAGCGGCCTTAATTACAGAGGTCATAGAACCCAAGACTAGAGTTACGGTGATGGACAGGGACAGAATAGCCCAAGTTTTTATGGAGCATTATCAACACCTCTACGCTACCACATATGCGGTTAGGCAAGACTCAATTCAGAACTATTTCGAGAGCGTAAATCTTCCGAGTTTGTCTAATTCCCTCGCGGAGCAGACTCAACTCAATATATCAGGCGCAGAAGTTTTGGTAGCTCTGAATTCTATCGCGGGAGCGAAAGCCTGTGGAAACGATGGGCTGCCTATAGAATTTTATAAGTCATTCGCAAAGGAATTGATCCCCTTCTTGACAAAGCTCTTTAATTATATAAAGACTGGTGGTGCTGTCCCCTCAATCTTCAAAGAAGCTATTATCGTTAGCTTTGTGAAAAAGGGTAAGAATTCCAAGGACGTTAACTCCTACAGACCAATTAGACGTCTTAATGCCGACTATAAAATTCTAATGAAAATCTGGGCTCAGCGTTTCACCCCCCTAGCACAGGAAGTGGTTCACAGAGACCAGTCTGGATTTGTCGCCGTAAGGTTGATGTCCTCTACTACTGGGTTTTTAATTCAGGCTCTCGATTTTTTTAACAAAAACTGTACTCCAGCGCTCATTATGATGGTGAATGCCGAAAAGGCGTTTGACCTGGTTAATTGGGATGCCCTTTTTTATGGTCTGGGCAGGTTCGGTGTCCCTCTCCAGGTCATAAAAATGCTTAGGAATATCTACCAGGGGGCCCAGGCTCAGGTGGTGATAAATGCAAACCGAGCCGGGATAGTAAATCTCAATCGTGGGACTAGACAAGGGTGTCCGCTGTCCCCCCTGCTGTTTACCTTCTTTATTGAACCCCTGGCTATAAAAATCTGCGACAACAAGGTAATTAGAGCGCCGATTCCGGGTATGGCAAAATTAAAGTTGTTCGCGGACGATATTATTTTATTTCTTAGTCCTGAGAGCCTGAATCTAGATTGGGTATTAACAGAATTTAGTCAATTTGAATTGATTGGGGGCTATAAAATAAATCAAAACAAAACAGAGATTTTAACTTTAAATACTGACTGCGATTTTCTTCCTGCAAATCTTAAACATCAAGCCCTTAAATTGGAACCAATACGTTATTTGGGGATTTATGTTTCCAACCAATATGGGCCGCTATTTAAATTGAATTATGAAGTTATGCGGGGTAAAATTAAAAAACTGCTGGATAATTGGTCACTTTTACCTCTAACCTTGATAGGCCGTGTAGCCCTCATCAAAATGTCCATACTCCCTCTACTCGTTTTTCTTTTTATAAATGTACCTTTAAAAATCAATACTAGCTACTTTAAAGAGCTAGAATCTATGTTTAGAGAGTTTGTCTGGAGCAAGAAGGCATCCAGGGCTAAACTCTCAGTACTACAACTAGATATTAATCTGGGCGGGTTAGCATTACCGAAAATCCGAACATATTATGAAGTGGCTATCTTAGATTTAACAGCTCGTTTGCTGGAATCAAATGGTTTATTAGATAATTTTTTTGGGGGACAAAATGGTACAGGAATCTGGTTCGCAAATCCCGATATTTCTAAAAACATCTAAACTCCCAAAGAGGACTAGATATAAGACTCTGCAGGAATATTCCTTTAGATTACAGTCTTTTTTTAAGCAAGCTGGCTTTTCTGGATTCCACTATCTAAAATTAGGTGAATGCAAAAGTTTAGGTCTTCAAATCCAATCTAACCACCTCAGAAATTGGAAGGAATGTGGTTTAGAAGAGTTGGGGCGCTTTTTAATGAAGAATAGAGTAATTACCTGGCAAGAGGTTCAGAATAGATGCGGTGAACGGAATAAGCCTGGCTTTTTTGAATATTTACAGATTATATATTTCTTACACAGATACAATTTTTCGTCTAGTGGTACCCCAACTAAGCTGGTGACCGCTCTATTTGGAGCCAAACTAAGAGGGGTGGGTAATTGGTATTCTCAGTTGTGTAACCAAAGTGAATCTCCACTGGTTGAGAAATTCCTAGAAAGAGTAACCCGGGAAACTCAATGCACTTTCTCAAGTCAGGAATGGCAGATCATATCCCAGCTAGGGAGCAAGGCTTTAAGAGCTGCAAATTTTAAAAGAATGGCCTTTTTGTCTCGGTGAATGGCATACTATACACCTAAAATACTTAACAAAAAATATCCTGAAGTAGAGAATAGATGCTTCCGCTGCCAGGCAGAAGGAGAAGGGGCTTGGCTACATATATTCTTCACTTGTCCAATGCTAGGGCCATTTTGGGTTAAGATGTTTTCCGCCATAAGCCAGACATTCTAGAAGAGGTTAGATCCAGAGGTTGAGGTAGCCCTTTTCGGCATTACCAGAGCCAGGGTAAACATAACAAAAGCAGAGGAGACCTTTTTAGCGATCTGCTCCCTCGTCGATCGCTCCCTAACTTTCCAGAATTGGAGGTCGGCGGAAGTACCTTCATACTCGAGGTGGTTAAATAAGATGAAACGAACCATGATGTTCGAAGAAGCATATGCCAGGCGGGTGGATGCTACAAGAAAGTTCACTGCGGTTTGGAAATATCTAGCGAATCTTGAAACTACGGCGGGATTAGAAGTCCTATAGATATTTTAAGTAGGATTAACTAATTTTAAGGCTGGGGTTAATATCTCAACAAAAATAATATAAAAAAAAAAAAAAAAAAAAGCACACATACTTGAATTGTGGCTTATCCCGTGGAATTATCTTGTTTGGTAAACAATAGCCTGTTTGGGGTATGTTTTGTGTACCATAGCACTTTAGCACCCCAGCACTTTAGCACTCTAGCACTTTAGTATGGTAGAATTGCACATCTGTAAAAAGTTGGGATATTGACTAGAGCACTTTTGAAAATCGGGGATGCATCCAGACTATTGTTGCAATATGTTTTAAATTTTTTTTATTTTATGTTGGTTGTACGCATGATTTGCATGTTTTGAACAAATTATGTTTTTAAACTCCCTGTTATTGATTGTTATTGTCATGACCCATATGCTCTGCTCAATAAAAATAAAAAATAAAATATATATAGTATTTTTTATTACTTTGAAATTGGTTAATTTGATGATTGTGCTAATTATGTAATTGTTTTTAATAATTTAGATATTCATTTATTAGATTATATTTACTTTTTGTTTAATAATTTTATAGTTTTATCATGTTTTAAAATAATGTGTATAATGTTTCTCTGTTATGAATTTATTTTATGTTTTATTTGTTGGAATTTTTGGGTATGAGGTTCGGAACTAAATCTGCGCTTTCTAAAATGTAATATTTTCCCTACTGTTGCAAACCACTGAATGGAAATAGCAGTTCTCATCCCTCCAAAATCATATACTCTCCCAACTGTTGCTTACTTCAGGGTGGAAATAGCAAGTTTAATCCCTCCAAAGGCCAGCACTTTTCTTACTGTTGCTCAGGTTGGAGGGGGCATAGTAAACTTGATCCCTCCAAAGTCCAATACTTTGCTACTGTTGCTCAGGTTGGAGTGTGCATAGTAAATATGACCCCCTCCCACAGCCAACCCTTTGCCTACTTTTGCTTATGGTGCAGTGGGAATAGTACATCTAACCCCTGCAAAGTCCAGCACTTTCCCTACTGTTACTTACATTGGCGTAGGAATAGTAAATTAACCCCTTCAAAGTCCCACACTTTCCCTGCTGTTGCTTATGCAGGAGTGGAAATAGTAAATCTAACCCATTCTAAGTCCTACACTTGCCCTACTGTTACTGACATTGGAGTGGGAATAGTAAATGGTATCCCTCCAAAGTAAAACACGCTCCCTGCTGTTGCTTACAATGGAGATGGAATAATAAATCTGCCCCCTCCCCCAAAGTGCAACACTTTCCCTACTGTTACTCTGGCTGGAGTGGAAGTAGTGAATTTAACTCCTCCAAGGCTAATTTGTTTATCTGACTTTTTTAAACTGTTTTTAGAAGCATATTTTGTTTTAACTTTAAAAGGTATTTGCATGAAAATTATTTATTATGATGTATTTTTAGTTTTTTTGATCTCATCTCAATAATGTAAAATCAAGTGAGCAAAATTTGAATACGCTGTTTTAAATATTTTATAGGGTTTATCTATGAAAAAATGTATTTTCATAGCACAATGTAGAGCAAAGGTAGATTGAGTCTTCTCAGCATACAAGTGCTTTCATAATCCTGAATCAAAGTGCTGGAGTGATTTTATTATTATTTTATTTACAGAGTAAATATTCGAGATGCTTGATGCTTTATTCAGGCCTGCGTTTCATCGACATTTCATCCTCAATTAAGATATAACCAACCTCTTTGCTTCATCTTGTGAAAATAACAGTTTTTCCCACATGTTCATCTGTTACATGTTTCTGAGGGAGAAGGAGGATGACAAGCAAGAATATTAATTTATTACACTTTGCACACTTTGGGGGATATTCTCAAGAACGTGCGATAAACATCGCCAAAATAGGTTAACGCAAGTTTTCATATCGCCGTCTATTGCGGGAAAATAACTCTGTGTTAACGTCGTATTTTCAACACGGCGGTAATATGCGATAGTCTCCCGATAACGCGTCAAATGTCTGCGATAATATTACCGGGACGGCAATGAAAATCCAAACCCGAACGAGAAAAAAGTTGCGATGGGCCCAACCGCGATAAGACAATCAGCGAAAAGCAGTGCCAGGCCTGCAAATCACACACGTCAGGCGGGAAAAATCACTACAAAAGCAGAAAAAAAAACCACAAACAAAAACCAAACTACTGCGAAGCACAATGGAGGCAGCCGGAGCAGGTACAGAGGACGGCCAGAACCCCACAAGTCCCCTGGAGGAGCAGCCTGGGACCTCGGGGACAGGGAAGGGCAAGGACAAGAAGAAGAGGAAGATGCGGTTCAGTCCGCAGGAAAACAGGATCCTGATCACGGAGGTGATAGAACACCATCAACAACTGTTCGTCACCTCCACTGTGTCATTGGCAACAAAATATGCAACATGGCAGTCCATCCTGGACAAGGTGAATGCAGTTGGAGTGCTGAGGAGGACAATGGAAGAGCTCAAGAGGCGCTGGAATGATGTGAAGCGCAAGACCAAGCAGAAACTCGCCACCAACCAGAAGGCAGCAATGCAGACTGGGGGTGGGAGTCCAGCGCCAGAGGAGGAGCTGGATGAGATGGAGGAAATGGTGTCAACAGTCATCAGTGGAGAGATGGTGGCAGGAGTTGGGGGACCGGACACTGCTCAACATGACCTAACACAACAGCAACAGGGTGAGTAACGACCAGGGACTGGGGGGACGGGGGAGATGGGCACAATGACACACATGCACAATTAAGTACAGCACAGTGCACACCCACAATGACTCTGGATCATGTCCCTGATCCCCTTGGCACACTACAGCACACCTAGAAACAGCAAGTAGGCCCCCGTCGACTATGTGCCCAGAGGGGGCCCTTCCCACACATCACCAATCTCACAACCAACCCATGCACATGTGCCAAACCCAGCAAAGCGGCGTGTCTGTGAGCCACACTGACAATGCAAGTGACACTGCATGACGATTAGCATGGCTGCAGTCCGATCATCATGACATGGTGCACGCCATCACACTGAGGTGGCTGAGTGTGGACCACATCCGCAAAGGAGCAGGTCACAATCTGACACATCCACCTGCACAAAC
The DNA here is from genome assembly GCA_963921515.1 of Calotriton arnoldi. Taxonomy (NCBI): domain Eukaryota; kingdom Metazoa; phylum Chordata; class Amphibia; order Caudata; family Salamandridae; genus Calotriton; species Calotriton arnoldi. The sequence goes on from CAWUFW010013948.1 coordinate 232,531, forward strand.
AACCCCTGATGTCAACAACACATCTGCTGACAAGCCATGCCCCAGAGTCCCAACTCCCACCAAGACCCAAATTCACCCAAGTCTGCAACATCTCAGTACTGTATGGGCACAGAAGTCAAAGGCACACCACCTGAAAGGGACATGGGGCAGCAAAATCAGAGCTGCAGGGGCGACTCTCCCAAAATGCAGCACACACACATGACATTCAGAGCACATCAGCATCGACAACAATGTGTTACAAACTGCAACACGTTTACAACAGGACAGAGGGCACAACAGGTGCCGCTTGTGTGTAGAAACTGGCCAAGCACATTTGGCATAGCAGGGAAATGTGAGATGTCAATGTACAAGTACAAACACATATCCGTGATGTTGACGAAATGTCCACTGTCCCGCATCAAATAGGCAGCTCCTCCTAAACAGTCACAATGTACATTGTCATGCAGTCTGCATGTGAACTTGTACAATGTGTCAACATACATGTGAACACAATGTAACACTGCATCTCCCCTTCACATTGCAGAGGGAGCATCAACACCTCCTGCAGAGCAGCCCCAACAACTCTTCACTGATAACGAGGAGGACATCCCCAACATCGACACCGAAGCCCTTCAAAACCTCATTGACAGCTTCGGCCCCCCACCTCCAGGAGCAGGGCAGCCCAGCTGCATCGAGGAGACCCCACCCCCTGCACAGACCACACAGCAGGAAGCACCTACCACCCCGGCTGTCTCCCAGGACCCCCACGAACAACACATGGCCTTCCAATGCCGAGTGTTAGAGGTCCAGGAGAAGATGGCTGATCAGGTGCGGGTGGGGTTCGACCTCATGACAGCCAAACTTGATGCCATACATGGGTGTCTGATTCCCATCAGGGACCACTTACAGTCCCTAACGGACACCCACAGTATGCTCCATGCTCTCCAACGATCCATGGCTGACATCGCTGGAGTCATGATACTGAGACAAGAACAACTGTCCAGTCAGAGTGGCTCCAGCGATGTCAGCCGGGAGTTGGGACACATGCGGGGGCTCATGGAGAACATGGAGCGAATGACGGCGGAAAGAATGGCTGCCACGGTTGCAGACCAGCGAGATGTGGCTGGGACCTTCCATGCCCTGCAGCACATCGTCATGGCATTGCTGCCTCAAGGCCTTGTGCAGATGAATGCTGCTGCTGCTTCTACATCCACATCTCCGCCCCCTGATGTGTCAGTGCCTCACAGTGTGGCAGGCAATCCACCTCCGGCCCCCGATGTGTCAGTGGCACACAGTGCGGCAGGCAATCCACCACCACCCACGTGTGAGGCACATGTGACATCAGAGGACGAAGATGCGGGTGAATCAACCTTACTGGTAAGGAGGAGGCAGTAGCATTCATCTCCGCCATATGGCCTGTCTCTGCTTGGTTCTGCCCTTTGCATCATCACCTTCCACTGTCCCCCGATACACTCTACGACACTCACCTTGGACATCGACATGGACTGCCATTTTCTGTTTGGTTACCAATGACATAGCGATCAGACTGCGGACTGAACTCTTCCTCTTCCGATGTACTTGTCATTCCCTGAAGGACTCTGGCTGGCCCTCCACGGGCCAATAATGTGAAGTGGGGTTTGCATGGCCCTGTACTGCTCCAGCTGCAACACTCCACTGGATGTGAATTAAAAATTCAGAATCGCACAGATGTTTCATGCCTTTGATCATTCAAGTATGAGAGTATGGATGAATGTAGGGTCAGTGATTCTCTTACGTCCATGTTGCTCATGTCATGGGACTTGAGTCACAGGGTGCAACATTGCCGATTGCAGTCCGGGTGGCGTAGACACTACAACAGAGACACAAGCATCAGTTACTTCCTTGTCCAGCCCAGAACTGAAGCACGCCCAGAGCCCCGGGCTCATTGTTCCCACCCCTACGCTGGCCTGCCATACGCCAGGCCAGTCTACTCCGCTTACGCTCAGAGGGGACGACGACAAAGCTACATGTCCCAGGTCTTCCCTGTAGTGATCTGCTGATCACTGGTCTAGTTGTCAGCATGCCACAGCCACTCCCTGAGGGCTGGTTAACACCCACACCACACCCATCCAGCACAGGCGTCACAGGACATGTGACCCTGCCAATAAAAGGGGCCTAGCACATCACATTCCCCACTGCTGGAGATGACATGATGGCGTCCGCACCACGAGACCCAATCATAAAGGGTCCATGACTTGTGGCGCACTGGGTTAGTGGCACCCGATGCACTGCGGCCGGACCGGGCCTACCGCCACGGGACGATGACTTGCGGTGCACTGAGTTGGTGGCACCCGCTGCACTGCGGCTGGCAGGGGCCTACCACCACGTGATGATGACTTGCGTTGCACAGGGTTAGTGGCACCTGAAGAGCTGAGCGGGTGTGCAGCCTGCGATGATGCGTAGGCCTCGATGAGCTGTTCTGCTAATCGTGGTTCGATTTGAATTGTGAGTCCTGCTGGACCGTAGTGCACGCCGAAGGCAGCAGTCAGCACACACATGACTCCGCGGTGCGGTGCCGCAGGGTGCGCTGGGGGCCTGTGGCGCGGAATCCAGCGATCGGCTGAGGAGGATGCACCGGCACGTGGTGGGCCCTATTGGAGACACGCCGGTGGTGGCAGGTAAGCATTGAGGCCTGGGTGCGCAGGGGTGGGCAGTCATCGCTGGGCAGAGGACCCGTCTGGGGACTAGGGCTGGGGTGCAGCAGGCGCACAGGATCGCGCAGACCCCACCGGTCATGGCGGCGGGCTCGTGGCTGGGTGAGGGGCGCCGCCCTTGCTGACATGACCCTACATGCGATGATCGTGATGTGCACGGGTTGGTTTGGGACGTAGCCACCTCGTCTCCAGTGTGAATGTGCCCGTTGAAGGTGGTCGTCCACGTGTGTGTAGGCCTATGGACAGGTTGCGGCGGAGCCTGAGACACACGCAGTAGTCACTTTGGTGGTGGATATGTGACGTGTGCATTCCCACAGTTGTGAGTTGGGGGATTGTGGAGTTGAGGTGTGTGGTGTGTTCAGTTGGTACTTGCCGATGGGCAGTGCATTTCCATGGGGGCCATCCGTAAAGCGCTGGTTGGTGGCGGACTTTCGGCCATGTGAGAATCATGCGCACTGCCTGGGGAATTTGCGACGACATTGATGGACAGGCCACAGTGGTCCACTTTTGTATGCACAGTGATGGCATGCGTGTGGTTGCTGTTGCGGTTATTGTGTGCAGTGTCGGCAGGGGGCACAAGTCATACACGTGTACTGTGAATTGCCCCCAACACGTGGGTGATGCCAGCTATGGTGTAGTTCCCTTGCGTGGTCTCAAGATGTTCCTGCGCAGTGTGGGGGGAGTGAGGGGCAGGGGTATCGAGCTGACACACACCGTGATGCTTTCAGGTATGATGAGTCCTGCATGATGTGACCGTAACAGCAGTTCGTGTGGTCGTTACCTTCCTCTTCATTCCTACGACGGTTATGGCCACACGAACTTCTGTTACGGTCTTCTCATGCATGGTTTATCATGCCTGTGAGCATTCCGGTTTGTCCAAGTGCAGTACACTGTACCAGATTAGGCATGTGACTATACGGAAGTTTGACCATTGTCACCATTTCTCCCACAGGTTTCTGAAGACACGTTGCCCTGTTGAAGTTCCCTGTTGGGAATGGAACGCGTAGGCTGAGCTTTTCGTTTTGTTTGTTTGTGTATTTGTAATAAAGTTCTGTTTTTACACTACTGTTGACTACTGGACTTCATGACCTGGCGCACCCACATTTCGGTTACTACGATCTTGGGTTTGGGGCACGGAGGCGTCTAGCACGGTTGGCGTTGGGGTTGGTTGCGCAGGTACACTACGAATTGGAACTATCGTGTGGTGCGGATACAGGGGCCCGCCGTTGTTTTTGTGGACATGCATCCATGACATATACCGTCCTATCTCGCTCCTCCCGGTAATTGGCAAAATCGCAGAGAAACATGTCAACCATACAGTTTCCACGTTTCTTGAGTCCAATAACCTACTCCACCCCTCACAAATGGGCTTCCGCCCTCGCCAAGGCACTGAGACCGCCTTATTAGCGGTGGTGGAGGAAGTGAGAAAAATCCTCGATTCTGGAGGTACGGCGGCCATAATACTCCTCGATTTAAGTGCTGCCTTCGATACGGTGAATCACCGTTCCTTGTCTCACCGTCTTAGGAACATAGGAGTGTCCGGCAAGGCTTTATCGTGGCTCCAATCCTTTCTGGAGGACAGGTGCTTCCAGGTTTTTGAAGGTGACATCTTTTCTAAACCTATCCCCCTTAGGTGTGGAGTCCCACAGGGCTCATCTTTTTAATGTCTATATGCATCCACTGGCGGATATTGTTTCCCCCTTTGGGATTCATATAGTTACATATGCCGATGACACACAGTTGGTTGTGGCATTGATCCAGGCTGACCATACGCCCTCTGATCTCCACGCTTGTCTTGAGGAAGTTACTAAGTGGATGAGCCTGTCTCACTTAAAACTCAACGGTGATAAAACTGAGGTTTTGCTGCTTGGCAACCAGTTAAATTTCAAGTCTAATACCATGTGGCCAGCCTGTATGGGCCCGGTACCCACCCCAAAAACTGAGATAAAAAGCCTGGGTGTCTGGTTGGATCAAGATCTTACATTTAAAGTCCAAGCCAGGAAGACCGCTGCTTCATGTTATGGCATGTTAAGAATGATCCGCAAAGTGCTGCACTCCTACCGGACCAAGCAAAAAAAACACTGGTCCAGGCACTCATCCTCTCCAGGATAGATTATGGTAACGCCCTCTACCTGGGCGCCCCTAATGCAGTCATCACAAAATTGCATATTGTACAAAATTCCGCTGCAAGACTGCTTATGGGAATCCATAATCGCTGCTCGGCAAAGCCGGCATTACGCGCCATCCACTGGTTACAGGTGCAGGAGAGAATTAATTTTAAGGCCCTGTGCGTTGCCCATAAGTCTTTAGGAGGAAACGGACCTCCTATTATCAAATCCATGATTTGCCCTTACAAGGCCAACAGAAGTCTTCGCTCAGACGAGCTGTACCTAGCAGTGGAATCCTAGGATTAAGAAGGCCAGAAGTGGCGGCCGGCGTTTTTCATATAATGCCTCAAAACTATGGAACGGCCTGCCGCTGCATCTGCGTAGAGAATCCAACCATCTATCATTCCGGAAACAACTAAAGACCTGGCTCTTTCCGTAGAAGTCCTGTCCAACTCTAGTGACCATTACAGCGCTGGGATACTTCCGGGTAGCCATGCGCTATATAAAAATATTTCCATTCCATTCCTTTCCATTCCATATGTGAGGGAGTTTGATGGGGCTGGCTGTGAGACTCCTCCTACTCCGGCAGTTGTTGGTTGGAAGGTACCAGGGGCCAACAGGTGCAGCACAGCCAGCAGCTTTGTCTGCGGGGAGATGTAGGTTGTCCGCTGTGTTGGTACCGTCAGCCTATGGGCAATGTGGGTCAGGATGCGGTGGATGGTTGTCCTTTTGAGCCTGTGTTGGCCTATGGCTTCCTCTGGTGTTGAGTCTCTGGGGCTGGTGCGTTTTAGGGTCGTCCGCTGTCCTGCACTGCCTAGGTGGTAATCCGGGGGGGGGTGGTCCGGGGGGGGGGGGCCTGGGAGTGATGGCGGTGGGTGTTGTGGCCCTCTTGGTTCTCCGAGCTATATGATCATTGGCTCCATGGCATCTGTTGGTCTTCAGATGTGGCTCTGGGCTGGGCTCCCTTTCATACTGCAGGTAGTCGTCCTGCTTAACACCAGCAAAAGGCAGGTGTTAAATCCCTGCTGCTAACGCGCCTTATCGCCTGTTCTTGGTTCGCATCTTAGATCTGGCTGGTTGTTGAGAATATCGCGAAGTGATGTTTTCGTGTGTTTTTGCACTGGAACACCTACTCTGCATATCATTAGCGTTAGTTGTCGCACTCATCCGTGGCGATGTTTTTTGCGGCAGCTATCGCTGGTAAACTGGCGATATCGGCAGTTTGCACCAGCTTGAAAATAGGGCGATAAATCTATCGCCACTTTTGCGGCGCTAAAGTGCCGATAAATCGGCGATAAGTCCTTGAGAATATGCCTCTTTATTGTTAATTATTATATCTATATTTCGCAGTTTCCTTGGTGCAGAAGACTGTTGCGAAAGAGGCCTTGTGAGACAGAGGGCTGTAAAATAGTAGGAACAACACTGAGGCATTAGGGGAATGGAGTGGGTTTACCTACGAGGAACTTGCATGCTAAGAATCATGTAGTGGCAAGGTGTGTATGCACTCAGCATGCACGGTTAGCATTCACCCACGGTTTCTCATGATAATTTTGTATCGTAGTGGTAATGCATCCTGTGCATCAGATGAAATCCAAGGGGTTCAAATTTTCTGTAGACTTTCGTAATTATTTAAGAGTACTTCAAGGTAGGAAAATGAACTAATACCTTGTTTGCTAACTAATCAGAAATTACTCTAAAAGAAAATTGCGGCTCTGGATTTACAGCTGCACAGTACAAATGATATGTAAGTCAAGCAATTCAATGAAGGGGAAGAAAAATAGGAAAAGGTGGGCTGAAGTAATCTTAGTACAGTTGGATAGAGTCACAACAAATGACAAATGTCGATGTCCTGATCCATAGGAGAGTTGACATTTCAGCCCAATAACAAATATTGTAGCGGCCCATCACAGTACTAAATCACGAAGGGAAGGCGTCATTACCCCTATCTCCCGAACGAGAACTTCCTAAAGAGATGTACAAATTAAATAATTCAATGTGCTCCGTAGAATTATTATGCAACAGGCATATTGGTAGCAGGTGAATTTTTCACTGAATGTAAATGCACTAAACTGATTTAGAAAGCATTCTCTAATTTAAAGTGTGCATTTTATTGTTATTCTTTCTCAGGCAATGTTTGCTGCATGCGAACTTGGAGTATTTGACCTGCTGCAGGAGTCTGGAGCCCCCCTGCCTTCTGCCACCATTGCTGAGCGTCTGCATGCCAGTGCGGATGGGATGGAAAGATTACTGTGCGCATGCGTGGGATTAAAGCTCCTGGATATCGAGATGATTAATACCGAAGGTAATGCCATAATGTTACAGCCATTAGCAAAGCCAGGCCGTGTAAACAGATATCAATCAAATATAAATTGTAATACCAGAAAATACATATTTTTATTTTTAGTCCAGTTAATCATGAAAAATGCTTTATATTCTCACGGTGATATTTACTATTCATTTGGCCGTTGATGTCAATAAATAATGCAACTGAAAAAGAGTTAGGCCCAAAGTGTATGGTTCATTTGGACGTTTTGCTAAATCCTCTTTCTGTTTTGAAAACAGGGCAGAAAACCACAGTGATATTACAGACCTAGAGAAAACTTTAGTACTTTTTTTATAATATAGCCTAATAAGTGTCCCATAATCAATTATTGCACCTGGAAGACAAGAGAGCACATTTGTTAAGGAAGCCTTGACAAAGTCAAAAGGTTTGGCTTTTGTATGATGCATTCTCAAAGAGGCAGACAATATTTGTACACACATTAACATAGACCACAAATATATACACATATGCTGACAAAGCAACACAACTAGGAACACACTAATGTGGGAGCCGAACCCCAATATTTAATTGAACCCCAGTATTTCATGTACCGCAATTTTTACCTAAGGAATTTTGGCTCTGGATCTCTCATTGATCTAGCTGTAAGGGACTACACTCCCCATTCATGGATCCTTATTTTAGCAGAATTGAAGTCAAAATAAAACTTAAATCTCTAAATGACTCAGTTCTAGATCAGTATAGTCACAAAGCATAAAAAAATCCTATTTAGGTAAACAAAACTAAAGTGATTACAATTGTCAAACTCATGAAGAGTACTGACAGCACTCTATAAGAGGGAGAAAATCTCAAAATAATCTGACAGAGACTCAGGAGGAAAATTGAAAGTCATCCACGAACCCCCAATACCAGGGGTTTTTAAGCTCATTTTGTGCATAATAACTAAGAACACTGTAGATTCAGTATGGCATGATCATGGTTAGGTTGCACTGGCAAATCAAAAACAAGTACGCAAATAATACATTTTTTAACACTAGCCCATTCCCTACGGTAAGAGAAATCTTCCATTTGCTTCCTCAGCAACTATACTCCGGACATGTACAACCTAATATGAAACATTTCTCAAACAACAGCTCTTAGAATTGAGATCTTCCTAGCCTTGGTTTCAGAAAGGCTAGATTTTATTAAAGACACAGAGGCAAGTATTATTCTGGTTTTTGGCAATTTTCTGCAGCTCCGGTCGGTTTCCTTTTCCAACGCGGAGCCTCTCTGCAGTGTGTCTGCCCTGTGGCGTGACTTGGCTCTTCTCCGCCCCTCCATCAGCTCTTCCTGGGTAACTCCCCTTTCTGTGGTATTTTAACAGCAGCCAAGCAAGAACTACATTTCCCAGAAAAATCAAACATTAGAACTGCTAACTGACATCATAATAAGAACAGCCAATAGGACGTTGAGTAACCCAATAACTATCTTGACTGAGAGCAACAAATCCTCTTTTCTTGTAGTGAGTCAATCAAGAGGTGTCAACATAATCAAAATAACTGAATAAAAGATAAGCTACATGGGGATCAATTCTGCGAAGCAAAGAAAAATGAAGTGAGGGGCATCAAAGCGACCTAGGTAGAAATAGCCAAGTAAATCTCTTGAATCCTGTATTTGAGAAAGTTGTCCAGTCGGATTTGGAAGAAGCAACGTTGGCGAAAGGTGCTGGTACTGCAGAAATTAGAAACAGGGAGGGTTAATAAAAACTCGCCTCTGTGTCTTTAATAAAATCTAGCCTTTCTGACAAAAAGGGTAGGATAATCTAAATTTTATTACAAGACCGGAGGCTCATATTATGCATGTTCAAAGCATTGCAATAACATAATTAGAAACATGTGCAATTGGTTTACAGTAAAAAGTTCTAAAAGTATTTGCATTGGACCAATCTGCAGATTTGAGAATGCCATGTCAATTAGCACCTGCCCAGAAATCCTGAGAAGCCATGGCTCCTCTGGCTGAATGGGCCCCAAAAGAATCAATGCTTATTCCAGCTAAGGACATGATCCATTTGACCCAACAAGCCAAAGTGGGAGAGTAGATTGGCTCTGCCATATATGTACCTACATGGAAATGTTAACAATGTGAAAACACCATAAACATAAATCAACTGCCCCCTAATCTGACTCTTTAAAGGGAACGTCTTCAAGTGGACCTTGATAGTCACTCTGTACTTTCACCTTTAAATGGACGGGGATCACAGTGTGACTGCATTAGCATCACATGTGGTTCTCTTACTTTTTCGATGATCTACAAACTCCCAGGCTTCACCTGGCAGAACAAATGTGCACCTCACTATTCAGATTCAGTTTGCTGGCAAAAAGTGATGCCTCAAAACCTACTTGCATGCAGGTCATTCTTCATCAGTAGGAGATCCTCAAGTTGCAGTTTTGTGGTATGGTTGACGTTTGGAAAGACATGAATACCCCCTATTCAACACCATGTCCCTCTCTGTTCAACTATTCATGCTATTCTGGGGTTTCTAGCACCCAGATGTGTGCCCTCTACTCCTGAGTATAAGAAAGGCCTATTGGACAGCTATGTGGCCTTGACCATTGTGCTTTGCCAAAAGCCAGCATCCTCCAAGACCCAGAGGCGTAAAGAAACTTGAGGGGACCCCTTACAAAGTACATGGAGGGCCCCCCCACTACAACCAGGAGATCTCAGGCCAGGGGCTCGCTGCCCGTGCATAGTGCCGGCCAGTGCACAGTGCTTGACTGCATTCATGAGCGTATCAAACTGATTGGTCCCAGACCCAGTCAGGCAGGACTCCCAGGATATTGCTGCTTCGATTTTAAAATTTATTAGCACACTTTTGCGTTTTTTGCGGCTGCCATGTCCATGGACAATTGGGCACTTTATGTTAGAGAACTTTTATTGAAATCAAGTGAGCCATAGACATTTAATGTAACAATGGGAGGACTAGGATGAAAGAGGGAAGAAATAAAAGGAGTGCTCTGAGAATGTTGGTATGAAGGTAATGGTAGAAAAGGAGTGGAGTTCAGAGGTCAATTCACTGGGGTGTTGTTCTCTATGTTCTGGTTTTGGGCTGTGTGGTAAAGATGGGCGAGCCACAGAAAAGCTTGAGCCAGACTTAAGCCTATTGGAACCTCGAGCCCATAACGAGTTGAGCTTTCATGTGGCTTCTGCCTGGCACCCTCCCTCTATGCAGGATGTAGCCTTACAGCCACAACTGCTGACTTTGGGTCTGGGGAACCAGGCTCGAGTCTTGGTGTCGGCTCAACATCCTCTGATTCTGGGCAAATCACTTAATATTCCCAATGCCTATAAAAAATAAATGTGACCTTGTGTAATACAACTGGTGCCCATGCAAAGAGCTCCATTGCAGTCAGGCTGATTTTGAGCTTTATCAAAACTGCACAAAAATTCACAAAGAGGTAAGAACAAAGCCTTAACATAACTAAAGACAAATTAGTACCTTTTAGTGGCTGATTTGTATGGAGTGAAACCAGAAAACCTGGATCAATTTTGTCTTCCTCACTTAAATTGTGTGATCTTAGGCATATATCTTATTTCACCAAAACTCCTTTTTCTTCATTATCGCATATGAAAGTACTTTTAAATATGTGAGTTCAGCATACCAATTGTACAAAAACCCATTGTGTTTAATTTTATTAACTATTGTTGCTTAATAATAATTTGGACCATGTACAAGGTTCACATGACAACTGCCTTGCCTCTTAGTTCACAAATGTTCACAAATGGTTCAATTTAAAAACTATCACTTATAACAAGTATCTCGCAGTGCAGTGCAATAATGTGAAGTATTAATTTCAAAACTTCCGCATGTTAAAGAAATACACTTTTCTGAATTTTGATGAGACTTTATAATATTTTAAGTGATGCTTTTTGTATTAATATACATACCAAACATTTTCAGGGCTGGCTCCTGCATGGGCTCTATGATCCAAGCCAGACCCTTAATGTGTTGGTTACATAGGGGTGAACATGTGAACACTTCATCAGATGTAGTGGTGGGGACATGAGACGATGAGAATGCAGCACTGTCTGTTCCTGCTAATATATTATGGTAATAAGTGTTTGACAGTTAGAAAGAAACAGAACTGACCCCTGCTCTGCCAGACTCTGCAGACCTCTCCACATGACCAGTGACAGAATACCTCCTTGACCGGCGTGAGAAAATCTGAGGCACACCTGCTGCTTTTAGAACCAGAGCCTCAAACCTTGGCTTCCCCACACCTGCTGTCGTATTCCAAGAGCCTGGCTTCCTTCCAGATGCTGCCTAGAGGAACTGAGGCCTGGCCTAGCACTTTGTCCACTGTATGAGGAGTCGCACTGAGGGGCTGGGGCCAGGACACAGACAGGATTCTCCAGGAGCAACCTCCATGATCACAGTGATGTCATTTTAATATCACAGACACACTGCTTAGAGAAAAAAGTAAACATTCTCCCTGTTGCATTTTTTTCTTTACTGGTGTCTGATTTCTTTTTCTTGAAAATGCACAGAGCCAAATTACAAGTAGCATTTTCAAGAAAAGGAAACAAACACCAACGGATTCTGTTTTTTTTATCGCAGCAGATAAAATGGAAATTGTGGGCATCGCAGGCCTTTGACAAAGTAGCTAAAAGCTGGAGGTTCTGACAGTCAGTGTACTGTGCTGATGGGGCCCCCTGGAGCTCGGGGGTTCTCTCACACAGCGGGGGCTAATGTTACGCCACTGGGATTAAATGACATCTCTTAGGGGCATATCTTCAAGGAGCTAGCTCTGGTTGGTCCATACAGCCAAGGTCCCCTGCACTGATATGGTGTTCCAATGTGGCTAGAAAATCGCAGGGGAACTTCATGTCTGAATACATAGCCATTGCCAAACTTCTAGTTGCCACACAACCTAGAAACACATTGTGATGGGTTTCAAAGGCAAACATATTTATGACTGTACTACACCTGACTAGTTGTGGTTAGACAAGCTGGCCTCGTGATCCACAAATCATAGGCTACACTTGGTGGTAAAGACTACGTGCAATTGCAGTGTGCATGGCTCAAATATATACTTCCCGACACAAGGTCGTACAGCTGATGTATGTGTATGACAAATGATACAGTGGGCTCTCTCAGCACTTTCCTGCACATAAACAATTCATGGAATAGTTCTACATGGCCAATGTGAGCAACAGCATGCAGGACACATGGAAACAGATGAGCCATGGTTACATCAATTGATACATCCGTGTTCTGGCTCTACTGGTGATGCCTATCAAATTTTGGATTATGCCAGACCCATGTGAGTCTCATCACCTGTCTCAGTGTCAAACGACATGAGTGTTGCATGTGAGCACCCACTGCTTTTCATAAGCAACACCGCCTTTATGCAGAGTGTAGTTAAAGTGTGATTTATGCAGCCTTACTGGCAGCAAAATGTAGGAGGCCACGCCAAGGCATGCATGGTGATCAAGCATAGCACCATCAGCATGAGTGAGAATCATGTGTCCCACAAAGGATGACACTGTTACTCTCCTGTGGGGTATGACCCTTGAATATGAACGGCCTATACTCAACCAATCATATGGCGCCATCCATACATCCCCTTCCAGGTGATTGCAGCCAATCACAGCACTCGCCTGCAAGGGAAAATGAAACCCTCCCAAGTTTCCCCATAGCGGGCTGCCTGCACTGTGGTACACAGCGCATATTGGCAGTAGGCTGCGCTGTCGTAGATGTGGGTGCACTGACCCCATGGCAGTGCAAGGTTGTGGCATCCCTTGGGGAAGCTAAAGCAATGTAATTGAGTGCTAATACTAATTTAGCACATGGGCCACCTCTTGTAAGGTGTGCCCTTGTGCTACTAGAGGGATTGGGCCCTTTGCGTAGTAAGATCCCTGAAAAGCATGAACTCACATATATGTACACTGTCAACACACATAGTAAACACATGCAAAGACAGTAAGCAGGTCAACTCCACCATTCACACTCAACACAGCAATCCCTGTAAATGATTACATGCATTGCATGCATTGCATATCACAATACACCAAAAACACACATTTGCCCTATTATGTAAAAAAAATGACTAATGAGTCTAAAACATGAATTTTCCAGCCATCGCGTTACCCAAAAATGTCACTTCCTAGCCGATGCATCAAAATGACCGCATGGTGCCTTGTCAGGCCTTGTGTGAAATCAACGCATTGACTGGTAGCATAAAAGAATCAATGCATCTGCTGAAAACGTGACACATCTGCCCAGGGAGTGATGTCATGGATCAAATGGAGAGACTCTTTGGCATCGACCGGACAGTCCATCAGTTGAAACATCGCTGGATGGGTGTGATTGGCCATGACTCAGACCTCCTCGACTACATTGGCATCCAAGTTGGTGGAGAAGTTGGTAAGTACACATGATTGGTGTGCTTTCCTATGTGTCTCATTTTACCATGGATAAATAGTCCTAACATTAAGTATGGCTCACATAACTTTTTGCTCAAAATAGCCATGCCCCCATGCAAATTAGGCAAATGTTGTGGCAGTTGCTCTGGCACGATCTGTGCACCAGTGCTATCTGTGACACTTAGCAGGCCACACAAGTGTTAGTGTCCCTTTAGGTGATACAATTGAGTCCCAGGGAAGCATAGAGCTGATGCACATGCCCGTAACCCATCCAGACAACTCATATGATGACAAACCAGGCAGTGCAGATCAGCTCCAGAGGTGCTTCTTTCACCACAAGCATTTGTCAGGTACAGTTGTGGTGGGCCATTACAGAACACATGTTACACATACAGTTGTCTGCAAAACTCTGTGGGAGTGCAATTCACAAGTAATGGTGCTCCGCATATGAACTAGGATTTGCCCTGTGCTGGCCAGCAAGACTAAGAAAATGTAGATTTGGGCAGTAGTCATTGATGAAGCGGCAGGTTGTTGAGTTATAGCAGGCCACCTTACCAACTAAGGGCCATATGTAGGTAAAACTCAATTTGCGAGTTCTTAATAGCGATTTTTACCGAATCGCTATTAAGAACTCGTAAAGTCCGATGTAGGTAATAATTCGTTAAAAAATAGCGATTCGGTAAAAATCGGTAAAATGAAATACCGATTCCGATTTACCGATTAGCAAATAGCGATTATGTATTACCGAATCGGTATTAACGAATCGGTATTCTAAGAAATCGCTAACTATTTAAACTGCCATTCCGGTGCATTCTGATGACATCACAAGCAGGAAGTGGCCTGACAACTGCTGCTACACTGTGGCTGAAGCTGTGGGAGTGGCGGGGAGCAGACCTTACAACACAGGAGCTGCTTTGCAAGCATCTTGCAGACACACCAAACCAAAAATGGACAACCAGGAGAAGGAAAAGGAGGCAGGAGAGCGAAAAAGAAAGCACAAATTCAGCGAGAGGGAGCTGGAGGTGCTGATAGAGGAGGTGGCAAGGGACCACGACAAGCTCTTCGACAAACATTCCCTGCACGTCCCAGAATCCCAAAAGAGGAAAATATGGCTGGTGATCCAGGAGAGGATAAATGCAATTGGCGTAACACAGCGCTCAATAGATGAACTAAAGAAGCGTTGGTATGACCTCAGAAAACGTGCCAAAGAGAGGGTGGCTGAAAGGCTCAAGCAAGCCATGCTGACAGGTGGTGGGACATCTACAGCGCCTGTACCAACTGCCCTGGAACTATTGGTGGAGTCCACCATCCAGCCGGAGAGCGTGAGTGGGATTGGAGATGCAGACAGCTCAGCCAGAGCTGGCAATAGGAAAGGTAAGATGCATGCACAGCATGCTGTGCCCCCCACTCCCCAACCCCAATCCACAATCCCCAATGAGCCAGTATGATTCCCACTCCAGTACATGTTTTCAAAAAACCCAGCAATGCATTATGGGAGATGTAGTCAGAAGTAACACATATCATAACAGTCAGTCCACTGAACCCAAAGGCATGTGACACACATCAGTAATTAGCATGCGGAGGACAGTTAGTTTGATTGGCAGTCATGAAATTTATTATTACGCCAATGCTGCCAGACAAGTGAGTAAATGTACATTCTGTCTCCACAGGCGAGGCAGCGCGCAAGTCTGCTGAAGGGGACACAGGAAAGGCATCCAGGAGAGCCAACACACAGGATGAGGAGGTCCTGTCACCTGCTGAGCACACACCACCACCACCACCACCACCACCGTCACCACCACCACCATCACCAACACCACCATCACCACCGCCACCACCACCGAGAGCCACGAGGCATACAGTGGCTAGCCTCCAGGAGATGGAGGGGTCAGAGGAGGATAGCATGGGAGGCCAACATTCCACACTGGTAGAGGATGAGAACAGTGCAGGGACACAGTCCCCCACCGAGCGCGCCCACACAGGTGTCAGACGCCGCAGATCGAGGGTAGCCAGTCCTGTTGCACAGGGCGAGGAGTCCAGCGTATTCGAGGGTCTGGAGGGGAATATGCTGAAGGTACAGCGCCTGCAAGGCAAAGCCATCAAATCAGTTCAACGCCAGATGGTGTACATGAACAGACACATCCTTGAAATCAAGGAGGGCATAAACAGCATGAACAACACTGTGGCTGAGGACATGCGGGACATGTCAGAGGCTGTGAGGCTGCTGTGCAGCAAACTGGATGAAGATCGTGTGGCGAGGCGCAGGGACCGACAGAAATTGGACGGCTACACTAAAGCAGTGAACCGCCTCTCCACTGCCACCTCTGTTCTCAGCAGGCGCTCGGTGGCCATGCAGGAAGAGATGGCCCACTGCAGCCGTGAAGTTGCAAGGGGGATGGTCACAGTTACCAGTGCCCTGAAAGTGCTCCAGACCACCCAAATAGCCGCAAAAGGTGCAGGGGATGTGGGGGACAGTGAGGAGGCAACTAGCCGCAGCATCACACCCCCGATAACTGAGTCCAGGAGGCACAGTGAAAGGCACGGAGCTGCCACAGGACAGACTGCCAGGGAGGACAGTGTGCCCAGGGAACGCGGAAGTGCTGCGAGTCGGCACAGAACATAATGATAGCCATCACCTGGCATTGTGAGATGGGTGATGTAACCCATTTCACCTTTTGTATGTTCTGTGAATATTGGCATGGCATGTTGAGGCCTTCATGGTGTGGCGGTGTGCTGTGCTATTGCCTGAGTTAAGGTTAATAAAACACCGTCACGCAATTACAGTTACTGGCTTTGTCTCATTACTTACTCAGAAATAGTTGCGTGTGATCTCAGCCTGTCTGTGTCTCCCATCTGGTGCTGCTGCCACACCTGCTACGCTGTGCTCTGGCTGTGGACAATCCTCACCCTCATCCTCTGAGTCAGTTAGTTCCACTGCTGTTCCTTTCTTTGTGGCAAGGTTATGCAGCATGGCACATGTTGCTATTATTTTACAGCAGATAGGGCGGTACTGCCGTGCACCACCACTTTTGTGGAGGCAGCGGAACCTGCTTTTTAGGAGCCCAAATGTGCGCTCCACAACATTGCGCGTAGATCTATGTGCCACATTGAATCTCCTCTCACTTGGGAAAGATGGGTTGAGATATGGAGTCAGGATAAATGCCCGCACGGCATATGCACTATCACCTGAGTGAGAAAGGAAGAGTCATTAATAACAGTCACCAACACATTCATCCAAGGTATACATCAGGGTGTGTCACATTGATTTACCTAGCAGGTATCCTTCCCCAAATTCGCCACCAGCCAGACGTGTGTAGATCCCACTGTTCCTGAATATGTAGGAGTCATGGGTGCTCCCTGGAAATTTGGCTACGATGTCAGTGATGATGTGGTCCGCATCACAAATTGCCTGCACGTTGATAGAATGTGTAGATTTGCGGTTCCGATATATGTGCTCTGTAGCTGCAGGTGGGCAGATTGGTATGTGTGTCCCATCAATGCACCCTATTACATGTGGTAACTGTGCCTTTTGATAAAAATCCATCTTGGTTTTATGCAGTTCCGCCTGTGTGCTGGGGAACCGTATGTAGTGGTGCATTCTTTGCATCATGGCATCCAGGAAAGTGTTGAAAAAACGGGACAGGCAACTCTGTGACACACCACCTGCCACAGCTATCACCCCCTGGTAACTACCTGATGCAAGTAGGTGCAGGCTACAAAGCACCATGACATGTGGTGGTATAGCGTGCGCCCTTGGTGTCTAATGCTCCAGGAGTGGGTGCAGGTCCCGTATCAGGTCTAGGATGGTTTGGGGGTGAAGCCTGTACCTCTCATGGATTTCAGCCTCAGTCAGTTGGAATAATGTAATGCGCAGTCTGTACACGCGTTCCTCCCGTCTCCAGATCCTCAGTCTTGCTGCTTGCATCCGAAGCCGCCTTGCAATTACATAGAGGGCCGCCATTGTGTTCACACTGTTGCATTTTGGGGCTGTTTAAATGCAGTGCACCTGATTACCACCTGCTTTGAGTCAGTGGTAATTTGCGACTCCTAAATAACGAATATTTGAAAAATCGGTAATAACGATTTTTGGTACATCGATTTGTGATTTATTTTAAGGATTTCTTATTTAGCGATTCGCTATTTAGGGATTCGGTGTGTGCTAATCGCAAATTAAGGAATTGCTAACTGGTGTCCCTTATTTTTAGCGATAACTTATTTTGCGATAGCGTTTGGCATTACCTACATTGTACATGGCTATTTAACGGTCGCAAACGCTGAAATTCTGCGAATTTCAGCGTTAGCGCTCGGTATTTAGCCACCTACATCTGGCCCTAAGTTGCTTATTTAGAAGCCGCTAGCGGTGCCAATGCATCACTTTTCATGTGTAAAAAAGTGAGGCCTCGCGGCACAAGGGGCTTACAAATTAGCCCCTTTGGTGTTCTTAGCATACATACGCACCCTTGTCATATGGTGCATATGTGTGTGCATTGTTCACATGATTGGTAATGTACTGGAATGGACAGCTCTCAGCACAAAGAAATGCAAAGGCAGAGTATAAAAGTTTTGCATGTGTGAATTGGAATGCAGCACGCATACAATACTGAATGAGGCATAGTGATGTGCCAATGATCCTACTTGGCATACCTCCCCTGGGTAGTCACGCATTAATGAGGCCATCCATGGCTTACACAGCTTAGCTAACCTGTGAATGTGGCAAAACACACTTCACTGGTCTTGAACGGTAATTCCAATGTAAAAGTTATGGCTCTTTGATTTCAACTATGGCTACGCATGCTCTGCACTGGCTTGCCTGACCCCATACCTCTGAATGCATAGCAAGTCCAGCATGCTGGCTTTGCATGTCCTCCTGGAGGCGATTTTGAGGCAGGAGCCATTGGAGCTGTCCTTACATATGAGACTCCCATTGTTCATGCCTCTTGTAAAAGAGCAATTATAAATCAACGGGGTTTGCCCTAATCCTCCTCCAACATCTGGGCAAGAGAGCATCAAACTATACGCAGACAGTGATGTGGAGGAATCAATATAGTGAAATTATCAAATAGGATACAACAAATTAAATCCTATTCTCTGGTACACAGTCCCTTTCTATTTGCACTTATTGACATTACTGCACATACCAACTCTGGTTCCAATGGGAACAATTAGTAAATTCTTTTAATTGTTCTCTTGTTTTTATCGACACAATGAAAGTACACAAATTATATCAGTACAACACAAGAAATACAATACATTAGTACAACAGCACACAACACTAGACATAAACAAAAGACAATTACATACATTCAATTGCACATAATAATACATGTAGTCATATGTTCTTTTTACCCCAAACTAAGAGATTTGTGTTTGCTTCATAACTATGAGCAATCCAGCTATGAGGTAATCCTATACACACAAGAGGTCAATACTTCTACCTCTGAATCAATCCACAGTGCGTATAACAAATTCCTTAACAAATCATTTTTTATTCATTGGACTCCTCCTCATTCATGCAGTCGAAGCGTTTCGGCCCTTTCATCTGGGCCTCATCAAGACAAGGGTACAAGGAAAAACACCTACAAGGAATAAACCAGACTAAACATCAGTTGCCTACACCTGCATGTGGTCAATGTGCTGATGAATTACAAAAACTTCTTAAAAAAGGAAATATACCCAGTATGTGTGTGTAAATCCAGGTCCCAAAGTGACTACACCCACACATCACATACACAACCTCCAAAAAATAAATATATACACATAAGTCAACACTGCATGCCTCCCAAGTGCAAATTTCACACCCTTTACTCTTAATACGTGCCGGTAAGTCAATCACTGGGGGTGACACTAAAGAAATATGAAAAAAGGAAAAAGAATATGCAAACTCAAATTGCTCACAAAAATAGAAGGAAGATCACCACGATTCACCCATGTGTCTATTAGAGACTATCCTACATAAATAGCTGCTCAATTCCGACAAACCAAGGGAGATAATTAAATTACATCGCCTGAGTGGGGCAGTGCTGGACATCAAAGTCCAGTTCACATTAATGGGGCACTCTCCGCACGGATGCAACACTATTTGTAATCAAAATTCAAATGGGTGGAGAACTGTGAAGGGAACAATAATAATTCCATCACCTTTTCAGGTCAAATACGAAGACATTGTGTCGAACTAGCCATCTAAACCTAAAAGGGGGAGGAAACAATATGCCCACCAGGTACCTGTCTATTCGCTGGTATGAAGCCTCCAGCATATTCTGCGACATGAGCGTCAAGTTTAAACGGGCCCCGGAGTAGAGTCACTGCATGCCCCCTTGGCGTTCTAGAAAAACAAAGGACATCCGCGGTTATTAAACCCGGAGGTCCTTAAAAGGCTGCCCCAAAAATACGTAACGGATCAAGCTATTACCTCATGACTTGTTGCGAGTGTCTTAGAAAAGCCGGCAACACTCTACGCTGTCACACACGGTCATGTTGGCCGTGCAGCGGAAGCAGTACTAATGACTACGTGCCAGTTCATGGAAATGAAAAGGGAACTACTTCTTCTGAGAGCACCATTCAATGGGGCGTTATGACTCTAATGCGGGCAATGCTCCGCAATCTGAATTCTTACAAAAGAAATTAAAACCAGTGACTATATACCCAATTCCCATTATAATTCAAAATGGAAATAAAATAAAAAATAGAAAATTGGAAATAAATAATTAAAAACCAGCGCACAAAATTACAAAATCATAATATTGAGCCATGTGAATCAAACCCACCAGTCTCATCTGCACATTGAGAACCAAGGTCAGCCTGTTTTTGCCATACTCCAGACTCAGAACACAATCACATATATGTGCACATAATGTTATGGCATGTCAAAACAATTATTACAGAGAAAGAACTTTATCAACAAATGAATCATAGCATGGACCTGTTATTTCAAGGCCTAAACAAATTATATAGCGACATTCATCAGAGTCCAGATTCACAGAACCCATACAACTAACGGATGCTTACTCATTGCACTAAGTCATTATTCCGTTATTGGGACAAAAACCACCACACAGGGATTCCTCTGGTTCACATCTTGGAGCTAATGAGTGTGATGTGTCCTCAACCTTTTAGTATACACCCACTGCCTGAGGTGTGTGCCCTGATCATATCCAGGCCCAAATTTTGTCATAATCATTAAGCCCCTGTACAGCCGTTCTATATTTCTCGATCATCCGTGCCTCGAGTTTGTTAAGTGTCACCTGTAGGTTCGCCCTATTGGTATTCTTAACTGTGAGAAGTTGGCCTGGCATATGCTGTCCACTAATTATAGTGGGCACCTTGCACCAGTCCAAACAACCCCTTATTGGAGATAGGTTAAAGACAACCTTATTGAAAGCTATCCTAGTGGTAGCTATGGAGAGCAGCCTTCAGGCTAAGTCTTGAAGGAATGTAAAGCAGCTTGTTTTACCAGTCTATAATCTCTTGAGTGATCAAATGAAAGAGCACCACACCAGGTATATATTCAAAATATATGTATTTATTGCTAAACACACCCCTCTAGTCTCTTTATGAGGCTAGAGTTCGAAGTACATAAGTTAGAAGTTATTTAAACACAGTAATAGCACAAATACACGTTTGGGCCCTAGGGGCGTACCAAACCATATACCAATAAAGTGGTATAAGAACCACGACTGAACTAGACACTAGGCCTAGAGCCTCTAGAAGTGCTGGGACCACAAGGAACCACCCAAGGTAGTGACACAGGGGACCCACGGGGGACGCGTGCAGTGTAAATACACAACCACGATACGCCGTTGACTTCTATGGAGAAAGTCGCGATCAGGAAATTAAAGAAAAGGGACACTTAAAGGAGGACTTGGAGCAAACCCTTTGAGAACTAGTACTTTGAAGAGTCTCTACCCATGGGAGCACCGGAGTACTCGTGTTACCTCACCCAGGGAAGCCGGGTGCATAGGTGCCTTTCGGGGTCGGGTTTCGTCGTCGATTTGAATGGCGATCTGCTGCAAAGTGCTGCTGGCGACCAAGTGGAAAGTGTCCGGGTGGATCCAAGAGTGGATCGGAGATCTGAAGAACCTGAAAGCAGAGGGGACAGAGTCTGGGTCACTAGCCAGTGACCAGGAAGGCGATGGACAGATGCCCACCGATGTCGAGTGCTTCAGGTGCGTTGACAGTTGTCTTGACTCTTCAGCCACGAGGTCCAGGAGGCGTTGTCGGCGACCAGGAGCAGGATTCGGGCTGGTACACGAAGTTTGTCGAGTGCTGAGGTATCGACGACCGGATTGGACCCAACAAGCCTTGGCAACGGCAAGTCTCGATGAAGATGAAGATCGTCGATGATGCAGACCAGCAAGGTCTGGGGAACTCACCCAGCGAGGGTAAGTGAGGGCAGGCCTGGAGCAACCAGGATGCCCAAGAAGAAAAATATTGGCCTTCGTTAAGGGCTACTAGCCAACGGGCTAGCGACCGCGAAGGAGCCTCGAGACGTCGCACATGGATCTGGCTCACAGGACACTCGTGGAGTGGAGGCCAGTGATCTTCGGTGCAGTTGGTGCTGGAGGCTAGGGCTACTCGGAGCCCAAAGCACGATTTCGTGGAAGACCCAGAAGAGGATGCACTTGCAAATGTGCTCGGTGTCCAGGGGTCACAGTCTCACGTCACCCACGATAGCTACGGGCCTCAGCTTTGCTGGGGACTCAGGGTAGCCTCGGGGAAGTTTGAGAATCCACCTCTGGTGATGCGAAGACTTCGGCGTCTGACAGGAGCTTCAGAAATGCAGACCGGACAGATGCGTCTTTGGTGCCTGCCAAGCAGGGGAGTCACTCCTTGACCCCAAGGGAGATTCTTCTGTCCTCTAATCTTGAGTAGAGCGTCGAAGGTCCAGGATTCTGTTTCAGAGTTTTGTCCAGGGATAATCTAAAGTCCTAAGGACTGGGTTCCTATACTTATACTAAGTTTAGGGGTTGGACTACTCTGTGGCCCCACCTATGGGTGGGTCAGGGCAGAGGGGTGGCTACACCCCTTTCCCTTTGTCCAGTTCGCGCCAAAGCAGGGGCTGCAAGCCCCTGCTCCGGTTTGAACTGGGGTATGCACAGGGACACCAAGTGTGCCCCCAGTGCAGGACTTCAAAGCACCCGAAAGTGCTCCCGCCCAGCCCCAATACACATTATCCTGTCTGGGGAGGTGGTCACACCTCCCTGGGACAGGAAACCTATTGTCCAGGCCTCCCCTGCCGGAGTTTCGTCCAGCAGCAGGAGGCCAGACTCGTGTCTGTGGCAGCAGCATCCATTTTGTGATGCCAGGGCTTTGGAAAGAAGTTACCGGGCTAGCCAGAGTTAACATGTCTTTCCCTCTAGAAGGGTGGAATGCTACCCCCGCCGCCAGAATTGGCGGGGGGGGTAGTATTCCAAGATGTTTGACACCAAACACGACATGTTTAGGTGCAGCCATTCCAAAGTTAGCATTTAACGCGAGGTTATAATGCGCTTAAGAGTATATGGTCAGGCTGCACTACAAACAGCATCAGAGAAGGGTCTCCGAACGCTGCAGAGGGGCCCTGCTCATGCAGGGGCACCCTCTCACATAGGAACCATGCACTCTGCCTTTAGGATTGATAAGGCCTGCCTTAGGAGTGACTTATAGGTTTATATGTGTGTATGTATTTAGTGATATAGGTAGCCTATATCACAGTAAGGAGTGCATGCACCACCTTACCCAGGCTGCAGTAGCAGACCTGTGGTGTCAGTTTGGATGGCTTTCCAGGGGTGGCATAATACATGCTGCAGCCCCTGGTAGGCCTCTGAGGTACCTATGCCCTTGGTACATAGTATACCATATACTAGGGACTTATAAGGGCACTCCAGATTCCAATCAGTGATGTGCCTAAGGCACATGGAAACCATTTTAGAGAGGAAGCAGCTAGGCTGGGGTTCTGATTAGCAGGGCCCCAGCCAGACTAATGTCGAAAAACAGTGAAGCATCAGCAAAAAGTGGGGGTACCCATGTGAAGCAGATCCTACTCTCCTACACAACCCCCCCAAACGTAGGGACATTAAACTAACCTTGCCCAGTTAAGTCTTCATGTTCTAAGTGGAAGTACCTAGAGAGTCCATCTGCATTGGCATGGTTACTCCCAGGTCTATGTTCCACTGTAAAGTCCATCCCCTGTAGGGAAATGGACCACCTAAGCAGTTTGGGGTTTTCACCCTTCATTTGTTTTAGCCATAAGAGGGGCTTATGGTCTGTCTGAACCAGGAAGTGTGTACCAAACAAGTATGGCCTCAACTTCTTCAGAGCCCAGACCACAGCAAAGGCCTCCCTCTCTATGGCTGACCAACGTTTCTCTCTAGGGGTCAGCCTTCTGCTAATGAAAGCTACTGGCTGATCCTGACCTTCTTCATTCAATTGTGACAGTACAGCCCCTACCCCCAATTCAGATGCATCAGTTTGAACAATGAACTTCTTGGAGTAATCAGGACTCTGTAGAATGGGAGCAGTGCACATGGCCTGCTTCAGGTCATCAAATGCCTTTTGACAGCTAGCTGTCCACTGAACCTTTTGGGCATTTTCTTAGAAGTTAAGTCATTCAGGGGTGTCACTATTGATCCATACCCCTTGACAAATCTCCTATAGTACCCAGTCAGGCCTAAGAAGGCTCTCACCTGAGTCTGGGTAGTGGGAGCAGTCCAGTCCATGATAGTCTGGATCTTGCTCTGCAAAGGTTGAACCTGGCCTCCACCCACAAGGTGGCCCAGGTACACAACCTGACTCTGCCCTATCTGGCACTTAGTGGCCTTGATAGTCAGGCCTGCCTTTTGCAGGGCCTGTAAAACATTCCTGAGGTGGACCAGGTGATCCTCCCAGGTGGAGCTAAAGACAGCAATATCATCTAGATATGCTGCACTATAGGCTTCCAGACCTGTGAGAACTGTATTCACCACCTCTGGAAAGTGGCAGGTGCATTCTTCAGACCAAAGGGCATCACCACAAATTGATAATGCCCACTAGGGGTTGAGAATGCTGTTTTGGGCTTTGCAGTATCAGCTAGTCTGATCTGCCAGTAGCCAGCTGTCAAGTCAAATGTGCTGAGATATTTGGCTGAGGCCAAAGTATCTATGAGCTCATCTGCCCTTGGTATTGGATGGGCATCAGTCCTAGTGACTGCATTGAGACCCCTGTAGTCCACACAAAACCTCATCTCTCTTTTTCCACCACTGGTGTGAGGTTTTGGCACAAGGACCACTGGACTAGCCCAAGGGCTATCTGAGGGTTCAATAACTCCCAACTCCAACATTTTCTGGACTTCAGTCCTGATACAGTCCCTGACATGGTCAGGTTGCCTATAAATCTTATTTTTAATAGGCAGACTGTCCCCAGTGTCCACTTCATGAGTGCACCAGGTGGTCTGACTGGGTGTCAGTGAAAACATATGTCTGAACTGATTGAGCACCTGTCTACAATCAGTTTGTTGCTGGGTAGTGAGGCTGCCTGCCAAGGCTACACCATCTACTGACCCATCGTCAGGGTTCTGTGAGAGCAGGTCAGAGAGTGGGTCACTCTCTTCCTCCTGCCCTTCATCAGTAGCCATGAGCAAGCCCATGTCTGCCCTGTCCACATATGGTTTTAACCTGTTGACATGGAGAACCCTGTGGGGACTCCTGGGTGTTCCTAGGTCTACTAAGTAGGTAACCTCACCCTTCTGCTCAACAATAGTGTGGGGTCCACTCCATTTGTCTTGGAGAGCTGCTGGGGCCACTGGCTCCAACACCCACACCTTCTGTCCTGGCTGGTAAACAGTCAGAACAGCCTTTTGGTCATGCCAGGCCTTTTGAAGTTCCTGGCTAGCCTCAAGGTTTTTGGTTGCCTTTTTCATATACTCAGCCATCCGGGAGCGGAGACCAAGTACATAGTCCACTATGTCTTGCTTTGGGGGCTTGAGAGGTAACTCCCATCCTTCCTTCACCAAGCACAGTGGACCCCTCACAG
This sequence comes from Calotriton arnoldi, assembly GCA_963921515.1. Lineage (NCBI taxonomy): Eukaryota > Metazoa > Chordata > Amphibia > Caudata > Salamandridae > Calotriton > Calotriton arnoldi. Next base: position 257,979 of record CAWUFW010013948.1, read on the forward strand.
GGTGGCCAAACAGAAGTTCAAAAGGGCTGTAACCAACCCCCTTCTGAGGCACCTCCCTATATGCAAATAAAAGGCAGGGCAAGAGTATGTCCCACCTTCGCCTAAGCTTTTCTGGGAGCCCTTTAATCATGCCCTTCAAGGTTTTGTTGAATCTCTCAACTAAACCATTGCATTGTGGGTGATAGGGTGTGGTGAACTTATAAGTCACTCCACACTCCTTCCACATTGCTTTTAAGTACCCAGACATGAAGTTAGCACCCCTGTCTGATACTACCTCCTTAGGAAAGCCCACTCTTGAGAAAATTCCCAGGAGGGCCCTTGCCACCACAGGTGCTGTAGTGGTCCTGAGGGGAATAGCTTCTGGGTACCTGGTGGCATGATCCACTACCACCAGGATAAACCTGTGCCCAGATGCTGTTTGGGGATCCATGGGACCAACAATGTCAATCCCTACCCTTTCAAAGGGCACCCCCACCACAGGTAGTGGTATCAGGGGGGCCTTTGTAGTGCCACCTGTCTTGCCACTGGCCTGGCAGGTTACACAGAAGCGACAAAACTCCTTGGTGTCTTCAGACATGTGGGGCCAGTGAAAGTGAGGGACAATTCTGTCCCAAGTCTTGTTCTGGCCCAGGTGACCTGCCAAGGGAATATCATGGGCTAGGGTCAATAGGAAGCCCCTGAACTTCAGAGGTATAACCAACCTCCTGGTAGCACCAGGCTTGGGGTCTCTACTCTCTGAGTACAGGAGTCCATCATCCCAATACACTGTATGGGGACCACTAGCTTTCCCAGCAGCCTCAGCAGCAGCTTGCTGTCTGAGGGGTTCAAGGGAGGGGCAGCTCTGCTGCTCCTGGCTCAGATCTGCCCTAGAAGGTCCCCCTGTCCCCAAGAACTCAACCTGGTCAGGTTTCAAGTTCCTCTGGGACAGTTCCTTCTTCAGGACTGAGATCATCCCCCTCAAGGTACTGATCTTCCTCCTGAGCCAAGGGGGAAGGCACTGCCTTAACCCTACTACTCCTCCTCTTGGAAGGCACTTGGTCCATTCTTCCAGAATCCAAGGCCTGTTAAGTGCTAGACATTTTGGCTTGTGACCTGGTCACAGCAAACACATCTGCAGGGATCCCCAGCATTTCTGCATGGGTCCTGAGCTCCACTTCTGCCCAAGCAGAAGTCTCTAAGTCATTGCCAAGCAAGCATTCGACTGGTAGGTTTGCACTCACCACAACCTTCTTAAGGCCAGTTACCCCTCCCCAGGAGAAGTTAACAACTGCCAGAGTATGGGCTGTTCTGACATTGCTAGCATTGGTCACTTGGTACATCTCACCAAGTATAACTTGCCCAGGATTCACAAGGTCTTGTGTCACCATTGTGACACTTGCCCCTGTGTCCCTAAATGCCAAAGCCTCTCATCCATTGATTAAAGGCTGTTGTCTGTACTTGCCCAGATTACTGGGACTCATAGAGGAGGGCACATCCATGCCTCCATCACAGACTAACACAGCCTGAGTCAGTTCTCTGACTAGGTCAGAGCCCAACTCAGTACCCAGGGTGAACCCTACTAAACCCTTGGCTGGAGCACTCCCACCAACTGTAACTGTACTAGGGGGAACAGGTGCCTTAGGGGCATTGGTGGGTGCTGGACTTGAGTCTTTGGACTTGGTGCAATCACTGGTCCAGTGGGTCTTTTGCTTACAGACCTTGCACCATGGTTTTCTTTGGCCTTTCCCTTTTGTAGACTGTGAATCCCCACCTGAAGAAGATTTTTGGGGGCCTGATGAAGACTTTTGATCTTTACCCTTCTCCCCACCCTTTTCAGAGTTCTTAGCATCTTGCTTCTTGGTGTCCCCACCTTGGTTCTGTACCTTCTGCTTCACCCTGGTTCTGACCCATTTGTCTGCCTTCTTTCCCAATTCTTGGGGAGAGGTCAGATCAGAGTCTACCAGGTATTGATGCAACAGCTGATTTTGACAGTTATTAAGAATCTGCTCCCTCATTATCAGATTGTACAATCCTGAGAAGTCACACACCTTACTGCCCATCAACTAGCCTTCCAGAGACTTGGCAGAACAATCCACATAGTCTACCCAGTCTTGAGTCTGTGCTTTTTGGGTATCTCTGAACTTCAACCTGTACTGTTCAGTGGTTAGGCCAAACCCATCAATAAGAGCACTCTTCAAGACCTTGTAATTATCAGCATCCTCCTCTCTAACAGTGAGGAGCTTATCTCTACCTTTGTCTGCAAAGGAGAGCCACAAGATTGCTGCCCACTACTCCTGAGGGACCTTCTGTACTTTACAGGCCCTCTCTAGAGCAGTTATCCACTTGTGGATGTCATCCCCATTCTGATAGGGAGGGACAATCTTGCTCAGGTTCCTATGGTCATAGGACCTTTCCCTATCTCTAGGGACATGGCTGCCACCATGGGACTCTAGTCCCAACTTTCTTTTCTCTCTAAAGAGATCTAGGGACTCCCTGTCTAAGGCTACTTGCTTCCTTCTGAGTTCAAGCTGAGCTTCCTCATATTGAATCAGCCTCTTTCTTCTCTCATGAGAGGATTCCCTCCTATGAGATGAGACAGAGCTCCCTATTGAGGTGCCAGAGTGGTTAGACTCCTGAGAAGGAGATCTAGACTTTCTGGGCACACTCATAATCCTTCCTGGGGGGACAAAGAGGGCATCATCCTGATCATCCTCTTCATCTTCCACAGGAGGGATTGGGTTATCCAGGTCAGGGTCATTGTCACCCTCCTGGCCAGTTTCAGAGGGGGGGCTGGGGGTATTGTTACCCCTGGCCCCTTCCTCTTCTTCTGCCCCACCCTCAGCTCCTACCCCTTCAGTCCCCAAGGGCTTACTAAGGTCATACGCCACCAACAACTCTTTAAGGTGTTGGGTGGTGGGACTTTGGCCTGTCCTTAATTTCCTCAAGTTACATAATGCTCTCAATTCAAAGAATGGGAGGGTATCATACTTGGAGGGAAGAAGCCCAGTGGCTTCTGGTAAGGATTCTCTAGATCCTACCTTTAAAGACATTACTAGTGTGGTGTGGTGTATGCACTACTTACTCTAGTGTGGCCTACTAAACTCTCTTGAGTTGTAGAAAGGGTGTGCTATCCCTTAACACACAACTCTAAGTTCAGTAGAACTTACTGTATTCTAAGCTTAAATTATATGTACCTTAGGTACCTTTAGTGGTTTTCAGTTGATCAATTCAATTGAGATTATCTGGTAAAACAATAGCAAGCTGGAATCCCACACGCTGCACACCAATGTGAGAAGTTGGCCTGGCATATGCTGTCCACTAATTATAGTGGGCACCTTGCACCAGTCCAAACAACCCCTTATTGGAGATAGGTTAAAGACAACCTTATTGAAAGCTATCCTAGTGGTAGCTATGGAGAGCAGCCTTCAGACTAAGTCTTGAAGGAATGTAAAGCAGCTTGTTTTACCAGTCTATAATCTCTTGAGTGATCAAATGAAAGAGCACCACACCAGGTATATATTCAAAATATATGTATTTATTGCTAAACACACCCCTCTAGTCTCTTTATGAGGCTAGAGTTCGAAATACATAAGTTATAAGTTATTTAAGCACAGTAATAGCACAAATACACGTTTGGGCCCTAGGGGCGTACCAAACCATATACCAATAAAGTGGTATAAGAACCACGACTGAACTAGACACTAGGCCTAGAGCCTCTAGAAGTGCTTGGACCACAAGGAACCACCCAAGGTAGTGACACAGGGGACCCACGGGGGACGCGTGCAGTGTAAATACACAACCGCGATACGCCGTTGACTTCTATGGAGAAAGTCGCGATCAGGAAATTAAAGAAAAGGGACACTTAAAGGAGGACTTGGAGCAAACCCTTTGAGAACTAGTACTTTGAAGAGTCTCTACCCACGGGAGCACCGGAGTACTCGTGTTACCTCACCCAGGGAAGCCGGGTGCATAGGTGCCTTTCGGGGTCGGGTTTCGTCGTCGATTTGAATGGCGATCTGCTGCAAAGTGCTGCTGGTGACCAAGTGGAAAGTGTCCGGGTGGATCCAAGAGTGGATCGGAGATCTGATGAACCTGAAAGCAGAGGGGACAGAGTCTGGGTCACTAGCCAGTGACCAGGAAGGCGATGGACAGATGCCCACCGATGTCGAGTGCTTCAGGTGCGTTGATGGTTGTCTTGACTCTTCAGCCACGAGGTCCAGGAGGCGTTGTCGGTGACCAGGAGCAGGATTCGGGCTGGTACACGATGTTTGTCGAGTGCTGAGGTTTCGGCGACCGGATTGGACCCAACAAGCCTTGGCAACGGCAAGTCTCGATGAAGATGAAGATCGTCGATGATGCAGACCAGCAAGGTCTGGGGAACTCACCCAGCGAGGGTAAGTGAGGGCAGGCCTGGAGCAACCAGGATTCCCAAGAAGAAAAAGATTGGCCTTCGTTAAGGGCTACTAGCCAACGGGCTAGCGACCGCGAAGGAGCCTTGAGACGTCGCACGTGGATCTGGCTCCCAGGACACTCGTGGAGTGGAGGCCAGTGATCTTTGGTGCAGTTGGTGCTGGAGGCTAGGGCTACTGGGAGCCCAAAGCACGACTTTGTGGGATACCCAGAAGAGGATGCACTTGCAAATGTGCTCGGTGTCCAGGGGTCACGGTCTCACGTCACCCACGATAGCTACGGGCCTCAGCTTTGCTGGGGACTCAGGGTAGCCTCGGTGAAGTCTGAGAATCTACCTCTGGTGATGCGAAGACTTCGGCGTCCGACGGGAGCTTCAGAAATGCAGACCGGACAGATGCGTCTTTGGTGCCTGCCAAGCAGGGGAGTCACTCCTTGACCCCAAGGGAGATTCTTCTGTCCTCTAATCTTGAGTAGAGCGTCGAAGGTCCAGGATTCTGTTTCAGAGTTTCGTCCAGGGATAATCTAAAGTCCTAAGGACTGGGTTCCTATACTTATACTAAGTTTAGGGGTTGGACTACTCTGTGGCCCCACCTACGGGTGAGTCAGGGCAGAGGGGTGGCTACACCCCTTTCCCTTTGTCCAGTTCGCGCCAAAGCAGGGGCTGCAAGCCCCTGATCCGGTTTGAACTGGGGTATGCACAGGGACACCAAGTGTGCCCCCAGTGCAGGACTTCAAAGCACCCGAAAGTGCTCCCGCCCAGCCCCAATACACATTATCCTGTCTGGGGAGGTGGTCACACCTCCCTGGGACAGGAAACCTATTGTCCAGACCTCCCCTGCCGGAGTTTCGTCCAGCAGCAGGAGGCCAGACTCGTGTCTGTGGCAGCAGCATCCATTTTGTGATGCCAGGGCTTTGGAAAGAAGTTACCGTGCTAGCCAGAGTTAACATGTCTTTCCCTCTAGAAGGGTGGAATGCTACCCCCGCCGCCAGAATTGGCGGGGGGGTAGTATTCCAAGATGTTTGACACCAAACACGACATGTTTAGGTGCAGCCATTCCAAAGTTAGCATTTAACGCAAGGTTATAATGCGCTTAAGAGTATATGGTCAGGCTGCACTACAAACAGCATCAGAGAAGGGTCTCTGAACGCTGCAGAGGGGCCCTGCTCATGCAGGGGCACCCTCTCACATAGGAACCATGCACTCTGCCTTTAGGATTGATAAGGCCTGCCTTAGGAGTGACTTATAGGTTTATATGTGTGTATGTATTTAGTGATATAGGTAGCCTATATCACAGTAAGGGGTGCATGCACCACCTTACCCAGGCTGCAGTAGCAGACCTATGGTGTCAGTTTGGATGGATTTCCAGGGGTGGCATAATACATGCTGCAGCCCCTGGTAGGCCTCTGAGGTACCTATGCCCTTGGTACATAGTATACCATATACTAGGGACTTATAAGGGCACTCCAGATTCCAATCAGTGATGTGCCTAAGGCACATGGAAACCATTTTAGAGAGGAAGCAGCTAGGCTGGGGTTCTGATTAGCAGGGCCCCAGCCAGACTAATGTCGAAAAACAGTGAAGCATCAGCAAAAAGTGGGGGTACCCATGTGAAGCAGATCCTACTCTCCTACATTAACCACCATTAACACTGACCATTCGATGTCATTCTCATCATGATTATATTGCTGATAATGTTGTACCAGCGGGGAACCCTGTGTGTTACATCCTAGTCTTGATTTATGCTGAAAAATACGCATTTTAACAGCTTGGGTTGTCTGCCCTATGTACACTTTTTCACACGGACATTTCAAGCAATAAATTACATTTTTTGTGTTACAGTTTGAAAAACTATATTGGACATGTTTCTCACCATTAAGTATAATGGATTTAGAATCATTTGTCATGGGGCAAGCTATACAGTTATTACACTTAAAATGCCCAATCATGCCTCTTGTAAAAGAGCAGCACAACATAAAGAAGGACCGTTACCTCCACATACGGCGAGTGGCAAAGGTGCACAAGGCAATGGGGAAGCGTCATTCGGAGGAGAAGGCAGCACGCAAATCGCAGTTCTTTCCTCAGGGACCACCAAGCTTGGACCGGCCAAGCAAGCACCAAGATGTTAGGGCAGGCGGAGGAGCCTCTAAGGGACCGGTACACAGCACCACCACCAGCCAACCCACACAATTGTCAGTCCCCACACCTCAACCCACAGAAGGGGCTAGCTCCTTTGAGATGGATATTAGGAAGGACCTTTTGGATCTAAAGTTGAGAGTAGCGGTGCTGGAGCACAAGATGGACTGTGCAATAACACTGCTCTAGGAAGTTAAGCAGGCAGTGGCAAGACCGTAACCCCAAATCAGCCACAGGGAGCTCTCTGCCCTTCCCCCATACATTATTTTTTGTTGGTCTTAATGGTTTTCTAGCTTAGTTTAGGTTAACTAGTGGGGGTTGATGTGTTATATATGTGTTATGAAAAAATACACAATTAAAAAAGAAATATATATATATATTTATATATATATATGATTGGTTACAATTCTATGTGTAGTTAGTTGATGTTTAGGTGTAGTTCTGTTGTCCTTGTGTGAAGATGTATATTAAGGGGGGTGGGGGATTGGCGTTCATCATGTCGTGCTATATGTGTAGAGTAAGCTAGGTTAAGTTAATGTAGTTTCAGATAGTATGTAGGATAAGGTAGTGTAGGTTAGGTTAGATCAGTTAGTTAGTGTAGGTTAAGTTGTTTTAGTACTTTAAAATTTTCTGTTGAAATTAAATGTCATTGTTTGCTACATACAGGTTTACACCATGACTTACTGTGTGGGAGTTAGCATGTCTGCTCAGGTAATGTTATGTACAAGTATTTGTCTTTGCTAGCAGTGTTCTGCAACATGTGTGACTGGGTGATTTACCTATGGACATGGAGCTGTCAGGTTGTTTATGGGTTTACATAATCTCTCTACAGACATTGTTGAGCAGTGTACATGGCATCCATGAAGGAAATGGATACAAAGTGCAACAAATGTATTCACATGGAATTTCTCTGTGTGGGTTCGTCACGCAACATGCATTGGAGGGATGCTGTGGTCAAAACATTCGCCCAAAATAGAAGGTTTGTTGACTCACACACTGATGGCAGTCCCGTACACACTTTCACTTGCAACGTTTACTTGTCAGTCCAATGTTGTTTATTTGCTGGTATCCATGGGTAGACCCGGCACCTGTGGTGTGACTTAATTCACCATTAATATTGAATGCATGATACCTGTTGCACTTCATGCTTGCAACCTTGAATAGCCACTTGCTAGTCATCACACACATAGGTGTAACTAAATATGTTACACTCTCACTGTCTAGAATTGTCCATGATTCCAAACAACACAAGTCCCTTTGGCAAGTAGTTGGTATCATTGCCTCACAGAATGCACAATGATCAACTTTGTCCAGATTCAGACAGGCAACACACAGGTAGTACTAAGTGCATTTCTTTACATGTGCTGATACTTATGCGGCTCACAGGGACAGTTCATAAGAAAACAACCCCAAATGATGTTTTGAGCCAGTGGATGTCCAGACAGAGTCCATGGGGGGAACATGTGGAGGAAAGGAGTGCTTCAGTGAGGAGGATGACCAGATTGGCATTAGGGAGGATAGGCCACATTGACAGGAGGAAAGAAAATTGAGGATAGTGGCAGGTGATATTTGCTGACATGCTCGTAAGAACAGGGCAAAGAGAAACTGGGTATTTGGCACAGATGAATGCTACCGGACACTTGTCCGTGAGAAAGAGGTGCAGTCCACATCTTCCAATTATGTTATATGCAGTGACTCCCGTGAGGGGGGTGTTGTAGGTGCAGGAGCCAAGGGAGGCACACACACATCAGGGAATGAAGATGTGGATCCAGTGTCTGCAGCAGCGTTCATTCGTGCCAACATATGAGACAGCACAGCAGCAAGGAGGATCTGTTGGTTTTGCAACACAGTAGTAATGTCGCAGTGGTAGGCAGCCATGTTAGCAAAGTGGAAGTCCTACTTCTGCTCCATGGACTCCAAGATGGTTCTGATTGCCCCCAGCTGGTTGGCAATCTTGCTAGTGCCACTTTGGCAGGTGATTTGCTCATGCCTCTGCCTCATGACACCATTGATGTCATCCAGAGACTGCTGGAGGCCACTGAGCGGAGAGTAGGTGCTTCTTATGGCACCAGTGTTGTCCCTATTGGGACTGAGGCACTAATGGACTCCCTCTAGGGTTGCTGCCACGGTCTCCATCCCCACCCACACCTGGTCTGCCATTTCCCACTGGACTCCTACAGCTGTACATTAAAAAAGTATTTGTAGGTCCTCGGAGTCCACGGCTCTGGGTGGGCTGGCAGGTGGTGTCTGTTGGTGGTAGGCGGTTTATGTGGAGGGTTCATCCTTTGCAATTAGATGGAAAAATGCTATTGGTGATCTCTGTTAGATGTTGACATGAGCAATCTGGAGTAGTCTTACATGTCCAACATCCACCTCCATTATCACATGTGAGGATAATCTGATCAACTGAAAGATGGGCCTTCAAGAATTGGTTGCATTTCCCATTGCTTAAGGAAATAGAAATTAATTGCTGACTCGCTTTTCTTTCGGTTTCACAAATGCTGGAGTAGAACAGCAGTAAAGTATGCTGAAGTGATCTCAACAGGTTTTGATTCTATTTTAGAGGTAGTGGTTCGACACTTCAACTTGAGCATACTCAATGCCCTTTCCTAACTAATTTTCCTTCTTGCCACTAGAGAAGCATATTTTAGATATGGTTCACACTCATATGCACTGTTACCACTCAAGGCCCATCTGCCTTTGTTACTTGTGTATCTGCCAGTGTGGGTCTCTTCTTCATAGGGCATTGTTGCAGCACAAATTCTTGTTCACAATGTCAATCGCTCTCCACATAGAGATAGCATTAGCCTTTTGTTCACTCCTTGAACTGTGTCCTTCATTACTGGGGACTTGTCTTTATTCTCCCTTGCCTGTGATGTCACTAGCTCTGGTGCTAGCAACTTTGTTTACTTTTGCTCTTACGCTGAACCCTCAATGTTAGCTTGCTTTTCCCTTTTTAGGTTGAGCTACATCGCGCATGCGCTATGTGCAAGACCTGCTGTATTCAATAATACGACTTTTTTCACACCTGCTACTTACCATTGGTTCACTCCAGTGTCTCTCTTCTTTGCTGCCTCCTAACTCATTCGCTTTGCCGATACGTCACTTCCGTTCAAAGCTGAGGTGCACCGGTAAAGTACAGTTTCCTTAAGCCTTCGTTCTCCAGCTGTTGTGTGGGAGAACTCTTTTGTTTTTTACTTTTTACTTATCGCCGCCGCTTGTCATTGCTTGTTTTTGTTCCGCAACCAAGCCTTGCCTGCCTCTAGCTGCTTGAAAGAATCTTACAGATCCTAGCGTTCTTTCGGTTTGTTGATAATTGCGGCTGCACCTCATGCTTCGTTGCTTGCTGCCCCCCTCCCCATTGCTCACCCCTCCTGTCATGTTTATTTTGCACTAACTCACACCTTGTCATGTCACGCGTGACATAAAGACTTCAGTAAACACTACTTTGTTGAGTTTGTTCCTGGCCGCTGCGCTTCTTTCATCACTGTCGCAGCTCCTGCTCTGTTTTTTTGTTGCCCCATCCCGGCTGCCGCACTTAGGGGCATATTCTCAAGGATCTATCGCCGAGTTATCGGCACTTTATCACAGCCAAAGTCGCGATAAATTTACCACCCCATTCACAAGCTGGTGCAAACAGCCGACACCACCAGTTTACCTGCGATAGCAGCTGCAAAAAACATCGCCACGGATGACCCCGGCAACTATCGCTAATGAGATGCAGAGTAGGCGTTCCCGTGCAAAAAACCGCGACAACACCACACCTCAACATTCTCAAAGACCAGCCAGATCGGCGATGAGAACACAAAACCTGCGAAAAGGCGCGTTAGCTGCAGGAAATTAACACCTGCTCTGACCTTGTGCAAAGTCGGACTACAACCTGCACCATCAAAGGGAGCACAGCCCAGAGCCACACCTGAAGAACAACAGATGCCATGGAGCCAACGATCATGCAGCTCAGACACCCAAGAGGGCCACAACTAACCACCACCACCCACCCCCGTACCCCCCCCGGGGCCCCACCCCGGGCACCCCCCACCTCCCCCGGACCAAGACATTGCACATCAACGTCACGACATCATGAACAAAATCATTCGCCTGATGCCGCAGAATCACAACAACTAACAGTCATGTGAGTACAGAAAAAGCAGAATCAATCATTCACCATTGAGAGTTCAAACAAAATATCACAATAAAATTTCACACCAAACAACTATTTGGAAAAGTCATGGCGGGTCATCCCTAGACAATCTGTAAGTGACAGCCTGCAAGACAATATCCCAGATAAGAAGGTGTGTCAGGCACTCATCAAAGGACAGAGAGAGAGAAAGAGAGAGAGAGAGCGACTGAACAAGGAGCGCAAGGACAATCGGGCCCTTGGCACATACATGCCAACTATTGGTGTGTCTCGCAATTGGTGCACCCAAAATCTAAGGCCTGGCAACAATTTCAGCGCGAAGGCCACATCACATTTCAGAAATGCAAGCAGTAGTCAGACTAAAATCAGGCATGAAAGCTCCTTTGTCTCAATACACAAGGCGGAAGGACATCCGAACCTCCGACCTTGGTCTCCAATGCGCCCGGCACCCCCTGAGTGAGATACCATGCCAGACTCTGGCGACTCCCACACCACGAACTGCGCTAATGAAAGAGCAACGTGTCCACACCCCACACACACTTGTCCCTGCTCGAGCTACACCTGCATGGCATGCCCCCAACACATCGGTAAAAAAGACAACCCATACGTCCAAACGTTGAACACACATACGAATCATTACTCCGAGCTGTGGCATATCATCCACAGAACTGCCGCCGGTCTGAGGAGTGCCGGTGGTACGAGACCAACAAACGCAATGGCAGGCAATCCCGGGCACATGCACAACCCCAGTCACATGGAACTGTACCGTGCACGAATGCTGCATCTGTTGGGAGCTCTGCCAATGGCAGTTTTGCAAATCAGTTACCGTCTGAGTTTCCGGCTTGCGTACGTCACATGCGTCCAGCCATAGTTCCACTGTCGATCATGCACATTCGAGTGGCCCATGGAGGTCTGCCTATCCAACACAATGGTAGCTGAACTGGATTACAACTTGTGTGTGCGCCCCCTGTTGGCCCACGAACAGGAGTGCAACCGGGATACCCGGGCATGGGATGCCTTGATATGTGGTGTCTGTGCCGGCAGCAGTGGATGGGAGATTGCACAAGTCATCGTGTGCAGTGACCACATCGAGGTGCTCCCCTATTGGGCTGTGTTGCGGATTGGTGAAACTGCGTGGTCGGAGCACATCTGTCCGGATCAGTTAATGTATTGGCTCTCCCTCGTGTTCCTTGAATTCGAGAACGACGTACTTCTGGAACTGATTGCCTATGAAGCAGCGCTCGCATTCATGGATGAGTAACTACCTTCCTGCAGCCACAACCGATTGACACCCAGAGGACAGGTCCCAACACAGTGTTGCATCGTGAAGGAATGGTCCCATAAGCCAGTACAACAGTGGACATGTCTGCATTCGCTCGGACTCAGAATGCATGTGCGTGCACCTATGCGTGTTGTCACACACCTGTGCAAGGTGCTGCAGCCCCATGGGCGGAGCTGCACAGTGTCGTTTGGCAAAGTTCCTAAATCTGACATACTGCTGGAGGGAAACTACACACATGGCAATGTAGCACGACATGTGACCTTGTTGATCCCTTTCACCTGCTCACTGTCAGCAGAGCACACAGTCGGCGCAGTCCGGTGGTACAGCTCCATGCAGATCCCATGGGCTGTGAGTCGTGTCCCCTGACACGGGGCAATGAGCAGACGCCAAACATCACATGACTCGACCAGCAAGGCAAGGTGGGCTGAGACCGTTGCCAACCATAAGGATATGTGTTCATTTTTGCCACCCAATTCCTTGCACCTCGACACGTTCCCATTCTGCCTGTAAGTGTCTTAAGCATTTGTCTGCCTGTTGTGGCCCATCACTTGCCCGTACTGACACGCACATGCTAATAAAGTCTACGCAACTTCACCAGTGTACAACTGTGATGAGTGTTGATTAGTATGACAAATCGTGTGCCTCAATGAGCATTGTCCGTACACAGGGAGGGACAGACTGCCTCTGGTACATAGGTGGTGGATCCCTATTGGCAGCTCCACCTCTGTGAGCCAGACATTGTGTTTGGGATAGTTGCTGGTAGAACTGTGCTCTTACGTGTCTTCAGCAATGTGAGTATGGTGTCCAACTTCTTGCCATGTGGATCAATATGATCCATTCAAACAGACTGTGTCCACACTGATGTGTGTGAGTACGTCATGCGAAGAGATGTTCTGTAGCCACATGCGATGGGGGACACTACTTCAGGCGGGCTACCGATTCTGACATTTACACACACAGCCCTATATGATACATGGACGTGGGGCTACGTTGGGGGATGCGAGATTGTTGTTTATGTGCAATGAGGCCACAGCTAGTTCACACCTTCACATTCAACTAATTGGCCATGTGGGTCAGGCTCAAACATGCGCATTGATGACATTTACCAGGGTGTACCTTTTAGTGCAATCAACGTCCCTATATTCCTCTGTACTTGTACACATGAGTGAACATAGACATGACACATCTGTGTGATTTGGAATGTTTATTCACATTCTGGGGAGTCTCGGAGCTGGAGGGGTACATGGCCAGTTCAAGCCCACATTAAGTGGTTGCCCATTGGTGGGCCAACCAGAGTCCTTGGGGGAATGCAAAGTTAATCTGAAGGGGAAGAGTACAGTCCTCAGCCGGATTGCTGTGTCATTGGTACAAGAGCAGATATGGCAGTCCATGTCGGGGTCCAGGTGAATGTCGCAGAGTGTTCCGGGGACAGTGGGAGGTGTTGTTCCAGGGCATGATGCATAGGGCTGAACCATGCAGGGACAGGCCATGTGGCGGGTACGGATGCTACTGCCTCCTTCCTCACACAGTCATTACCCTCCACATCTTACTCCTCTGAGACGTCTTCTGTGTCCGGTGTGTCAGGTGTGTGTGGTGGTGTTATGGCTGCATCACTGTGGGCCACTGACACATCAGGGTGCGGAGGTGTAATGGCCGCATCACTGTGTGCCAATGACACATCAGGGGGTGGAGATGTGTGTGTCGAAGTTCCTGCAGCAGTCATCTGGTACAGGCTCTGTGGCAGCAATAGCAAGATGAGGATCTGCAAGGCCTGGAAGATCCCAGATAAATGTCGCTGGTGTTCAGCCGTGGCAGCCCTACTTCCAGCCTGCATCTGCTCCATGGTCTCCATTGTCCTCCGCATCTGTGCCAACTCTGTGCTGTCATCGCTGGAGCATGTCTGACTAGACAGTTCTTGTATCCGAGTAATGGCCCCAGCGAGGTCAGCCTGTAGTGTAGTTCCTATTTCCCTGATAGGTTCTGCGCATTGGAATATATACACTATAGGCTTGGCATAGGACTGAGGTCGGTATGCCCCTATCGCGTATACTAAACTTAATTACTGTGTACCAGCTAGAAACTTCTTGACAACAAGAAGGGAATAGCTTCTGGCAACCACATAACATAAAACCCTGATCCCTCAGGATCGTGGAAACAATATACTACTTTTCATTCAGTCACTCATCTCAGAGAAGTACATAGAAGAAACAGTGGGGTGTGTTTACAATAAAATTTATTGCACAGTTGTTATTCTAGTACTGGTAATATGTGCTGCAACAACTGTTGGACAGTGGCAGAGAAATATGGCCAGCAGTGCAGTTAAATAAAAATGCATGGTACAGTTTTACCATTGTGCAATAGTAATGAACACATACATGAAATACAGAATGCATTTAAGAAAAAGCCTATACCCCTATGATGCCTAACTAGATGTACCTAAGTGTGCCTACCATGTGTGTAGGTCTTAGAGAGCCAAGAATCCCCCTAGGATTTAGTCTAACCCCATTACCTTAGTGGGACTTCATCCTGATCTCGAGCTGGACACCCCAGGATGGGTGGATGGACCTCTGCCAGCTGGAGCTGTGGCATGACGCAGGTTGCAGCGTCTCAGGTCAGAGTGTCGGCATGGAAGTCTCGTTCCCCTCTGGTTTGCTTGGGCAAAGGGAGGTATATTTATACCTGATAGGTGCCTTGGAATGTTAGTATTGACGTAAAGTCGGTCAGAGGAAGACGTCAGGAATGAACCCTTAGGGAATAGTGGTTCATGCATTTTTAATGAGTTCTTGGAGAAATCAATAATCCTGTGCTAGGGAAAATCCCAAGAGCTTAAGGGTCTGTTTCTAAGAACTCGTTGTGACGTAGGTTAGTCACTGTTGGACATGGAGATGACGTATTTTGGATGGACCGTCTTCTGCACCCAGAACACACGTCAGATAAAGGACAGCCTCTGTTGCTCGTTATTGTGAAGGGAGGGCTAATATAGGTGAAAGGGCCTTTAGTGGGTGAAAGGGCCTGCCTGTCTTTGTGGCACGAAGGATTTGTGCCTCTGAAACGGCGCACCTATGTTAGGGCCTCAATTCAGCACATAACACCCACTCCAATCTATGGACAATCGTGAATAACCCGTTAGAAGCAAACTACGTGACTAAAATAGGCATTTGCATATAATTGGCAGGTAGTTGCATGAGAGTGGTTTATGAGCTGAAAAAATAGCAGCTGTTAAAATATGTAAAATTACTATAGACTCTGTGGAGACAGGAAAAATCTATAGTGTCATTAAAAAATACTCTCTTAGAGTCAGTAGTTACTTATAAAAGTTCCTGTTTATAAAATTGAAGACTCTTACAAGCTGTTCAGAAGATCATGCTTTCTTTAGAAAGAAAAAAAAAAAGGGCAATTTAGAGGGAAAGCTCCAAGCACTCGGTGAGAGTTGAAACAATAAGAGAAAAAATGTGTTTCAGGACATGTTTTAGAAAAATAGAGATAAAAAGTGCTGGCTGGGAGACACAACATTTCTGTTGCTAGTTACTGCAGGGGACGGACCTTTGTAATACCTCGCAGAATCGTTGTGGGAGCACAGAATAGTGCAGCCAGTTGCTGGTTCTGAGTCAGCCGGTGCTGTAATCGATACCTTGGTGCTACTAAAGGAAGCAAAAAGGCACCCACTGGATTTGCAAGGAATGCTTTGGTTTGATGGGAATACGCTTGGGACACAGCCAAGCATGGGACTTCAGCAGTTCCAGCCTGGTGGTAAATGCCGCTGGCGTTTCCTTTGGAAGTGTCAGACAGATGATGACCACGCATTCCTCACTGCAAAAAACAGGCATCAGAGAACAGGTATGTTGCAGTTGCAGTCTTTTCAGACTGGTCTTTTAAATATTAGAAACCATGAGTAGCATAGTTCCTGTTCGCGAGGTATTCCCAAGGTGTATCACACTGCTTGTATGTGAAAGATAAAATTTATCAAAAAGGAAAGAGGGGCAGGCTGTATTTAAGAGTGCTATTTTGCAAAAAGAGAAAAATATTTCTTTAGCTGATGTGAAATGACAAATAAAAAGTGCTGCACAAGCATGGTTTTCAGATTGCCTAAAGCATTGAATTTTACAAAGGAAACTTTTGTTTCACTAATGTCAGTGTTGGGGCTTCTAGCCAAAAAAAGGCACAACTTCCCTACACTGTAGGATTTCACTACCTCTGGATGTTATCTGTACATAACGTAGGTCTGGCCTATGTATACTGAGTCCCTTGGTGATGTTCAGGAATCATTTTTGTGACAGGCATTTGTGTCAAAAGGCCAAACCACCCATACTTCCCTAACTGGGTCTGTCCTGTTGTTTTGTAAATGGCATCTAATGTGGCCCCTGCTGATGTATGTCAACTATTTCACCCCCGTATGATGGTGTTTGGCAACGTTCCTACTGGTGTTTAAACAACCACATTTCTAGATGCATTACAATTGTGTAGGAGTTGATAACCTTAATGAAGGTAACAGGTATAAAGCGTCACAATAAGAATAAATCTCTAACATTTCATGATCTGAAAATGTAGCAATTATTCCAAAAACAGACAGCATATTATTCACTGTATCAGTAACCCAATTTTCAGAAAAATGTACTGCAGGTAATGACATCACTGAATGAATGATAAAACGAATGAAAATGAAGGAAAGTTCAAAATACATTAATCAGACAAAGGCTTGTTTAGGCCGAATACATTTATAAGTCTCTTTTGCATTTGAATTGAAAATGGACGTGGCTTCAGTTTTATATTGATCCTGTGTTGTAGAAAATGTCCACTAAGAGTCATACTAAAAGCTAGCTCTAAGCAAAGCTAGAACAGAAAAAGATGAACCCAGAAATACTCCACAGTTCTACCCATGGTGAAACCAGATATGTATCTTTTGGAAAAAGAAAAGGTTCAAAAGTTTGTACTTGCATGTTCGTTGTTTGTTGTTGGGCTGGCGTCGCTTCCTGTTCACGTGGAGCCATGGAAAACGTATCAAAGTTAATGAAATAGCCAGTAGCTGTATGATCAATTGTTGAAATTGCATCGTGTTTAGCTGAAGTTATTTCTGCTGTTTTTGTTGAAAAACGTTGAAATGTTGCAGTTAATAGTTGATGTCTTTGCTGAAAAACGTTCAGATGGTGAAGTTAATATTTTATGTTTTTGTTGAAAAACATTGATGCATTTATTAGTTGTTGCTTTTGTTGAAAAATGTTGATGCATTTATTATTTGATGCTTTTGTGAAAAAACGTTGAAGCTTTTATTATTTGATGCTTTTTTGTGAAAAACGTTGAAGCTTTTATTATTTGATGTTTTTGTTGAAAAACGTTGATGCATTTATTATTTGATGCTTTTGTGAAAAACGTTGGTGTACACATTTGTTTTTGGCCAAATTGCAACTTGAGTGTTGTCTTGACTTTTATTTTGAATTTGAAAGGTTGGTTCAAGGAGAACTAGTTCCATTGCATTGTTGCATAGTCCCCCACTCCATGGATTTGACTTCTCAAACGTGATGAGCTTTTCAGTTTGAATTTCTTGAATTGTAGTGAGAGGGACGTCTACTACTGTGGAGTTCACAAGGCCTACTGCTCAGTATTGGCCACATAGTTTTTGTTTGATTCTTTCATTTGAAATGAATCTGTTTTCCTTTTTCACTGCAAGATGCCGCAAAAGTACAGTTCTTGTTCCTTTTACTTCAAGGAATGGCACAGGTTTTCCTGTATGAGGGGCCAAATTGCTTTGTGTCCGCGATCTTTATCTCTCTCTGCCCAGATCCCCGACTTTTGGGATTCAGACAGGTCATGCCGTGATTACCTTGACTTCCGAGTGGCGGCCTGTTTCACTTTGACAGAATCTTTGTTTGTTTCTTTGTTTCCTTTAGTTCCTGTAAAACAGCCAAACGATCATAGATACAGAATGGTTTTCATCCGCCACTGTACCTTCACATTTATGATCAGGTTCCCACATTCGTAAATGGAGTCAGACCTCCTAGAGAGCTTCTTGGCTGGGTGTGTATTGCCCCCTGAATCCATATAAGTGTTTGACCTCACTAACGCCCTGCCTAATACCCTAGCGGTTAAGGATTGCTCTATGCCCCAGTTCTTCCTCTCCTCTACCTAAATTCCCTCAGGATGGCGTTGGAGAGGAGTACCGCAATACTACGTCCATCCCTTCCATGGCCTCTTTGTCAGCCCGAGAGCTAAGCTTGGAGCCACAGTCAGGGTGTAACGTTGATTGCGTATCTCCTGTTATGAACTCGCAAATCTTTATATAACAGTTTTGAGCGTCAGCCGAGTGCTGAGGCCATACCTATAGGAAACTTGAGCACGGATCCACTGCCACCAAGATATATTTTTAAGCCACCTCAAAATTTGAGGGGCCACAGTGGTCCTGTTACATGACACGATCAAGTGGACAGTCTGATGCGGTCTAGCAATGGGACCTGCGCGGGTCTTGTGATGGTGTAGCCTGGCATTTGTTTACAGATGTTGCAGTTCAAGACAAAGTCAATAGTCTGACTTCTGAACCCTGGCCACCAATAGCACTGTTGCAATGAAGAAATAGTAGCTATTACCCCTGAATGCGCGGAGCCCAAGCCCTTGTGTGCTTTAAATGATTAATTCCTGCCTACTATCCATATTTGGAAATACTCTATCCCCCACTCCAGGAATCTGAGCATATGGAATGTTGTTTGCACCTAACTTGTAGGAGTATATGAGTGGAAATTTCTTAGACACTGCTGTGCTGCCTTTGCGTGAAGCAATTACAGCCACCATATTCTAACCATCTATTCTCATTGTTGAACGAGTGTGCACAGCTACGGAAGCTGTGTGAACAGCCCCCTGTGTGGCTTCAACAGCCAATGAATTCCCTTCAACGTGCACGCCATCACGTTGATGACTCAGCGTGTTAATCATGTGAGTTTTTGGTAGGTCGTTTTTCAACTCCACTACCTGTTCCCATAATTTTTGTGTTTAATTATGCCACCTTTTTCATCTTTAAACCCATTTTGTTCCCAATGGTGTCAATATTTATTATATGATTGCACACAGTAAAAGGAATCACACACAATGAGTGTGGGGAATTCTCGATCCGTGTTTACAAGTGCAAGTATCAGGGCTTTTAAAGCTGCCAACCGAGCCGTGCTATTACCTAGAGGTAGTTTTTTGGTGCAATGAGGACGGAACTTGCCATCCAGCATCTGATCTTTAACAAAGGCGGCCGGTGGGGCAGTCCCATCAGTGTAAATTTTAAAAATTCATACTGATCTAGAGGCAAGATTTCATTTGGTAGATGATGTTCTTTTTCATATTGCAGGAATGCCTGTGTTTTTAAACTTGGATCAAATCTGGATTCAAAGTCTGATGCAGCAAAAGAATTAGCCCTTTGTATCCATTCTGGATGTAAGGCTTTGGCATTAGGAATGCTAGCCCCGGTACTAGGGTGACGACAATAATGCATCTTCCCATGAGCCAGTGCTCTTTCTTTTGCTACAGCAGTCTGAATGGTTGTCAGAATTTTTTTCTGTTGAATTAAAACTCATTTCTGTGTTTGTGTACAGATGAGATTTGTATGCGATTGGTACAGTTTCACCTTCATTAAAGGTTTAATAAGTGTACCCGCATTGACCCAAAATGATACTGAGTACCAAGTGGTGCAAGTTTACACGTGTGTGTATGTGTTTGGAAGCAATAATATCTTCCTGGAGTGAACAAAGAATATTGGTGTGTTCTTGTGTCCAGTGTTTGACTGAAAAGTCAGGTTTGAAAAAGGTCGTAGAAAGGTTTTACTCTCTCTGCGAAATCCAAAATGTATGTTCTGCCAAAATCTAGGAATCCCAGTACTGATTGGAAGTTATTTTAATGTCTTTGGAGGCTGGAGCAGCGCACACTTTTCCACTTTTCCCTTCACTTGAAAACTAGTATCCCAAAAATAGGACACAGAGGTGGGCAATCTCTTATTTCTCAAAATTAAATTTGTAGCCCTCAGAGGCGAATCCCATAATAATGGTGCTCACCCTGGTCAAGTGTTTCCCCAATAGGTCGTCCGTTAGATAAAAAACATCCATATAGGACAACACTTCTTCATCAAAGTGCTTTAGCCATTCAGTAACTCTTTCAGAAAATACCCCTGAGCTGTTCTTATACCCACGGGGGAGATGACAAACAATTGTCGCTGGGACTCTAATATACTAAATGCTGTTAGGTACCTGTTTTCAGGTGCTATAGTTTGACAGAAAAATCCATTTGAGACAACAAGTGTCGTTTTGTATTTTTCCCGCATAATGTTATTCATTAATGCGGCACTATCTGCATGTTGGACAGCATATGTCTTTGTGCAAGTGTTCAAGTGTCTGTAAATGAAAACTAGACGAAATGTATTATCATGTTTTGATAAGTGAAACAAGGGATTGTTCTTTTGTGAAGTGCATTTTTCAATGATCTCCTGGTATTCAAGTTGATCTAAGATCTCCCTGACCTGTGTTTTTAGCTTCTTGCTTAATAGGATATTGTCTTTGAGCATGTGGTGAAACTATTAACGGGATCACGTGGTGGGTTGAGGCATCATCCCATCCAGCGTGATTTTTATACAATGCTGGAGCTTGGGCTACTGCCCACTCCCGTGCATATGTATGTTTAAGGTGAACGGGAACATGGTTGGAAAATGCAGGAAAAATATACTTTCTCCCTTTGGGCGCTCCCTGACGAATGCTGGCGGCTAATCTTGTTCTGCTAACAGTATGTCAAAACCAGACAATAGGTTCTTCGCAAAGAGACCTTTTACTTTCCTGTGTTTGTCCTCCTCCATGCGGAGTGTTATTTCATATAACTTGTGTGGGGCGCTCACCCTTTTGTCTGGTGTTCCCACCGTGATGTAATCATTCAATTTTGCTGTCCAGAAATTCCTTCAGGTTCAGGCGAGCTATTTTTACTTCTGCCGCGCTGTCTAGCATTGTCTGCGCCCATTCCCAGTTCAGAAATTGAGTCCTTAGGATTCTGTGCATGTCTAACTTTGAGTCCTGCAACTTTCTTCTTTTTAAATTGAGGTTTGGATTGTGGCTTGTCTTCTGTTTTAGAAGAGTCCTGAGCGTGCTTGTCCCTGGACTGCTTGCGCTCTTCTTTGTGTGCTGACTTTCCTTCTCTCCCTGTGTTGTTTGTCGAGAGGAATGTGTATCAGTATCCTGATACCTGTCAGGTTTCCTAATATTATCCCTATTCCTAAGGTTATACCTCTTTGCAGAGGGCTCCTGTTGAGGAGACCTACCTCGGGACTGAGAATCTTTTCTGAAAATTTTTGTTTTTTATTATTATCCCACTTCTTTTTAGAAGAAGTAGGTGTCTGCTTAGAATTGTCCTTCTCAGGACTGCCCATTAGCTGTGGTTTTAAAAGCTTTCCCACCCAAACTGTCCCTTCCCAGTTCTGCATATGCAGTTTCAATTATTTTGGGAAGTTCTTGTGGTTGGTCTATAAGACTGACCTCTCTTAGGTGTTGGCGGATCGCCACTGAAGCTGCTTCCCCTTTAATGTTAGCTAGTATTATTGTTGATACCTGGTCGTAATTACCTAGTAATTTCATACCTAAGGTCAGAGCTGGTTCAGCTCCATACTTGTTCTGTATCTGTCGTAAGACATCTGGAATTACCGCTAAGGAAGGAATACCATGAGTCCTGGTATATATGGCAGCAAAGACTGTACCCCAAGTGGTGCAGTCCTCTAACTGTGGTGTGATCCCCATGGGCAAGCAGAGTGTTAGCATTATATGCTTTCAAATGGTGTGGTATTTGGAAATACTGCTTCTAACTGGGTAATTTTCTGAGCTACCCAGAAAGGAATCTGTTCACATTTTGTGGGCAGTTTACCCATTACTGTGTGTAATGTTTGTGGAGTGATTTTAGTAGCGGTGCTCTGTGTTGGAGCTGTGTTATTTGTAGCTACTGTGGGCTGGACACCAAGTGTCCTCATGACGAGTTGCGTCATGGCTCTGTAAGAGTTTTACCAACTCTTTGTGTTGTAAGAGCAGTGCATCTTGTGGCATTATGTCAATGTCAGGATGTGGTGTGTAGCCGGCTAATATTGGCCATCTAGCTCCTGGTCTACCTAGTGGACCGAACCTGGTTTTATTTATTTGTTGTAGGGCGCCATTAAACCAGAAATTGTGGTCCTGCTCAGTGAGTGGAATCTTAATCTCCTCGAACGGAGTGTAGACCGCTGGGACTTTTTCATGTATGTAAGAATGAAAAGTCTGAGTTGTTGCATTTACTGCTGGGAATGTAACCCAAGAATAGAACACATCTGTTTGATAATCTTCGTGTGCCTCTATTAATATCACTGTACCTCCTCGGTCTGTTAAACCATGTCTGAGGAGTTTTGTGTGAGTGTATGCCTGATATTGGGTGCAAAATGTATTGCATTTGCTGCCTCTTCGTCGTTTGAGACCTGTGTCCCAGTGACAGGAGCCGCTGCCTCGACAGACATTGTGTTGTGAAAACAAAATGTCCTAAAAAAGGGTTTTAAGATAAGGTTTTTAAAAGGCACACTTGTTCGGGAACTATTTCCTTCAAGCTTGATTAACCAACAGCCAATACATAGGAAGTTTGCCTACTCAGCTGTGGCAGAGTTTTGTGTCTACCCATTCCAGACGTCTCTGGCGTTTTGTGAGTAGGGGTCTCTGAGAATAAGCATGACTGAACTACTCAGATTCTACTGTTAAATAAGTGCCAAATTCACGTTGGGCGCCATGTAGTGTAGTTCCTATTTCCCTGATAGGTTCTGCGCATTGGAATAACATACACTATAGGCTTGGCATAGGACTGAGGTCGGTATGCCCCTATCGCGTATATTAAACTTAATTACTGTGTACCAGCTAGCTCAGAGGCCACTAGAAACTTCTTGACAACAAGAAGGGAATAGCTTCTGGCAACCACATAACATAAAACCCTGATCCCTCAGGATCGTGGAAACAATATACTACTTTTCATTCAGTCACTCATCTCAGAGAAGTACATAGACAGAAACAGTCGGGTGTGTTTACAATAAAATTTATTGCACAGTTGTTATTCTAGTACTGGTAATATGTGCTGCAACAACTGTTGGACAGTAGCAGAGAAATATGGCCAGCAGTGCAGTTAAATAAAAATGCATGGTACAGTTTTACCATTGTGCAATAGTAATGAACACATACATGAAATACAGAATGCATTTAAGATAAAGCCTATACCCCTATGATGCCTAACTAGATGTACCTAAGTGTACCTAGCATGTGTGTAGGTCTTAGAGAGCCAAGAATCCCCCTAGGATTTAGTCTAACCCCATTACCTTAGTGGGACTTCATCCTGATCTCGAGCTGGACACCCCAGGATGGGTGGATGGACCTCTGCCAGCTGGAGCTGTGGCATGACGCAGGTTGCAGCGTCTCAGGTCAGAGTGTCGGCATGGAAGTCTCGGTCCCCTCTGGTTTGCTTGGGCAAAGGGAGGTATATTTATACCTGATAGGTGCCTTGGAATGTTAGTATTGACGTAAAGTCGGTCAGAGGAAGACGTCAGGAATGAACCCTTAGGGAATAGTGGTTCATGCATATTTAATGAGTTCTTGGAGAAATCAATAATCCTGTGCTAGGGAAAATCCCAAGAGCTTAAGGGTCTGTTTCTAAGAACTCGTTGTGACGTAGGTTAGTCACTGTTGGACATGGAGATGACGTATTTAGGATGGACCGTCTTCTGCACCCAGAGCACACGTCAGATAAGGGACAGCCTCTGTTGCTCGTTATTGTGAAGGGAGGGCTAATGTAGGTGAAAGGGCCTTTAGTGGGTGAAAGGGCCTGCCTGTCTTTGTGGCACGAAGGATTTGTGCCTCTGAAACGGCGCACCTATGTTAGGGCCTCAATCCAGCACATAACAAGCCAGGGATTGTCGGTGAGCATGGTGCGGACAGGGGGTGTCCGTTAGGGACTGTACGTGGTCCCTGATGGGACTCAGACACCCACGTATGGCATCGAGTTTGGCTGCCACGAGGTCGAAACCCACCCACAGCAGATCAGCCAACTCCTCCTGGCACGTTAACACATGGCGTTGGAATTCCATGTGTTGGTCGTGTGGGTCCTGTGGGCCAGCCTTGGTGGTGTGTGCTTCCTGCTGTGTGGTCTGTGCAGGTGTGGGCTCACCGCAATGCAGCTGGGCTGCCCTGCTCCTGGGGATGGGGTGCGGAGGCTGCCTTGGAATGTTAGTATTGACGTAAAGTCGGTCAGAGGAAGACGTCAGGAATGAACCCTTAGGGAATAGTGGTTCATGCATATTTAATGAGTTCTTGGAGAAATCAATATTCCTGTGCTAGGGAAAATCCCAAGAGCTTAAGGGTCTGTTTCTAAGAACTCGTTGTGACGTAGGTTAGTCACTGTTGGACATCGAGATGACGTATTTAGGATGGACCGTCTTCTGCACCCAGAGCACACGTCAGATAAGGGACAGCCTCTGTTGCTCATTATTGTGAAGGGAGGGCTAATGTAGGTGAAAGGGCCTTTAGTGGGTGAAAGGGCCTGCCTGTCTTTGTGGCACGAAGGATTTGTCCCTCTGAAACGGCGCACCTATGTTAGGGCCTCAATCCAGCACATAACAAGCCAGGGATTGTCGGTGAGCATGGTGTGGACAGGGGGTGTCCGTTAGGGACTGTACGTGGTCCCTGATGGGACTCAGACACCCACGTATGGCATCGAGTTTGGCTGCCACGAGGTCGAAACCCACCCACAGCAGATCAGCCAACTCCTCCTGGCACGTTAACACATGGCGTTGGAATTCCATGTGTTGGTCGTGTGGGTCCTGTGGGCCAGCCTTGGTGGTGTGTGCTTCCTGCTGTGTGGTCTGTGCAGGTGTGGGCTCACCGCAATGCAGCTGGGCTGCCCTGCTCCTGGGGATGGGGTGCGGAGGCTGTCCACGAGCCGTTGGAGGGTGTCTGGGCAAATGTGCAGGGTGTCCTCTTCATCATCACTGTAGAGATGTGTGGTCTGCTCTGCAGGAGGTGTTGATTGTCCCTCTGCAATGTAACGAGGAGATGCAGGTTAACAGTGTGTTCCATGTATGTTCACGCATTGTACATGTTTACATACAGACTGCATGACAATGTACATTGTGACTGTTTTGGAGGAACTGGCTATTTGATGGGAGACAGTGGACATTTCGACTACATGACGGATGTGAGGTTGTACTCATACATTATCATCTCACAGTGTCATGCAATGCCAGATGTGATTGGTCATTTTCTACGCACGAGCGGCACCAGTTGTGTCCTCTGTCCTGTTGTGTAAGTGTTGCACTGTGTACCACATTGTTGTCAATGTTGATGTGCTGTGATTGCTATGTGTGTGCGCTGCATTGTTGGCGAATCGGCCCTGCAGCTCTGATTTGGCGGCCCCTCATCCCTTTGAGTCAGTGTGCCTTTGACTTGTGTGCTGTTCGGGTGCTGTGATGTTTGCGACTTGGGTCATTTGTGCTCTTGGACATATTTTGTACTCTTGTGCATTGTTTGTCTGCAGATGTGTTTTTGACGTCATGGGTTGTAGGTGCACGTGGATGTGTCAGAGTGTGACCTGCTCCTTTACGGATGTGGTCCACACTCAGCCACCTCAAAGTCGTCTCGTGCACCATGTCATGTATTGTGACTGCAGCCATGCTTTCTGTCATGCAGTGTCACTTGCATAGTCCGTGTGGCTCACATAGCCACTGCTTTTCTGGATTCAGCACAAGTGCATGGGTAGGTTGTGGCATTGGTGATATGGAGGGGGGCCCCTTTGTGCACATAGTGGACGGGGGCCTACTTGGTGTTTCTATGTGTGCTGCAGTGTGCCAAGGGTATCAGGGACATGTTCCACACTCATTGTGGGTGTGCAGTGTGCTGCGCATAATTGTGCATGTGTGCCATTGTGCCCATCTCACTCCGTCCCCCCAGGCCCTGGTTGTTACTCACCCTGTTGCTGTTGGGTCTGGTCATATCGAGCTGTGTCCAGTCCACCAACTCCTTGCACCGTCTCCGCACTGATGACTGTGGCCACCATTTCCTCCAGCTCATCCAGCTCCTCCTGTGGAGCAGGAGTCCCACCTCCAGTCGCCTTTGCTGCCTTCCTGTTGGCAGCAAGTTTCTCCTTGGTTTGGCTGTGCACTTCATGCCAGGGCCTCTTGACCTCCTCCATTGACCTCCTCGACACTCCAACTGCATTCACGTTGTTTA
Source organism: Calotriton arnoldi (assembly GCA_963921515.1). Classification (NCBI taxonomy): domain Eukaryota; kingdom Metazoa; phylum Chordata; class Amphibia; order Caudata; family Salamandridae; genus Calotriton; species Calotriton arnoldi. The sequence continues at coordinate 284,144 of CAWUFW010013948.1, forward strand.
CAATGGACTGCCATATTTCCGTTTGTGTTGCCCATGACGTAGTGGAGGTGAACAGTTGTTGGTAGTGTTCTATCACCTCCGTGACGATGATCCGGTCTTCCTGCGGACTGAACCCCGTCTTCCTTTTTCTCTTCTCCTTGCCCTTCCCCGAGCACGGGGTTCCTGGCTGGTCCTCCGTGGGGCTTGTGGGGTTCGGGTTGTCCTCTGCACTCGGTCCGGGTGCATCCATAGTGCTACGCAGTTTGATTTGGTTTTGGTGTGTTCTTTTTTTTTCCTTTTATAGTGCATTTTCCCACATGACGCGTGGGAATTGCAGGCCTGTGGCTGGTTTTCGCTGATTTTTGTATCGCGCTTGGCCTCATTGCTTCTTTTTTTGCGTTCGTGTTTCGCATTTTTGCGGCGTCGCGTTGACTTCATCGCGGACATTTGACGCGTTATAGTGAGCCTATCGCATGGTGCCGCCGGCTTTGGAATGCCGCGTTACCACGGTGTTATTTTCCCGCGATAGACTGCGATGTGGAGAGTTGCGTTAAGCTACTTTTGCAGTAGTTATCACACGTTCTTGAGAATATCCCCCCTAATCTTTCAAAATTGCGGCCGCACCTCCCATGCTGTTGCTTCTTTGCAATTGATACTTAGCACAAACTAGTCTTTCATTACTGCTGCAATGTTTTGTTTACTTTGTTTCCTGCTCGTGTTCCAAGGTCCCTTTTGTAATTAATATTTTATCAGCTTGCTGTTCATTTTCTTCCCTGATATTCCATATCTTTTCTCTTATTTATGTTTTTTATCGAAAATGATGTGTAAGTTGGCATACTGTATATAAAATGCTTGCCTACATACACAATGTTTGCAAATAGAAAATATAAATACGAACGAAAATACATTCCCTTAAAGAACATTACCAACAAACACGGATGTTTTCTTTAATCACCGGCCTTATTTTTGCATAAATTATTGTGTTCCGAACTCCGCTCCGTATTTGAAATTCTATCTGCTTGCCATTTTTTTTTCTTTTATTACAGGCAAGATTTTATTTGGTTTTTTTCTACTCCTGTTCCAAAATTTCTTTCTAATTTGTACTTTATCAGCCTTCAGTCCGTTTTCTTCCCTCAATGTTGTGTGTCTTTTATTTCTAATTTATGAATTTTAATTGAAAACATTGCACATCTAGGCATACTGTTTAAAAAAGTGTTTGCCTCCCCATGAGGGAAGTGGTGTTTCTAAACCTCTGGGATCGGTAGTCAACAAACAATAACTTCCCAATGTGCATCTGTCAAATCTCGTGTTGCAACTTTGACATTTATGGTACGTTTGTCTCAATTGAAAGGCCTGTTGTCTCTTTTCTATTTGTTTTTTTGGTAATATGCTTTAGAGGCATCTTTCCTAAACAAAAGATATTACTTATACACTATAACACACTGACTTTCTATTGCCCCTAAAGCATATTATAAATAAACAAAGCGAACAGAAGCAGCCAGTGTTTAGGTAGAAATGTGACGGAATAGATTTAGCGGCCGACTTCGAAGCTGGAGAACTCATGTTCCACTCCTTTCACATTCATATTGCACACTGGCCATGCTTTAGTAACTATCAGGATTCTATTACATTCGTACTGAGACCTTTTGCTGGGAACTGTTAAGTAAATACTGCCCTGCAAGCAGTAACACAAAAAAGTTAATATGCACTGGTGTTTGGAGGTTGCTTATGTGTGCCTGACAGTATCTAGTCCCATCGTCCAACACTAGTTGTACATTTGTGTTTAGGACTGTCTCTGCCACAACCCTTCTGTCCTATTACTTTTTTTTTGTAGTTTGATATAGTGCTATCTTGACCTGAAGGTATTGGAGTGCTTTACATGAGCAGCAGTTACATTACACAAGGACACGGGGAGATTCAGTGATTTGACCAGAATCACAGGATGTTGAGCCAACGCTGACACTAGAATCTGGATCCCCAGTTCCAAAGTTGGCAGCTGTGGCTACATTTTCTCCCCTAGTTCTGTGTGCACATCTAGAAACGGGCGTTCATTCCCATGAGTAGTGTTTATAAACCACTGGGATCGGTGGCCAAGAAACAATAAACTTCCCAATGTGCATCTGTAAAATGGTGTGTTACAACTTTAACATTTATGGGTACGTTTGCGATAATTGAAAGAACTTTTTTTTTTTAAATTTGTCTTCCTGTTAATATGCTTTAGAGGCATCTTTTCCAAATTAAGCATATTATTTATACACTAGAACACAATGGCTATCATACTCCCTATCTCCTCTCTATACTGCTGCTCACACATCCTACCTTCCTGTACCTCATCACGCTGTGCACTAGTCCACCTCTCGCCTCCCCACCATCTGGATACCCCTCCAACTCATCCCTCTATCTCTCTCTCACCCCTCTCTCTCGCTCTCTCATGCACTCTTCCCACCTCTCTCATAGGGTTCACTTTAACTCTTCAAACACAATTTCTTTCCCAAACATTTTCAAGGTTTCCGTCCCTCAAACACACGCTCTACTCCTCTTCTTAGGGTATCTTCTGCGTACACAGGCACACTCTCTGTATGCGTGTCGCCTGCTCTCCCCTTCTTTGCCTCTTTCGCACATACTCTTTCTGCTCCTCTGTTTCAAGTTCATTCAACCTTTTGTGCACAAACTACCTATCTCTCTCTATTTTCCTTTCTATCTATTCTGTACAGCTCTCACCCCTATCTATTCACCATGTCACATAATTCCAGTACAGAAATACACTACGCACCAGACATTTTCACCACACAGAATTACACGACTAACAATTCCAATACAACCCACATAATTCCACTACACAACACATACATCCACTCCAAACAAAAACACATTGGTAAAAAACATTATCATTTACAACGCCAAAAGCTCTAACTCTTGCAAATGCGAGACCTATTGCACTGCAAATGCTTGTTATACATACCATCATTCCAGCTCACACCATCATCAATATTTCAGTATGTTAAGGCTTAATCAGTAATAGAGAGTGGCGTGCTGGTGGAGTAATTTGCAAAGAGTTAAATTAACCAACACAAATTACAAGTACTCCACTCTGCTCTGCTACTCCTAAAGCAACAGCTTGTGCAGCTTAAACAAAGCTGTTACCTCAATGATCACCAAAGGAGCACACAGCTTGAGAATACGAATGACAATACAATCAGAACTTGAGATTGGATTGGTTGTGGTTTCTCAGGAACAGAGATAATCCATTTCTCTCCATTAAACAATGTGACTCAGTGTGATAAGTAACACACATGAAGATAATCCTACCCTGGGGAAAGAGGGGTTAGGAGAGAGATGGGAAGAGAGAGAGAGAGACAGGTGATGTCCGGGTGGCATGCAGTGTCGATTAGAGGAAGCTCTGTACCTAGCCCCTTGGCTATCAGGATACAGCCAGAGAAATGAAAGGAAAGGGGCAATCAGCCAAGTGGATCTTTGGCCTTGGAGTTTTTGGTAAATGAGTAAAGAGCAATGAATAACTGGTGAGTAGCACAAGACTGTAGGGAAACAGAGGGAAGAAAGAAAACTGTTAAAACCCGTCCTAACAAGGAGAGAACTACAGTGGGAACTGAGGCAATTGAAAACACATAAAACATGTGGGATTGCCAAAGGGGTGCAAACTGATTCTGAAGCAAATAAAGCCCCATAACAGCTGATGTCAAGCAAAGTCCTTTTAACTGGCATTGCTTCTCATAGCCGAAAAGTGAAAACAATAGCTCACTCCTCTGGCCAACCATATAGGGCCTTCCCAGCTTCCATCTACCCGTTCCCCAGATCTTCCAGACATATGAATGTTTGTGCCACTACTGTAACTTGTTAGGACCTTTGCAATGGCTGGGAATGTTTTTCTGTAGGCCTGACTCCTAGAAAACCCTGAGTCTGAGACTGATTCCCTACAAATAGTTGCTTAAATCAAATAGCTGCTGGGGCTGCAAGAGCGGAGAGAAGAATCAGTGTCAGGTGTTGAGTATCAGGCGATGCAAATGTGAACTCTGCAAAGTAGGAAAGGGAGGGGCATGGCATGTCCACACACATCTTTGGCAATTTGAAAGCAAGGCCTCCTATCCTTGATTGAGTCATTCAACTTATGAAGCAAAATAGCATTATTCCAGATCAGAGCTCTTCAAACTGTGGGTCCATGATTGCATTTTCAGGGGTGCACAAATGAGTCTGCAAGTACTTGTAAATGAAGATGACCTAGAAACATGACCTTGTTTATTTGGCATGTTTCCAGGCAGTCTTCATTTATATGCAGAGGTTAGCTACATTAAAAGTGTGGAATGGTAATCCTGATTTCTCTGGGGCACAGTCAGTGCATGAATTGGTGGGATCAAAGCTGTTGCTAATAAGAACAAAATATTCAGTAACTATTTTGTTATTTTGTTCACCTTCAGGTAATTGCTTATTAAAAACACACACACACACATTAAATGAAAAATAAATGCAAGTTGGTCTAATCGGTGGAAAATGTACTCTTTTACATTAGGAAACCTCAGTTAGCTAATGCGATCAGTGCACATGTCTGAGTGTCACCAGAGTCACAGAACTGAACCCTGGTAGTCATAGTGGGGAATAGTGACCTATGTATTTATAATGCTGCTAGGTCCTTGCCTGTGATAAAAAGAACTGTGCAAATGAAAATCATTATTTATATCTATATATTTTAATAATAAGTAATCAGGCTATACCTAGAAGAATTTTGTTAAGTGCCCATTAAAAGGATGCACTCCAGACCTCAGCTGGTAACACCCTTACATTACCTCTCAAGAAGAACACCTATTTGCACTGTGCTTATAGTAGCCCCCAAGCAGCCTTTAAATTTGGTGTTTAACCAACTGCACATGGTCAAGTGGTATGAGGGGTCACCTAAACCCAGGTCCAATGGAATTATGCAGCAGGGGAGGACCAGATCATATGGCAGGGTTAATTAGTAGGCAAGAAAAGGCAAATTATGCAGTGTAATGTGGCACATTTTGTGATTACTTCACTATTTTGTCATTTTTACATTTGTCAGCACAGTCTGGGCATAAGTTTTACCTCATTAGTACCGGTTTAACACCCAAATATAACAATAGGCAACAGAAAGGGGACCAGTTACCCTTTGCGGAGGGCCTTTTACTTGGTTGTACTACATGTGTTTTTAGTAACTTTCGATCCGTTTGTGCTAGAAACCAAACTGTTTGCTAGAATCTAAAGATTATGCAGCAGATAATTATGTGGCAACTATGGCAAAGCCATAATTCTGCAGATAAGGCCTCAAAATCAATTAATTTCACTGGTCCTGAATAAACTCCAATTATGTCTATTTTATGTTCCTCCCGTGTTTGCAAGAGGGGCCAGCGCACACTTGTTGTGCCAGTACTGCTTTCGGCCTTGGAGCAATACCCACGGGAGACGAAAACTGAAGCAGATGAGACATCTTAATGTTGGTGTCAGAGAGATGGCAATGAGGGAGAAGGGGTAAAATGAGAGCCCATATTTTTAACAAAGGAAACAGTCCCCTTCACAAGGCAGTAACTATCATTAGTGAAGCAGGTGCAGTGGTACTGGAGTTCAGGGGTCTCAGGGATCCACTGGATCACAATTATTTTCTTTCTCTAAAAAAAGGGTATGGGGTTAATTTTCTTTGGTAAAATTAGGGCTGTGGGCACTTTTGCTGCAAAAGGTGAGGGGGGAGCCTCAGCATCAATTCAACATTCTGTAATTCTGGGAAAATCACTTAATCTCCCTGTGTCTAAATAAAACAAAAAAAGAATCTGACCTTGTGTAATGTAACTGGTGTTCATGTAAAGTGTTCCAATGCCCTTGGACTGAGTGTGCGCTCTACAAAACTAAACAAAATAGGCCACAGAGCCTGGTCCAAGGTTGAAGGGATGATCAGACACAGTGGACAAGGGGAGAAATAGACAGAGGAGATAGACTGCTAGTCAGTGCCACAGCTATAATTAGTGAAATAGGTGCAGTTGCAGAGGGGCTCTGGAGTTTGAAGAGCTCACAACACCCAAATTATGGTTAACACAGGTTTTTGTCAATTTTTGTTTGATGAATATGCCCTATTGCATGTCTTTCAATTATTCTGGATTATGAACTACATAAAAAGGTATCCATTTAATGATCTCATAAACTCTGCCCCTGCGCTCAGTTGTGCCTCTCCTTCTCCCCCAATCCGCGATAAAAAGGTTTTGGTGGGGCCCTGACTTCAACACTTTTTGCTTTGGGGAAGCTCAGAGCAAAAAAATTTAAAGACCTTGTTGCTCGGATATGAATTCACCTTAAATAAATGAAAAGACAAGAGGCATGTGGCAAAACAGGATCAAGTTGGTTTAATTTAACATAGCGGCCGGGAGAGTCTCGACAGAATGCGCCTGAAGAAAGTCTCTCACTGTACAAGGTTTCGGACGTCAATTTTATACATCATATGAGGTACAATAAAACAGTTCTGCCTTCTTGGAAAACCATCTCAGTCATAAATAACAATTTTGGGCATATGATAAGGGAACACAGATATCTCTAGACCATTGAGGAGTGCTAGTGTGGGCCAGTATGTATGTATCCAGATGTCCAGTGCTGGGAGTGCATGATCACTACATGTGGTGTGCATGTCGTGTCTTGATTGGCTGAATGTTTCTATCTACATGTGGCATCTAGCTTTGTGGTATTTTTGGGAAATGTGGGCCTCTGGCCACATGCGTTTTATTGCGCCAATTCCACTGACCTGTTTGTGGTGCAACTGTCTATCTGTGGGAACGAGCAGGGCTTTTCCTTGGTGAGCATTTGTCTTTGGGCTAAGCAGTACCCCACCTATGACCTGTCACTCAATAACCATGGGCCAGGGTTGCAGGGCCTGACTGACCACATATCTCTGACTCGGGGTTGATGGAGAGGTCACCTTGGGCGATCATGGGATATACATTGACATTGTTTCAACTGGTATCAACATTGTTGCACGTGCATGGATTATGACACACATTGACATTGCCTTTACCGATCTTGACACTGTTGTACATACATGGGTTATGACATACATTGGCATTGCATTTATGGGCATTGACCCTATTATGCGGGCATAGGCTATGGCACACATTGACATTGTTTTATTTGCATTGCCGATGTCGGGCCTGCACACATCATGGTATACAATGACATTGCTTTTATTGGTATTGCCATTGTCAGGCCTGCATACATCATGGTATACATTGACATCGGATTCACCCATCCTAAGAACCTCTGTTCTAGATGGAAGTGTAAGGTACGACCTTAGATATATCATTTCCTACATGAATGTGACAGCTCATTCTGAGGCTTGTGTTTAAGCTTCTTATAAAGAGAAATGGTGATTTCATTTGGAAAAAGTTTACACTAATAAAGATATTGCTTAAAGAGAAGCAAAATGTCACTGTCTTCTAAACACCTGCTATTTGAAGCTTGTATTAGACATGGACTTGGTGTTAGCATTTTAGATAAAGACAATGTAATTTACTTGCAATAGTGTGTGGACATTGACAGTGATATGTTTGTCAGAGATAAGGCTCACTAGCACTGACAGCAGTCAATATACAGTAGGTATTAGCATGGTGTAGAAGTAATAATTTATATTAAGAAAAAGACATCTTAATTATGTTTATCTTCCTGAAACAATTAAAGATATTTTGCCACTGATCACCTTGTATAGACTGCATTTCTTTTCCTCTTCTTATGTCCCCTCCTGTTTTGAGCAAAAGTCTCTCTCTTAACCTGACCCTAGACCCTTAATGCATTGTTTAAAAAATATATGAATTTTGTGTTACACGAGGTCCAGCCTCAAGGGGAGGTGGATCCAGATGTTGGAAAGTTCACTTTCTTCTCGGATCTTAATGGACAAGCTCATCCTTGATTGTCTACAACTTTGGTCATTGGCCAATGGCCACTTGTTAGTATATTCACTCATTGTCTTCTTTTGTTGTCGAACATTTAAGCATAGGTCTTATTGACCTACTCTGTTGTCATCTCATATCCCTACTCTATGATTTTTTTTTATCTACTATGGTGAACAAGAGCAAAATGAACAACTGATGGACAGAATGCTGAACAATGTCATGCATTTACTCCAGAACAGAGATCTGGGCCTAAATCCATCATTTTTTTGCTCCCCTTGCCATCCCAGTTTAGACCCAGCCATATGCAAATCAGTCTTGACCCTGTTCACCATGGGAACAGTCCAGCCCGAACTGCCAGGCCAGGCTCTCTCTGGACTGGAAAAAAGCATCCTTTGACTGGATTCGGGGTGTCACCCCTCATCAGCCAGGCCAGCTTGACTCCAGTGGCATGGAGAGCATGGGACCCACGTCTGTGCATACTCATCCCACCTCGGGGTGCTAAATGCAAAAAGTACAATTGATGGACAGAATGAAATGAATGAAATGAAATTTGTACTTGTAAAGCGCACTTATACCCCCTAAGGGGTGTCCTGGCGCTGTACGCATACCGCTGTGGAACCCTTCCTGGCTTTTCCCTGTGAAATGTCCACTCCTGGGCACCCCCAAGGTGAAGCCAGGCATCCCAGCGCTGTTGGGGCCGTTGTGGAGATTAAGCAAGCTATTGCCCAGAGTTGCAGAGTGGGACCCATGATTAGAATAGGCACCGAGGCGAGAATTATCAGGTCCGAGGAAATTGAGCCCAAGACCCGCCGAGGCGGGAATTGAACCCTGGTCCCGGGCCAGATCTCTGCATCAGGGTCTGCCGCTCTAACCATTGAGCCACACTTCTCCGAACAATGTCATGCATTCACCCCAGTACAGAGATCTGGGCCTAAATCCATCGTTTTTTTGCTCCCCATGCCATTCCAGTTTAGACCGAGCCATATGCAAATCAGTCTTGACCCTGTTCCCCATGGGAACAGTCCACGTCTGGGCATACCCATCCCACTTGGGGTGATAAGTGCAAAAAGAACAATTGATGGACAGAATGCTGAACAATGTCATGCATTCACCCCAGTATAGAGATCTTGGCCTAAATCCATAGTTTTTTTGCTCCCCATGTGTAGGAAGGTGGAATCTGACTACATGGTTGCCCCCACTTTTTTTTCTGGTGTTTTGATGGTTTTTTACTTAGTTTGGCTGGGAACCTGCTATTCAGGTCCCCAGCCTATCTGCTTTATCTTATAAATGGATTCCCTGTACCTTAGATACACTTCAGATTGGATTCTGGGGTGCCCTTATAAGACCCTAGTATATGGTATACTATGTACCCAGGGCATAGGTACGGCAGAGGCCTACCAGGGGTTGAAGCATGTATTGTGCCACCTCTGGGAGGCCCTCCAAAATGACACCACAGGACTGCTACTGCAGCCTGAGTAAGGTGGTGCATGCACCCCTTGCAGAGATATAGGTTCACTATATCTCACCTAACACTGCACATAGAAACCTATCAGTCACCCCTATGGCAGGCCTTATCAATCCTGAAGGCAGGGTGCTTGGTTATATGTGAGAGGGTGCCCATGCATGAGCAGGGCCAACTTCTCACACCATGCCATTCCAGTTTAGACCCAGCCATATGCAAATCAGTCTTGACCCTGTTCCCCATGGGAACAATCCAGCCCGAACTGCCAGGCCAGGTTCTCTCTGGACTGGAAACAAGCATCCTAGGACTGGTTTCAGGGTTTCACCCTCATCAGCCAGGCTAGCTTGACTCCAGTGGCATTGAAAGCATGGGACCCACGTCTGGGCATACCCGTCCTACTCAGGTGATAAATGTAAAAAAACTATTGATTGACAGAATGCTGAACAATGTTATGCAAGAATGATTAATTTAACCCAGATCTCTTGACTGAAATTCAATGTTTTGATTTGTTCTGCATTCTGTCCATCACTTGTGTGCCTTTTGCTTTCTCGCCCTAAGTTTGCCGGGTATGCCCAGACATAGGTCTGGGCTCACTGTGCCACTGGATTCAAGCTAGCCTGAATGATGATGGGTGAAACCCCAGAACCGGTCTTAGGATGCTTGTCTCTGGTCCAGGGAGGACCTGGCTTTGCAGTTTAGGCTTGACTGTTCCCATGAGGGACATGGTCAAGACTGTTTTGCATCTGGCTGGGTCTAAACTGGGGTGGCATGGGAGCAAAAGAACTATGGATTTAGCCCAGATCTCTTGACTGGGGGTGAATGTTTTGATTTATTCTGCATTCCGTCCATCACTTATGTGTCTTCTGCTTTCTCACCCTAAGTGTGCCAGGTATGCCCAGACGGGGGTCCCGGGCTCACTGTGCCACTGGATTCAAGCTAGCCTGACTGATGATGGGTGGAACCCCGAAACCGGTCCTAGGATGCTTGTTTCCAGTCCAGGCAGTATCTGGCTTGGCAGTTCAGGCTTGACTGTTCCCATGAAGAAAATGGTCAAGACTGATTTTCATATCGCTGGGTCTGAACTGGGGGGCATGGTGAGCAAATGAATAATGGATTTAACCCAGATCTCTTGACTGGGGGTGAATGTTTAGATTTTTTCTGCATTCTGTCCATCACTTGTGTGTCTTTTGCTTTCTCGCTCTAAGTGCGCCGGGTATGCCCAGACGTGGGTCCTGGGCTCACTGTGCCACTGGATTCAAGATAGCCTGGCTGATGAGGGATGAAACCCTGAAACCGGTCCTAGGATGCTTGTTTCTGGTCCAGGGAGGACCTGGCTTGGCAGTTCCGGCTTGACTGTTCCTATGAGAAACATGGTCAAGACTAATTTGCATATGGCTGGGTCTAAACTGGGGTGGCATGGTGAGCAAAAGAACAATGGATTTAAACCAGATCTCTTGACTGGGGGTGAATGTTTTGGTTTGTTCTGCATTCTGTCCATCACTTGTGAATCCTTTGCTTTCTTGCCCTAAGTGTGTCGGGTATGCCCAGACATGGGTCCCCGGCTCACTGTACCACTGGATTCAAGCTAGCCTGGCTGATGAGGGGTGAAACCTCGAATCTGGTCCTAGGATGCTTGTGTCTGGTCCAGGGAGGACCTGACCTGGCTTGAAAGTTCAGGCTTGACTGTTACCATGAGGAACATGGTCAAGACTGATTTGCATATGGTTGGGTCTACACTGAGGTGGCATGATGAGAAAACAAATGATAGATTTAACCCAGATCTGTTGACTGGGGGTGAATGTTTTGATTTGTTTTGCATTTCGTCCATCACTTGTGTTTCTTATGGTGGACAAGAGGGCATATTCTATGAAAGAATGAGCACATCTTGACACATGGGTGTTGGGCTGTGCAGAGCATTTCTGGATTCCAGCTTGACCTATCTATGGCTTGTTTGATATGTATTTGCCTCACATCTGCTTGCTATGTTGCCCTCTTCAAATTAGGCATACATCTGGCAAGGATGTAATCTGCAGTAGTAGGGGTTCTCCTCTGAAGCCTGAAACTAGTGACATTCACCGAAGTTGTCTTGCCTAAATTGTAAAATCCTGGAAACCATACTAGCTCTCTGAGGGATTAGTGACCTATGTATTTATAATGCTGCTAGGTCCTTGCCTGTGATAAAAAGAACTGTGCAAATGAAAATCATTATTTATATCTATATATTTTAATAATAAGTAATCAGGCTATACCTAGAAGAATTTTGTTAAGTGCCCATTAAAAGGATGCACTCCAGACCTCAGCTGGTAACACCCTTACATTACCTCTCAAGAAGAACACCTATTTGCACTGTGCTTATAGTAGCCCCCAAGCAGCCTTTAAATTTGGTGTTTAACCAACTGCACATGGTCAAGTGGTATGAGGGGTCACCTAAACCCAGGTCCAATGGAATTATGCAGCAGGGGAGGACCAGATCATATGGCAGGGTTAATTAGTAGGCAAGAAAAGGCAAATTATGCAGTGTAATGTGGCACATTTTGTGATTACTTCACTATTTTGTCATTTTTACATTTGTCAGCACAGTCTGGGCATAAGTTTTACCTCATTAGTACCGGTTTAACACCCAAATATAACAATAGGCAACAGAAAGGGGACCAGTTAACCTTTGCGGAGGGCCTTTTACTTGGTTGTACTACATGTGTTTTTAGTAACTTTCGATCCGTTTGTGCTAGAAACCAAACTGTTTGCTAGAATCTAAAGATTATGCAGCAGATAATTATGTGGCAACTATGGCAAAGCCATAATTCTGCAGATAAGGCCTCAAAATCAATTAATTTCACTGGTCCTGAATAAACTCCAATTATGTCTATTTTATGTTCCTCCCGTGTTTGCAAGAGGGGCCAGCGCACACTTGTTGTGCCAGTACTGCTTTCGGCCTTGGAGCAATACCCACGGGAGACGAAAACTGAAGCAGATGAGACATCTTAATGTTGGTGTCAGAGAGATGGCAATGAGGGAGAAGGGGTAAAATGAGAGCCCATATTTTTAACAAAGGAAACAGTCCCCTTCACAAGGCAGTAACTATCATTAGTGAAGCAGGTGCAGTGGTACTGGAGTTCAGGGGTCTCAGGGATCCACTGGATCACAATTATTTTCTTTCTCTAAAAAAAGGGTATGGGGTTAATTTTCTTTGGTAAAATTAGGGCTGTGGGCACTTTTGCTGCAAAAGGTGAGGGGGAGCCTCAGCATCAATTCAACATTCTGTAATTCTGGGAAAATCACTTAATCTCCCTGTGTCTAAATAAAACAAAAAAGAATCTGACCTTGTGTAATGTAACTGGTGTTCATGTAAAGTGTTCCAATGCCCTTGGACTGAGTGTGCGCTCTACAAAACTAAACAAAATAGGCCACAGAGCCTGGTCCAAGGTTGAAGGGATGATCAGACACAGTGGACAAGGGGAGAAATAGACAGAGGAGATAGACTGCTAGTCAGTGCCACAGCTATAATTAGTGAAATAGGTGCAGTTGCAGAGGGGCTCTGGAGTTTGAAGAGCTCACAACACCCAAATTATGGTTAACACAGGTTTTTGTCAATTTTTGTTTGATGAATATGCCCTATTGCATGTCTTTCAATTATTCTGGATTATGAACTACATAAAAAGGTATCCATTTAATGATCTCATAAACTCTGCCCCTGCGCTCAGTTGTGCCTCTCCTTCTCCCCCAATCCGCGATAAAAAGGTTTTGGTGGGGCCCTGACTTCAACACTTTTTGCTTTGGGGAAGCTCAGAGCAAAAAAAATTAAAGACCTTGTTGCTCGGATATGAATTCACCTTAAATAAATGAAAAGACAAGAGGCATGTGGCAAAACAGGATCAAGTTGGTTTAATTTAACATAGCGGCCGGGAGAGTCTCGACAGAATGCGCCTGAAGAAAGTCTCTCACTGTACAAGGTTTCGGACGTCAATTTTATACATCATATGAGGTACAATAAAACAGTTCTGCCTTCTTGGAAAACCATCTCAGTCATAAATAACAATTTTGGGCATATGATAAGGGAACACAGATATCTCTAGACCATTGAGGAGTGCTAGTGTGGGCCAGTATGTATGTATCCAGATGTCCAGTGCTGGGAGTGCATGATCACTACATGTGGTGTGCATGTCGTGTCTTGATTGGCTGAATGTTTCTATCTACATGTGGCATCTAGCTTTGTGGTATTTTTGGGAAATGTGGGCCTCTGGCCACATGCGTTTTATTGCGCCAATTCCACTGACCTGTTTGTGGTGCAACTGTCTATCTGTGGGAACGAGCAGGGCTTTTCCTTGGTGAGCATTTGTCTTTGGGCTAAGCAGTACCCCACCTATGACCTGTCACTCAATAACCATGGGCCAGGGTTGCAGGGCCTGACTGACCACATATCTCTGACTCGGGGTTGATGGAGAGGTCACCTTGGGCGATCATGGGATATACATTGACATTGTTTCAACTGGTATCAACATTGTTGCACGTGCATGGATTATGACACACATTGACATTGCCTTTACCGATCTTGACACTGTTGTACATACATGGGTTATGACATACATTGGCATTGCATTTATGGGCATTGACCCTATTATGCGGGCATAGGCTATGGCACACATTGACATTGTTTTATTTGCATTGCCGATGTCGGGCCTGCACACATCATGGTATACAATGACATTGCTTTTATTGGTATTGCCATTGTCAGGCCTGCATACATCATGGTATACATTGACATCGGATTCACCCATCCTAAGAACCTCTGTTCTAGATGGAAGTGTAAGGTACGACCTTAGATATATCATTTCCTACATGAATGTGACAGCTCATTCTGAGGCTTGTGTTTAAGCTTCTTATAAAGAGAAATGGTGATTTCATTTGGAAAAAGTTTACACTAATAAAGATATTGCTTAAAGAGAAGCAAAATGTCACTGTCTTCTAAACACCTGCTATTTGAAGCTTGTATTAGACATGGACTTGGTGTTAGCATTTTAGATAAAGACAATGTAATTTACTTGCAATAGTGTGTGGACATTGACAGTGATATGTTTGTCAGAGATAAGGCTCACTAGCACTGACAGCAGTCAATATACAGTAGGTATTAGCATGGTGTAGAAGTAATAATTTATATTAAGAAAAAGACATCTTAATTATGTTTATCTTCCTGAAACAATTAAAGATATTTTGCCACTGATCACCTTGTATAGACTGCATTTCTTTTCCTCTTCTTATGTCCCCTCCTGTTTTGAGCAAAAGTCTCTCTCTTAACCTGACCCTAGACCCTTAATGCATTGTTTAAAAAATATATGAATTTTGTGTTACACGAGGTCCAGCCTCAAGGGAGGTGGATCCAGATGTTGGAAAGTTCACTTTCTTCTCGGATCTTAATGGACAAGCTCATCCTTGATTGTCTACAACTTTGGTCATTGGCCAATGGCCACTTGTTAGTATATTCACTCATTGTCTTCTTTTGTTGTCGAACATTTAAGCATAGGTCTTATTGACCTACTCTGTTGTCATCTCATATCCCTACTCTATGATTTTTTTATCTACTATGGTGAACAAGAGCAAAATGAACAACTGATGGACAGAATGCTGAACAATGTCATGCATTTACTCCAGAACAGAGATCTGGGCCTAAATCCATCATTTTTTTGCTCCCTTGCCATCCCAGTTTAGACCCAGCCATATGCAAATCAGTCTTGACCCTGTTCACCATGGGAACAGTCCAGCCCGAACTGCCAGGCCAGGCTCTCTCTGGACTGGAAAAAGCATCCTTTGACTGGATTCGGGTGTCACCCCTCATCAGCCAGGCCAGCTTGACTCCAGTGGCATGGAGAGCATGGGACCCACGTCTGTGCATACTCATCCCACCTCGGGGTGCTAAATGCAAAAAGTACAATTGATGGACAGAATGAAATGAATGAAATGAAATTTGTACTTGTAAAGCGCACTTATACCCCCTAAGGGGTGTCCTGGCGCTGTACGCATACCGCTGTGGAACCCTTCCTGGCTTTTCCCTGTGAAATGTCCACTCCTGGGCACCCCCAAGGTGAAGCCAGGCATCCCAGCGCTGTTGGGGCCGTTGTGGAGATTAAGCAAGCTATTGCCCAGAGTTGCAGAGTGGGACCCATGATTAGAATAGGCACCGAGGCGAGAATTATCAGGTCCGAGGAAATTGAGCCCAAGACCCGCCGAGGCGGGAATTGAACCCTGGTCCCGGGCCAGATCTCTGCATCAGGGTCTGCCGCTCTAACCATTGAGCCACACTTCTCCGAACAATGTCATGCATTCACCCCAGTACAGAGATCTGGGCCTAAATCCATCGTTTTTTGCTCCCCATGCCATTCCAGTTTAGACCGAGCCATATGCAAATCAGTCTTGACCCTGTTCCCCATGGGAACAGTCCACGTCTGGGCATACCCATCCCACTTGGGGTGATAAGTGCAAAAAGAACAATTGATGGACAGAATGCTGAACAATGTCATGCATTCACCCCAGTATAGAGATCTTGGCCTAAATCCATAGTTTTTTTGCTCCCCATGTGTAGGAAGGTGGAATCTGACTACATGGTTGCCCCCACTTTTTTTCTGGTGTTTTGATGGTTTTTTACTTAGTTTGGCTGGGAACCTGCTATTCAGGTCCCCAGCCTATCTGCTTTATCTTATAAATGGATTCCCTGTACCTTAGATACACTTCAGATTGGATTCTGGGGTGCCCTTATAAGACCCTAGTATATGGTATACTATGTACCCAGGGCATAGGTACGGCAGAGGCCTACCAGGGGTTGAAGCATGTATTGTGCCACCCCTGGGAGGCCCTCCAAAATGACACCACAGGACTGCTACTGCAGCCTGAGTAAGGTGGTGCATGCACCCCTTGCAGAGATATAGGTTCACTATATCTCACCTAACACTGCACATAGAAACCTATCAGTCACCCCTATGGCAGGCCTTATCAATCCTGAAGGCAGGGTGCTTGGTTATATGTGAGAGGGTGCCCATGCATGAGCAGGGCCAACTTCTCACACCATGCCATTCCAGTTTAGACCCAGCCATATGCAAATCAGTCTTGACCCTGTTCCCCATGGGAACAATCCAGCCCGAACTGCCAGGCCAGGTTCTCTCTGGACTGGAAACAAGCATCCTAGGACTGGTTTCAGGGTTTCACCCCTCATCAGCCAGGCTAGCTTGACTCCAGTGGCATTGAAAGCATGGGACCCACGTCTGGGCATACCCGTCCTACTCAGGTGATAAATGTAAAAAAACTATTGATTGACAGAATGCTGAACAATGTTATGCAAGAATGATTAATTTAACCCAGATCTCTTGACTGAAATTCAATGTTTTGATTTGTTCTGCATTCTGTCCATCACTTGTGTGCCTTTTGCTTTCTCGCCCTAAGTTTGCCGGGTATGCCCAGACATAGGTCTGGGCTCACTGTGCCACTGGATTCAAGCTAGCCTGAATGATGATGGGTGAAACCCCAGAACCGGTCTTAGGATGCTTGTCTCTGGTCCAGGGAGGACCTGGCTTTGCAGTTTAGGCTTGACTGTTCCCATGAGGGACATGGTCAAGACTGTTTTGCATCTGGCTGGGTCTAAACTGGGGTGGCATGGGAGCAAAAGAACTATGGATTTAGCCCAGATCTCTTGACTGGGGGTGAATGTTTTGATTTATTCTGCATTCCGTCCATCACTTATGTGTCTTCTGCTTTCTCACCCTAAGTGTGCCAGGTATGCCCAGACGGGGGTCCCGGGCTCACTGTGCCACTGGATTCAAGCTAGCCTGACTGATGATGGGTGGAACCCCGAAACCGGTCCTAGGATGCTTGTTTCCAGTCCAGGCAGTATCTGGCTTGGCAGTTCAGGCTTGACTGTTCCCATGAAGAAAATGGTCAAGACTGATTTTCATATCGCTGGGTCTGAACTGGGGGGCATGGTGAGCAAATGAATAATGGATTTAACCCAGATCTCTTGACTGGGGGTGAATGTTTAGATTTTTTCTGCATTCTGTCCATCACTTGTGTGTCTTTTGCTTTCTCGCTCTAAGTGCGCCGGGTATGCCCAGACGTGGGTCCTGGGCTCACTGTGCCACTGGATTCAAGATAGCCTGGCTGATGAGGGATGAAACCCTGAAACCGGTCCTAGGATGCTTGTTTCTGGTCCAGGGAGGACCTGGCTTGGCAGTTCCGGCTTGACTGTTCCTATGAGAAACATGGTCAAGACTAATTTGCATATGGCTGGGTCTAAACTGGGGTGGCATGGTGAGCAAAAGAACAATGGATTTAAACCAGATCTCTTGACTGGGGGTGAATGTTTTGGTTTGTTCTGCATTCTGTCCATCACTTGTGAATCCTTTGCTTTCTTGCCCTAAGTGTGTCGGGTATGCCCAGACATGGGTCCCCGGCTCACTGTACCACTGGATTCAAGCTAGCCTGGCTGATGAGGGTGAAACCTCGAATCTGGTCCTAGGATGCTTGTGTCTGGTCCAGGGAGGACCTGACCTGGCTTGAAAGTTCAGGCTTGACTGTTACCATGAGGAACATGGTCAAGACTGATTTGCATATGGTTGGGTCTACACTGAGGTGGCATGATGAGAAAACAAATGATAGATTTAACCCAGATCTGTTGACTGGGGGTGAATGTTTTGATTTGTTTTGCATTTCGTCCATCACTTGTGTTTCTTATGGTGGACAAGAGGGCATATTCTATGAAAGAATGAGCACATCTTGACACATGGGTGTTGGGCTGTGCAGAGCATTTCTGGATTCCAGCTTGACCTATCTATGGCTTGTTTGATATGTATTTGCCTCACATCTGCTTGCTATGTTGCCCTCTTCAAATTAGGCATACATCTGGCAAGGATGTAATCTGCAGTAGTAGGGGTTCTCCTCTGAAGCCTGAAACTAGTGACATTCACCGAAGTTGTCTTGCCTAAATTGTCAAATCCTGGAAACCATACTAGCTCTCTGAGGGATTAGTGACCTATGTATTTATAATGCTGCTAGGTCCTTGCCTGTGATAAAAAGAACTGTGCAAATGAAAATCATTATTTATATCTATATATTTTAATAATAAGTAATCAGGCTATACCTAGAAGAATTTTGTTAAGTGCCCATTAAAAGGATGCACTCCAGACCTCAGCTGGTAACACCCTTACATTACCTCTCAAGAAGAACACCTATTTGCACTGTGCTTATAGTAGCCCCCAAGCAGCCTTTAAATTTGGTGTTTAACCAACTGCACATGGTCAAGTGGTATGAGGGGTCACCTAAACCCAGGTCCAATGGAATTATGCAGCAGGGGAGGACCAGATCATATGGCAGGGTTAATTAGTAGGCAAGAAAAGGCAAATTATGCAGTGTAATGTGGCACATTTTGTGATTACTTCACTATTTTGTCATTTTTACATTTGTCAGCACAGTCTGGGCATAAGTTTTACCTCATTAGTACCGGTTTAACACCCAAATATAACAATAGGCAACAGAAAGGGGACCAGTTAACCTTTGCGGAGGGCCTTTTACTTGGTTGTACTACATGTGTTTTTAGTAACTTTCGATCCGTTTGTGCTAGAAACCAAACTGTTTGCTAGAATCTAAAGATTATGCAGCAGATAATTATGTGGCAACTATGGCAAAGCCATAATTCTGCAGATAAGGCCTCAAAATCAATTAATTTCACTGGTCCTGAATAAACTCCAATTATGTCTATTTTATGTTCCTCCCGTGTTTGCAAGAGGGGCCAGCGCACACTTGTTGTGCCAGTACTGCTTTCGGCCTTGGAGCAATACCCACGGGAGACGCAAAACTGAAGCAGATGAGACATCTTAATGTTGGTGTCAGAGAGATGGCAATGAGGGAGAAGGGGTAAAATGAGAGCCCATATTTTTAACAAAGGAAACAGTCCCCTTCACAAGGCAGTAACTATCATTAGTGAAGCAGGTGCAGTGGTACTGGAGTTCAGGGGTCTCAGGGATCCACTGGATCACAATTATTTTCTTTCTCTAAAAAAAGGGTATGGGGTTAATTTTCTTTGGTAAAATTAGGGCTGTGGGCACTTTTGCTGCAAAAGGTGAGGGGGAGCCTCAGCATCAATTCAACATTCTGTAATTCTGGGAAAATCACTTAATCTCCCTGTGTCTAAATAAAACAAAAAAGAATCTGACCTTGTGTAATGTAACTGGTGTTCATGTAAAGTGTTCCAATGCCCTTGGACTGAGTGTGCGCTCTACAAAACTAAACAAAATAGGCCACAGAGCCTGGTCCAAGGTTGAAGGGATGATCAGACACAGTGGACAAGGGGAGAAATAGACAGAGGAGATAGACTGCTAGTCAGTGCCACAGCTATAATTAGTGAAATAGGTGCAGTTGCAGAGGGGCTCTGGAGTTTGAAGAGCTCACAACACCCAAATTATGGTTAACACAGGTTTTTGTCAATTTTTGTTTGATGAATATGCCCTATTGCATGTCTTTCAATTATTCTGGATTATGAACTACATAAAAAGGTATCCATTTAATGATCTCATAAACTCTGCCCCTGCGCTCAGTTGTGCCTCTCCTTCTCCCCCAATCCGCGATAAAAAGGTTTTGGTGGGGCCCTGACTTCAACACTTTTTGCTTTGGGGAAGCTCAGAGCAAAAAAAATTAAAGACCTTGTTGCTCGGATATGAATTCACCTTAAATAAATGAAAAGACAAGAGGCATGTGGCAAAACAGGATCAAGTTGGTTTAATTTAACATAGCGGCCGGGAGAGTCTCGACAGAATGCGCCTGAAGAAAGTCTCTCACTGTACAAGGTTTCGGACGTCAATTTTATACATCATATGAGGTACAATAAAACAGTTCTGCCTTCTTGGAAAACCATCTCAGTCATAAATAACAATTTTGGGCATATGATAAGGGAACACAGATATCTCTAGACCATTGAGGAGTGCTAGTGTGGGCCAGTATGTATGTATCCAGATGTCCAGTGCTGGGAGTGCATGATCACTACATGTGGTGTGCATGTCGTGTCTTGATTGGCTGAATGTTTCTATCTACATGTGGCATCTAGCTTTGTGGTATTTTTGGGAAATGTGGGCCTCTGGCCACATGCGTTTTATTGCGCCAATTCCACTGACCTGTTTGTGGTGCAACTGTCTATCTGTGGGAACGAGCAGGGCTTTTCCTTGGTGAGCATTTGTCTTTGGGCTAAGCAGTACCCCACCTATGACCTGTCACTCAATAACCATGGGCCAGGGTTGCAGGGCCTGACTGACCACATATCTCTGACTCGGGGTTGATGGAGAGGTCACCTTGGGCGATCATGGGATATACATTGACATTGTTTCAACTGGTATCAACATTGTTGCACGTGCATGGATTATGACACACATTGACATTGCCTTTACCGATCTTGACACTGTTGTACATACATGGGTTATGACATACATTGGCATTGCATTTATGGGCATTGACCCTATTATGCGGGCATAGGCTATGGCACACATTGACATTGTTTTATTTGCATTGCCGATGTCGGGCCTGCACACATCATGGTATACAATGACATTGCTTTTATTGGTATTGCCATTGTCAGGCCTGCATACATCATGGTATACATTGACATCGGATTCACCCATCCTAAGAACCTCTGTTCTAGATGGAAGTGTAAGGTACGACCTTAGATATATCATTTCCTACATGAATGTGACAGCTCATTCTGAGGCTTGTGTTTAAGCTTCTTATAAAGAGAAATGGTGATTTCATTTGGAAAAAGTTTACACTAATAAAGATATTGCTTAAAGAGAAGCAAAATGTCACTGTCTTCTAAACACCTGCTATTTGAAGCTTGTATTAGACATGGACTTGGTGTTAGCATTTTAGATAAAGACAATGTAATTTACTTGCAATAGTGTGTGGACATTGACAGTGATATGTTTGTCAGAGATAAGGCTCACTAGCACTGACAGCAGTCAATATACAGTAGGTATTAGCATGGTGTAGAAGTAATAATTTATATTAAGAAAAAGACATCTTAATTATGTTTATCTTCCTGAAACAATTAAAGATATTTTGCCACTGATCACCTTGTATAGACTGCATTTCTTTTCCTCTTCTTATGTCCCCTCCTGTTTTGAGCAAAAGTCTCTCTCTTAACCTGACCCTAGACCCTTAATGCATTGTTTAAAAAATATATGAATTTTGTGTTACACGAGGTCCAGCCTCAAGGGGAGGTGGATCCAGATGTTGGAAAGTTCACTTTCTTCTCGGATCTTAATGGACAAGCTCATCCTTGATTGTCTACAACTTTGGTCATTGGCCAATGGCCACTTGTTAGTATATTCACTCATTGTCTTCTTTTGTTGTCGAACATTTAAGCATAGGTCTTATTGACCTACTCTGTTGTCATCTCATATCCCTACTCTATGATTTTTTTTATCTACTATGGTGAACAAGAGCAAAATGAACAACTGATGGACAGAATGCTGAACAATGTCATGCATTTACTCCAGAACAGAGATCTGGGCCTAAATCCATCATTTTTTGCTCCCCTTGCCATCCCAGTTTAGACCCAGCCATATGCAAATCAGTCTTGACCCTGTTCACCATGGGAACAGTCCAGCCCGAACTGCCAGGCCAGGCTCTCTCTGGACTGGAAAAAAGCATCCTTTGACTGGATTCGGGGTGTCACCCCTCATCAGCCAGGCCAGCTTGACTCCAGTGGCATGGAGAGCATGGGACCCACGTCTGTGCATACTCATCCCACCTCGGGGTGCTAAATGCAAAAAGTACAATTGATGGACAGAATGAAATGAATGAAATGAAATTTGTACTTGTAAAGCGCACTTATACCCCCTAAGGGGTGTCCTGGCGCTGTACGCATACCGCTGTGGAACCCTTCCTGGCTTTTCCCTGTGAAATGTCCACTCCTGGGCACCCCCAAGGTGAAGCCAGGCATCCCAGCGCTGTTGGGGCCGTTGTGGAGATTAAGCAAGCTATTGCCCAGAGTTGCAGAGTGGGACCCATGATTAGAATAGGCACCGAGGCGAGAATTATCAGGTCCGAGGAAATTGAGCCCAAGACCCGCCGAGGCGGGAATTGAACCCTGGTCCCGGGCCAGATCTCTGCATCAGGGTCTGCCGCTCTAACCATTGAGCCACACTTCTCCGAACAATGTCATGCATTCACCCCAGTACAGAGATCTGGGCCTAAATCCATCGTTTTTTGCTCCCCATGCCATTCCAGTTTAGACCGAGCCATATGCAAATCAGTCTTGACCCTGTTCCCCATGGGAACAGTCCACGTCTGGGCATACCCATCCCACTTGGGGTGATAAGTGCAAAAAGAACAATTGATGGACAGAATGCTGAACAATGTCATGCATTCACCCCAGTATAGAGATCTTGGCCTAAATCCATAGTTTTTTTGCTCCCCATGTGTAGGAAGGTGGAATCTGACTACATGGTTGCCCCCACTTTTTTTTCTGGTGTTTTTATGGTTTTTTACTTAGTTTGGCTGGGAACCTGCTATTCAGGTCCCCAGCCTATCTGCTTTATCTTATAAATGGATTCCCTGTACCTTAGATACACTTCAGATTGGATTCTGGGGTGCCCTTATAAGACCCTAGTATATGGTATACTATGTACCCAGGGCATAGGTACGGCAGAGGCCTACCAGGGGTTGAAGCATGTATTGTGCCACCCCTGGGAGGCCCTCCAAAATGACACCACAGGACTGCTACTGCAGCCTGAGTAAGGTGGTGCATGCACCCCTTGCAGAGATATAGGTTCACTATATCTCACCTAACACTGCACATAGAAACCTATCAGTCACCCCTATGGCAGGCCTTATCAATCCTGAAGGCAGGGTGCTTGGTTATATGTGAGAGGGTGCCCATGCATGAGCAGGGCCAACTTCTCACACCATGCCATTCCAGTTTAGACCCAGCCATATGCAAATCAGTCTTGACCCTGTTCCCCATGGGAACAATCCAGCCCGAACTGCCAGGCCAGGTTCTCTCTGGACTGGAAACAAGCATCCTAGGACTGGTTTCAGGGTTTCACCCCTCATCAGCCAGGCTAGCTTGACTCCAGTGGCATTGAAAGCATGGGACCCACGTCTGGGCATACCCGTCCTACTCAGGTGATAAATGTAAAAAAACTATTGATTGACAGAATGCTGAACAATGTTATGCAAGAATGATTAATTTAACCCAGATCTCTTGACTGAAATTCAATGTTTTGATTTGTTCTGCATTCTGTCCATCACTTGTGTGCCTTTTGCTTTCTCGCCCTAAGTTTGCCGGGTATGCCCAGACATAGGTCTGGGCTCACTGTGCCACTGGATTCAAGCTAGCCTGAATGATGATGGGTGAAACCCCAGAACCGGTCTTAGGATGCTTGTCTCTGGTCCAGGGAGGACCTGGCTTTGCAGTTTAGGCTTGACTGTTCCCATGAGGGACATGGTCAAGAATGTTTTGCATCTGGCTGGGTCTAAACTGGGGTGGCATGGGAGCAAAAGAACTATGGATTTAGCCCAGATCTCTTGACTGGGGGTGAATGTTTTGATTTATTCTGCATTCCGTCCATCACTTATGTGTCTTCTGCTTTCTCACCCTAAGTGTGCCAGGTATGCCCAGACGGGGTCCCGGGCTCACTGTGCCACTGGATTCAAGCTAGCCTGACTGATGATGGGTGGAACCCCGAAACCGGTCCTAGGATGCTTGTTTCCAGTCCAGGCAGTATCTGGCTTGGCAGTTCAGGCTTGACTGTTCCCATGAAGAAAATGGTCAAGACTGATTTTCATATCGCTGGGTCTGAACTGGGGGGCATGGTGAGCAAATGAATAATGGATTTAACCCAGATCTCTTGACTGGGGGTGAATGTTTAGATTTTTTCTGCATTCTGTCCATCACTTGTGTGTCTTTTGCTTTCTCGCTCTAAGTGCGCCGGGTATGCCCAGACGTGGGTCCTGGGCTCACTGTGCCACTGGATTCAAGATAGCCTGGCTGATGAGGGATGAAACCCTGAAACCGGTCCTAGGATGCTTGTTTCTGGTCCAGGGAGGACCTGGCTTGGCAGTTCCGGCTTGACTGTTCCTATGAGAAACATGGTCAAGACTAATTTGCATATGGCTGGGTCTAAACTGGGGTGGCATGGTGAGCAAAAGAACAATGGATTTAAACCAGATCTCTTGACTGGGGGTGAATGTTTTGGTTTGTTCTGCATTCTGTCCATCACTTGTGAATCCTTTGCTTTCTTGCCCTAAGTGTGTCGGGTATGCCCAGACATGGGTCCCCGGCTCACTGTACCACTGGATTCAAGCTAGCCTGGCTGATGAGGGGTGAAACCTCGAATCTGGTCCTAGGATGCTTGTGTCTGGTCCAGGGAGGACCTGACCTGGCTTGAAAGTTCAGGCTTGACTGTTACCATGAGGAACATGGTCAAGACTGATTTGCATATGGTTGGGTCTACACTGAGGTGGCATGATGAGAAAACAAATGATAGATTTAACCCAGATCTGTTGACTGGGGGTGAATGTTTTGATTTGTTTTGCATTTCGTCCATCACTTGTGTTTCTTATGGTGGACAAGAGGGCATATTCTATGAAAGAATGAGCACATCTTGACACATGGGTGTTGGGCTGTGCAGAGCATTTCTGGATTCCAGCTTGACCTATCTATGGCTTGTTTGATATGTATTTGCCTCACATCTGCTTGCTATGTTGCCCTCTTCAAATTAGGCATACATCTGGCAAGGATGTAATCTGCAGTAGTAGGGGTTCTCCTCTGAAGCCTGAAACTAGTGACATTCACCGAAGTTGTCTTGCCTAAATTGTCAAATCCTGGAAACCATACTAGCTCTCTGAGGGATTTCATGATGGCTAAAATGCCTTGATGGCTTTCTTGCACCATGTCTACAATTTGCCACCTGAATTCTGTTGTAATAATTATGTGACTTCCATGAAGTGGTGTGTTGTATGCCAAAGACGGCAATTCTCAATTTTTCAGCCATTTTTAAATGCTATAGGCACTTTTCGATTCACAGCTGTGATGGGAAAGCTGGTGTCCTTGGAGGGCTAATGCGTGTGGCTGTTGACGTCACATATTACTTTATGACTGGTGATATCTTGTAATGACTGTTCTACATTTTTTGTCTTGACCTCCAGGGATTAGTCACATGCTCCACTGCAAAGTTTAGATATCCCTCCCTTAGTGACATGCAGGAGAGAAGGGCAATGCATTTTTGTAGTTTCCAGCTTCTGGGTCACTGTTTGGAAGCTTTCATCACCTCGCCCAGATCTTGGGATACAGAGGGGGAGCCTTAATTGTGCATATGCCAGGTACAGGGGTGAGTTGTCCCATAACTGTGCCCGCTGTGGACTACCTGTCCCAGAATTCCTCCTGGCCCCACACCTGTACTGGATTAATGCCATTGAAAACTCACAGCAGCCCTGCTGTGACGAGAGGCGTGCACTGCATTTTAGTGGCTTCCAGCTTCTGGAGCACTGCTTGGAAGCTTTCATCAGCTCGCCCAGATCTTGTGACGCAGAGGGGGATCCTTAATTGTGCATCTGTCAGGTACAGGGGAGAGCCGTCGCTGAACTGCACCCGCTGGGGACTACCTGTCCCAGAACTACTCCTGGCCTCACACTTGTACTGGATTAACACCATTAAAAGCCCACAGCAGCCCGCTGTGACGAGAGACGTGCACTGCAGTTCTGTGATTTCCAGCTTCTGGGTCACTGTTTGGAAGCTTTCATCACCTCGCCCGAGTCTTGGTACACAGATGGGGAGCCTTAATTGCCCATCTGCCATGTACAGGGGAGAGCTGTCGCTGACCTGCGCCCACTGTGGACTACCTGTCCCAGAATCCCTCATGGCCCCAGACATATACCGAATTGATGCCATTAAAAGCCCACAGAACACCCGCTGTGACAAGGATATGCACTGCATTTTTGTGATTTCCAGCTTCTGGGTCACTGTTTGGAAGCTTTCATCACCTTGGCTGGATCTTGGGACACAGAGGGTGAGCCTTAATTGTGCATCAGCCAGGTACAGGGGAGAGCCGTCGCTGAACTGTGCTCGCTGGGGACTGCCTGTCCCAGAATCCCTCCTGGCCCCACACCTGGACTGGACTGTACCGGAAGAGGCTGGGTCATACCTTTTGTTTTTTTCTGCTTTCATCGTTGTTGTTTGGACTTGGACCTGGGGTAAGCGCACAGTGACTTAGAGGTGAGGCTTTCCCCACTGAAACTTTTTTTTAATTTAAGGGGGGTGCAGGTTGGTACAAGTGAGGTAAATGGGTAAGCGAAAATTGCTAGCAACGACTCAAGGCACTCCACAGGGCCCGTCTTGTGCTACCATTGACAGCTTTTTAGTTCGAGCAGTCGATGTTATTACTGAGGAAATACAACTTGCTGAAAGAAGAGTTTCTCTCACCACTGATGACATACCTCCTGCAATTGTACATTTAAATGCCTCACCACCAACAGTATCTCTGCTGTTACCTGGGGCATTCATTCAAACTACACAACCTAGTCTTCCTCCTGCAGGTTCTAGGGGACACAGGGGTGGGTAGATTGTGGCATGTGAGGAAGAAAGTCAAGCTAGGTGTAGCGATGACATACCCTCCCCTAATTCTGGCCCTGTGGCCAAACGCAGAAAGAGGGCCATTCAAAATAAGGCAAGACCATCTAAACCCCTACAACTACCACAAATTTACAACCTGGTGCAGAAAGCCTCCACAGACAAGGGGAATCTATTTGGGATGCAATCAAAGGACTGTTATCAGAGTCACTTGATGGCAAACTCCTCCCCATATAATTTTGCCTTAAGACCATTGAGAGTGCTTTAAGCAACATTAGCAAATATGGGGAGGCAAGTCCTTCTGACATTTCCAATGGAGGACTAGATAGAGAGAAAAGCTGTATTACCCCCCCACCCACCCTCCATTTAGGCCACTAATAACAAGGATGAATACCTCTAGGGAAGTGGCTGTGGGGGAATTAGATAAGGCGGGGAGTGTTCGTGCTGCAACTGTTGCTTCTCTTGCAGAAGATTCTAGTGCCCTCTCCAATACAAAGCAGATAGGGGTAAGTGGTGTGCCCTTGAGGATGGCTGTGAATCAAATATGAGAAAAGCCACTTCCTGTTATCAATTTAACCCCTGCCGCCTGTCTGTATGTGGCCATTTTAAACAATGCCCCCTGTTTATCCCTTGTAAAACAGAGTCAATTTTTTAACTAAAGAATAAAGTAATCCACTGGATATATAGTAATCTGAGGAGTGGACATAACCTGCATGACAAAATGATCTTCGTGCGGAGAGTAGGCGGATTAGGATCGCTACCCAGACAAGTCCAAGGGAACTATTTTATTATTAATATCCGTAGGCCAGTCATAGCGGGGGAGAGCCTACACCAGGCAAATAATGATTTAAAAAAAAAAAACTTTTTATTTGATTTTAACCATTTTAAAGGCAATATAGCTTGTCGGTGGAAATGATTACATACACACAAACATGATGTTTGACTCACATATGCAGTATAACTGATGCATGGAGAGATGTATTGTCAGTGGACATCATATTGACGCTGGGCTATATCACATAGGGGCTGGTGCCACTCTGTGTGTGAGTCTATCGCTACGTGGTAATACTGCCTGAAGGAGTATATAATAGAAGAGGATCATTAGGAGGGAGTGACTCCTATTGGGAAAGAACAATCAACTGTGAACTGGGGAACACACTCGGGGGACACAGGGTAAAGGTAGTGTGGGTAGGTGGATGGGTGCATTTCTCACATCCTTATGTTTATGGGGATGCGAGTGAAGGACGGGGCCCTCTAGGGCCCCGCGGGTTATATATAACCTCCTGCTATGCCTTCCCAAGAATGAAGAGTCGGTCAGACAGTAGAGAATATAATCAGGCTTTATTATATAGATCTCTGCAGAGAGAGCCCCGGTCAGACCTACACACTGAGATGGACGCTGAGGGGACTGACTCCACAACAGGTTACAGTAGGTAAAAAGGACTTCCCAGCCATCTCCAACCCCGCCCACCGTGGAAAAGTACTAGCTTGAGCCGGACCTGAACAATGAAGCGCAGAGCGATGAGCTAACACATGCCAGGTGGGAACATGTTATCAGGGATACAAGGCCACAGTGCTGGGTCTCAGCATCTCCTAAGGTAGGTGCAGAAGTTACACATTCAGCTAGTCATGTGATGGCAGAATACCTTATTCATTAGCAAGACAAGGAAACAGCCTTGGACAGCAGGAGAAATAATAACAAAACACAGTATTCTGCTGAGGCAAGCAATATGAGCACTGATGCCTAACCCAGGCACAGTCTAATATGGATTGCGAAATACAAAATGGATGCATACTGGCTAACTAAAGCTTTCATGCTGCGAGGATAACTCAGTGGGTTGCATAACGTGAATACAAATGCATGTTTTTTAGCCACACACTGCTAACCTAAAACAACATAGCAGAGGCATCATAGGAAAGGGAATTTTAAATCTAACAGACCCTCCTTTTAGCAGTTGTGGCTAAAAAAAACATTTATTGATATCCAGCAGGGTCTTTACAATTCTAAGGGGAAGAAAAGGAATGCATGGTCACTCAAATGGCAAAGGGAAACGAGACAGTACTAGTATATTATTATTATTATTACCATTTGTAGAGCACACGGCTACTTCCAACGGGGGTGTCCCGGCGCTAGTAACGGCAACAGCAGCAGGATTTAAGCCATATGAGGGACATCAGGGAAGGCTAAACAGCCACGTTTTAAATGTTTTTCTAAATAACCTTTCTGTCTTAGCCTTCCTGATGTGTAATGGCATGGTATTCCATAAGGCAGCCGTTTTTATTGAAAACGAGCACCCGCCAATTCTGGATTTTTTGAATCGTGGGGTAACCAGCAGTTCCTGAAGATTGGATCTTAGGACCCTGGTCTGGGAATATTTCTGTATTCTCCTTTTTAGTATATCAACATGCATTTAATCTTCTGGATGTAAGGCACCCTACTTTTCAACTGATCTAGGCATATACCCTTGGGGTGCCATTGTTCTTGAACTGTGTCATAGTAAGACTACATCAAAATACACCAATGTTCGGGGCATATTAGCAAGGGCCTTATCGCCTCTTTAGCGGCACTTTTTGCCGCTAAGGCGGCGATTTTTTTATCGCCCTATCAGCAAGCTGTCGCTAACAGGCGTTAGCGACAGCTTTCTGGCGATAGCGGCTCGTTTTCCCTCGCCTTGCATGCCAGCGATAATTATCGCTAATGACATGCAAGGTAGGCGTTCCCAACTAAAAGCGACTGAAAACAGTCGCTAACACAACTTCTCCCTATTAGCAACGCAGGCAAAGCGTTAAAAAAATTTGCGCTAAGCGCGAATATCGCTAGAATTTAACACCTGATAAAAACATGACTTACCTGTTTGTAGAATAGGAGGTGGATTGTCAGCCTAAGTCCACCATGGCGTTAATGTGTGAATATCGCTGGTTTTCCAGCGATATTCACGCATTTCGCCGCTATCGCTGGATATTTTATCGCATTGGAGATAAACCTTGCTAATAGCATGTTATCTCCGCGATAATATCCAGCGATAGGCGGCGTTAAGAAAATGCGCGCTAAGCGCGGTTAGCGCTAATTTTCGCCTGTTGTTGCTAATATGCCCCCTCATTATCATGGGGCAGGGAAACTATAAAAGACATATTGATCTAAAATAGATCTGCATCAACGCTCAACAACCCTTCTATCTCCTTCAGAAACATAACCTCAGCACCTGTACTGTATGTATGTCCTTTCCTGAGCAGTGAATGTACCTACGCAGTAAATACAACAAACTGGGAGACACTGTATACAAGAGTCTATTTGTCGTACCACATATTATAACTGAGGATGGGCACAATTCGTAGATAAGGCAGCAAATACAGTGGGATACAAAACAAACTTATCATACTAACTATCATGGAAGGTCTCGGCCTAATATACACATTCTTTTGTAGGATAAGAATCACCCAATGCATTATTGAGGACTGGAGAACTGAATCGAAGGTACACCAATCTGGACACTTATATTATCATTTTATGTCCTCCTGTGCTCCCCTGTGCGAGGAGCTAAAGTAACAAACATGTTCACAAGAGAAGCAGGTGCTGCATGAACTTGGGAATGCATTGGGAAGGCATAGGATACTTCTCATTCCGGGAGTAGCATGTCCTAGCACTATTATTAGTGCAATAACAACTATGGATGCAACTTGTACTTTCTGTATGCTGACCCAGCTCTGAACAGGGAGGGGCAAAAGAGCTTTTTTTTTTTCCGTCAATTGGGAAACCGAACAGATACATGGTGATTGGGAGAGAAACAAACACAATAGAATTGGTGATCAGGGAACAAGATGGACAAAACTCTTCTTTCCAGTGTCCTTACAGAGAGCCATCACTGGTAGGCTCCTATTGTTCATCTAGCGTAGGCGCTATTGAGCACTGGCGGTGGAGCTGTGCGTCCAGCTCGGATCCACATCCCACGTTGCAGGGCAAGATGTCTCTCTTTTCGGAACCACAGTCCCTTTGCCCGTTCATTGACTGTCCAAACAATGCACCACACTATCTTCCTCTACTCTATCGCTGGTACCTTATGCAGGGTACACGCACCCTATTCTTCATCCATGAAGTCCATCCCTACTAACCCTATTCTACCTCGGTGCACTGTTCCTCCGTCGGGGGGATGACATACCCTACACAAAAGGGGGGGTCAAAGGAAGAAGGGGGGTCAGACTCGAGATGGACCAAGGGGCAGAGGCTCAAACACAGATGAGCCCACCGGCTAGGCTCATTGGGCTGGGACTGAGGCACAAGTAGACCAACATGTTGGGGCTCCTAGATAGCCCTTTTCTCTCTTCTTCTCGGTGGTACTGACTCGTCCAGCATGTCTTTGATCTGCAGCTCCGCCTTGGTCGTATTCATAGGTGTTCCATAACGAGCAGCCAGGCTGTGCATCACTTCCAACCCCTCTCTCTCCCAATGACTGAGTGATGTCCCGGACCTATTAGCAAGTATAAAACGAACTTTTAGTGAACTAGCAAAGGTAAAACGTTACACAATTAATTATTCTTGTTTTTGTTCTCTCCCAATCCCAAGTAGTAGGGTAAGCCTTAATTCTGTTGCTAAGCTGTGAAAGAATAATTCGGACCTTATCTGTCCATTCCTATATTATTTTTCTGAAGAACCTCAAAAGGGAAAGTTTCAAAGCAATGGCTCCTTTGCCTCTCTTGTCTTAGCAAGCTTGTGTTCAATAAGTCATAGAGTTCACGGCACTTCTTTTACTTGTGAAGTTTCGCCACTGTGCAGGACTGCAGACACTTCTAGAATTATTTTTCTTGAATAAGAACAACTATATTTTGCGCTTATGACCATGCTCTCATGTTATAGGCGTAACAGGAAACTCTAAAACTGCGAATTTAACAGAGATCCTTATTGCATGAATAACTGACAAATTAAGCATAATGTAGCAAGTACATGAATTCTCCAGCAAAATTTGTTGTTGCAGACAAACTCCTGTAGAGCTAAATTTTCTTCTAAACTGCTAACTACTAAAAATGTGTGGTGCGCATTTACCGAGGGCATTCAGGCAACCTTCCTAGTATTGTGAATCATGTGCACCATACATTTCACGATCTGGGCCATGTGTCATCATATTTAGGGGAAAAACCTATCCACCAGCTCTAGTAAGGGCTGTCAGCTCAATTACACAGGCTAACTGATAAGGGACCTGTGATGCCTCTGCGACTGTATGTAGTGTTGCAATAAAATGAACAATAATGGTGTTGTCACCTGGGAATTTTAAACAAAACCCACCGACATATAGCTCCCCTTAAGGATCGAATAAGGGAGCATCAGTTTAGTCTACCCGTCCTTTCATCCTCATCCGATTCCAATTTCATCAATTTACAGAAAGGAGGGGCAGTAACATGGCGTACTTATTTATTTATTTATTTATTTATGTTTTTAATCCTGGCAATTTGTTCAAACAGTGTTATTTTATAGCACTGGTGAGGTGCTGTGTCTCTGTTTATTCAAAGAATATTCATTTCACAGCATCCTGTGAAATGAATGGCTAAAGCGAGCCCAACCGATTGTCTCATGGCCGTTCCTAGACAGCTCAGGTAGGTTCAAAAGAGAGAGAAAGCACACAACAACAAGCTGTCTTGCGTACTTACCACCAAAACAGTACACAACAATACACATAGTAAGCACATAAATCAAGGAAAACATACAGCCCTAAAACGCACAGCCGTCTTGTGTACTCACAACACAAAACAGGACACAACAATACGTGTACCAAGCATAGAAACGCAGTGTGTTAGTTGCTCAAAAAGACTTGTTCATGCACGTCATGCATCTCATGCGTTATTAATGCACTTAATTTGCCCAGGAGCTAGTCTCCTTCCCCCCCTTCGACAGTAGGTGACCTAAGCAGGTGACCTCCTGTCGAAAATACTTACCCCATTCTATCCTATCAGCAGCACAGCCCTGCAATAGTGAAAAAAAAGGACAATAGCAGCTTTTCACCACCAGGACACGCCAAACATACCAGCACACATCATCACACCTCAGCACACATCAGCACACCTCAGCACACCTCAGCTCAGAACACACACATGCCGCACCCCACCCAGCGGGTGGGCCCTGGGCCCACCAAAGGGGTGTCCTATGGACAAACTGCACGCAGGCACTGTGGTGGCAAGCCTGCTATATATATATATTTTTGGGGCCACTCATGTGGGTGGCACAATCAACGCTGCTAGCCTACTAGTAGCTATTTATTTACCAGCTCTGGCACAATCAGTGCACTTCACTAGGGATCTACTAGTAAAATCACTATGCCAATCAGGAAGAACCTAGCACAATAACTATTTACACAGAAAGCACTCGCACTGTGACATTGATCTGCAGTGGCAAAATATCCAAAGCATCTAATCTTAGCAAAAAAACGAAAACCAGCACAGCACCAACAAGCAGGGGGTGGAGGTAAAGAGTTAGGGGAAACCACACCAAGGATGCCATGTCTAACACTATTTGACTGTACCGCCTTGCAACTTTTGCTGTGTCTAAAACGATGAGCAAGTAACTACCTTGTATTTTAAAACTGTGTATAGATGCCCTGCCATTCTGCATGGTCCTAAAAAGCGTAGCAGAGCCTGTATCTCTTACCAGCCAATGCTATTCCAGACAATAGACCTATCATATATTCTACAAGCAATACTACCAAAGAATGCTCCTTTAGATCAGCGACAGAAAAAAATATTGAGCAGCAAAAGAAACATAAAATAGGCAAAGAAGCAGACAACTGGAGGGCCACATTTTTATTTTTCCTTTGAACTGCACACAAGTCTATCACAAATTGTGAACACAATCAAAATAGTGGGACTATTATAATGTACCAGCCTACTCCTCACCAACACCTTTTTTCAACCAAATCTGAAATCATACACAACAAGGCTTGTGAAATCTACAGAAATCCCAGCTCTACATCACCTGTTACCTACAAAATGGGTGGCACATCTGCAAAAACTCAAGGGAAAACAAACACTACTAAACTTATCACATGCTCACCACAACTAGGCCTCAACTGAAATTAAAAATGCACAATAAAAAGGTCCAATGATCAGAGCAAGAGAGCACAAAATATGTGCTAAATTAATGCATCTGAAACACCCACCAATACACTCATAGCACTGTACTATGTCTAATACATAACAGAAGGAAGCAATACAGACCAATCACTTCCCAATATCCACAACCAAGCCGCTAATGCAAACAAAAAGACAATAAAAACTATTCTGCAAATGAACAATCACATTCCTCTTTTGAGACACAAATCTCCTGTCTACTAAAATCTAAATGACACTTTCACTCCTTCATTTTTCCTCTTACAGCAACAACCAGAACAGCCTGAACGTCACTGCAGGAATAAAAACAACAAAAGAAAAGAACAGCATGCATTTGCAAATTGACTTTTCTGAAAACAATGCTGCAGCTGTCTCCAGCTGGGCCATTTTAAAATGTACATCTCAATCAGGAATCAGCTAACTAACATCATCTGGTGTAGAGTAATCTGCGCTTTTTAATTTGCAAAACTATTTTTTCCCTGCTAGGCCTGTATCACAAACAACAAATTAGCAACTTTGCTCAAATGGGCCTATTCCTGCTGCCACCTTCTATAAAACTGAGGGGGATATTCTCAAGAACGTGCGATAAACATCGCCAAAATAGGTTAACGCAAGTTTCCATATTGCCGTCTATCACTGGAAAATAACTCCGGTATAACATCGTATTCTCAACACATTCTTAACATGCGATAGTCTCCCGATAACGCCTCAAATGTCTGTGATAACACTACCAGGATGGCGATGAAAATCCAAACCCGAACGCGAAAAAAGTTGCGATGGGCCCAACCACGATAAAAAATCCAGCGAGAAGCAGCGCCAGGCCTGCAAGTCCCACAAGTCAGGCTGCAAAAAGCACAATAAAAGCGGCAACACAAAACACAAACAAAACACAAACAACTGTGAAGCACCATGGAGGTAGCCGGAGCAACCACAGAGGACAACCAGAACCCCACAAGCCCCACGGAGGACCAGCCTGGGACCTCGGGGTCAGGGAAGGGCAAGGAGAAGAAGAAGAGGAAGACGCGGTTCAGTCCGCAGGAAAACAGGATCCTGATCACGGAGGTGATAGAACACCATCAACAACTGTATGTCACCTCCACTGTGTCATTGGCAACAAAAAATACAATATGTCAGTCCATCCTGGACAAGGCGAATGCAGTCGTAGCGCTGAGGAGGACAATGGATGAGCTCAAGAGGCGCTGGAATGCTGTGAAGCGCAAGACCAAGCAGAAACTCGCAAACAACCAGAAGGCAGCAATGCAGACTTGAGGTGGGAGACCAGAACCACAGGAGGAGCTGGATGAGATGGAGTAAATGGTGACCACAGTCATCAGTGTGTAGACGGTGGCAGGAGTTGGGGGATCGGACACTGCTCAACATGACCCGACACAACAGCAACAGGGTGAGTTACCACCAGGGACTGGGGGGACGGGGGAGATGGGCACAATGGCACACATGCACAATTAATACAGCACATCTGTGGACAAACCATGCCCAAGAGTCACAACACCAACCAAGAGCCCAATTCACCCAAGTCTGCAACATCACAGCACTGCATAAGCACAGAAGTGAAAGCCACACTGCCAGAAAGGGATAAGGGCCAGCAAAATCAGAGCTGAAGGGGCAACTCACCTACAATGCAGCACACACACATAAGATCCAGAGCACCTCAACATTTACAACAATGTTGAATAAACAGCAACACCAGCACAATAGAACAGAGGACACAACTGCTGCTGCTTGTGTGCAGAAAATGTCCATTCGCATGTGGCACAACAGGAGACTGTGAGATGATAATGTACTAGTACAACCAAACATCCCTGATGGTGCAGTAATGCATGTATGG
The DNA here is from genome assembly GCA_963921515.1 of Calotriton arnoldi. Classification (NCBI taxonomy): domain Eukaryota; kingdom Metazoa; phylum Chordata; class Amphibia; order Caudata; family Salamandridae; genus Calotriton; species Calotriton arnoldi. Next base: position 320,011 of record CAWUFW010013948.1, read on the forward strand.
CTGTGACCCAGATAGGCAGTGAGACACACATTGTCATGCAAATCAACACTCATCACAGTTGAAAACATGTGAAGGTGCGTAGACTTTATTAGCATATGCGTGTCAGTACGGCCAAGATAAGTGCCACAACATGCAGACCAATGCAGCAGTATGTCAGGACGTGGAACGTTGCCAAGCGCCGCTGTCCACTCCGGGGGAGTGCCTCACCTTTCGCAGGTGTGTGTTAGCCCGCGTTGTTGTCCGTTCATGTATTCGGAGTCCAGGCGAATGCAGACATGTCCACAGTCGCCGTGGGAGATGTGACCTGAACCCCAAGTTCCAACAAGTTGTGGGGACATGTGCAATGTGTTCCAAACTGTTGTGTCTGCAGGTACATAGTTACATGTCCATGAAAGCTAGTGCAGCCTCGTAGGCAATCATTTCCAACATGAGGTCGACGTCGACTTCATCGAACAGGATGGCGAGGCTAACCATTAGCAGGTCCAGACAGATGTGCTGCGTCCACCCCCTTTCACCAATTAGCACTACAGCCCAATAGGGGAGCGACTCAATTTGCTCACTGCACACAAGTTCTGCAATCTCCCAGGTCCAGCTGCCAGCATGTATGCCAAGTATCCAGGCATCCCATAGACGGGTGTCACAGTGACACTCATGGTCGTGGGCCAATAGGGGGCGCACACACATGTCGAAATCCAGTTTGGCTATCGTCCTGTTGGATAGGCAGACATCCATGGGCCACTCGAATATGCACGAGCGACAATGCAACACAGGCTGCACGCAGGTGACGTTGGCAAGGCGGAAGCTCAGCCGGTAACTGATCCGCAGCACTACCAATGGCAGTGCCCCCAGTAAATGCAGCATACGTGCATGGTACAGTTCCACCTGACAGGGGTTGTGCAAGTGTCCATGATGGTCTGCCATTGCGTTAGTGGCTCTGGTTGAAACGGCACTGTCCTGACCTGCGCCAGTTCTGTGGATGAAATGCCACAGCTCGGATCAATGAGTTGTTTTAGTGTGCAACGGTTGTACGCCTGGGTTAATGTGGGAGTAAGTGTGAAGGTCATTCCATGCAAGATAACTTTGAGCAAGGACTTCTGTGTGTGGGGTGTGTATACGTTGGTCTATCGTCGGGCTGTGCGTAGTGTGGGAGTCGTCATCAGCTGCTATAGTATCTGTCAGGGGGTGCCGGGCACATGTAATTCCGAGCTCGGAGGTGCAGATGTGCTTCCGCCTGATAGCACAGACAAAGGAGCATTCATCCGTAATGTTTGTTTCTCATCTTCTTGCATTCAGGTACTGTGAAGTGGCTTGTTGGGGGTGGGGTGGGATGTGTACGACTTTGGGATTCATGTTTGACATGTCTTACATGTGGCAAATGAGCAGCATCACTGTGCGTAACGTTGCTTCACAGCTGCTCCTCCCTCCCCCCGAGCCTAATTACTTGTGTGCGGTGTGCGGTTGCATCACTGGCACTCCTACGGCACACCATTGTCATGCCTGTCTGCGCATGTCCACAAGCCTGACAACGACACTGTGATGTTGGCCATTGGAGGTGGGCGGCCACGTGAGTGTAGGCCTACGGGAAGGATAGGACGTACACAGACGTAGAGTTCATGCCTGGCTGAACTCATGCTGCGGTTAAGGCTAGGCATTTGGCTCATGCTGCGGCAATACAGATACACACAACACTTGGCATGTATGAGCCAAGACCCCGAGCTGTCTTGCGCTCCTTCATTTCCCTGTTCGTGCGAGCCCGCTCTCCGGGTGCATGCTACATTGCAACATTGTCGATTGCGGACTGGGTGGCGCCGACACTACAACAGAGCAAAAGGCACACAATTGATGGACGGAATGCAGAATAAATCAAAACATTCACCCCCCAGTCAAGAGATCTGGGTTAAATCCATCATTCTTTTGCTCACCATGCCACCCCAGTTTAGACCTGGCCATATGCAAATCAGTCTTGACCCTGTGCCTCATGGGAACAGTCCAGCCTGAACTGCCAAGCCAGGTCCTCCCTGGACCGGAAACAAGCATCCTAGGACCGGTTTCGGGGTTTTACCCCTCTTCAGCCAGGATAGCTTAATTCCAGTGGCACAGTGAGCCCAGGACCCACGTCTGGGCATACCTGGCGCACTTAGGGCGAGAAAGCAAAAGGCACACAATTGATGGACGGAATGCAGAACAAATTAAAACATTCACCCCCAGTCAAGAGATCTGGGTTAAATTCATCAATCTTTTGCTCACCATGCCACCCCAGTTTAGACCTGGCCATATGCAAATCAGTCTTGACCCTGTGCCTCATGGGAACAGTCCAGCCCGAACTGCCAAGCCAGGTCTTCCCTGGACCGTAAACAAGCATCCTAGGACCGGTTTCGGGGTTTCACCCCTCTTCAGCCAGGATAGCTTGATTCCAGTGGCACAGTGAGCCCAGGACCCATGTCTGGGCATACCTGGCGCACTTAGGGCAAGAAAGCAAAAGGCACACAATTGATGGACGGAATGCAGAACAAATCAAAACATGCACCCCCAGGCAAGAGATCTGGGTTAAATCCATCATTCTTTTGCTCACCATGCCTCCCGAGTTTAGACCTGGCCATATACAAATCAGTCTTGACCCTGTGCCTCATGGGAACAGTCCAGCATGAACTGCCAAGCCAGGTCCTCCCTGGACCGGAAACAAGCATCCTAGGACCGGTTTCGGGGTTTCACCCCTCTTCAGCCAGGATAGCTTGATTCCAGTGGCACAGTGAGCCCAGGACCCACGTCTGGGCATACCTGGCGCATTTAGTGTAGGAGAGTAGGATCTGCTTCACATGGGTACCCCCACTTTTTGCTGATGCTTCACTGTTTTTTGACATTAGTCTGGCTGGGGCCCTGCTAATCAGAACCCCAGCCTAGCTGCTTCCTCTCTAAAATGGTTTCCATGTGCCTTAGGCACATCACTGATTGGAATCTGGAGTGCCCTTATAAGTCCCTAGTATATGGTATACTATGTACCAAGGGCATAGGTACCTCAGAGGCCTGCCAGGGGCTGCAGCATGTATTATGCCACCCCTGGAAGGCCATCCAAACTGACACCACAGGTCTGCTACTGCAGCCTGGGTAAGGTGGTGCATGCACCCCTTACTGTGATATAGGTTACCTATATCACTAAATACATACACACATATAAACCTATAAGTCACTCCTAAGGCAGGCCTTATCAATCCTAAAGGCAGAGTGCATGGTTCCTATGTGAGAGGGTGCCCCTGCATGAGCAGGGCCCCTCTGCAGCGTTCGGAGACCCTTCTCTGATGCTGTTTGTAGTGCAGCCTGACCATATACTCTTAAGCGCATTATAACCTCGCGTTAAATGCTAACTTTGGAATGGCTGCACCTAAACATGTCGTGTTTGGTGTCAAACATCTTGGAATACTACCCCCCGCCAATTCTGGCGGCGGGGGTAGCATTCCACCCTTCTAGAGGGAAAGACATGTTAACTCTGGCTAGCCCGGTAACTTCTTTCCAAAGCCCTGGCATCACAAAATGGATGCTGCTGCCACAGACACGAGTCTGGCCTCTTGCTGCTGGACGAAACTCCAGCAGGGGAGGCCTGGACAATAGGTTTCCTGTCCCAGGGAGGTGTGACCACCTCCCCAGACAGGATAATGTGTATTGGGGCTGGGCGGGAGCACTTTCGGGTGTTTTGAAGTCCTGCACTGGGGGCACACTTGGTGTCCCTGTGCATACCCCAGTTCAAACCGGATCAGGGGCTTGCAGCCCCTGCTTTGGCGCGAACTGGACAAAGGGAAAGGGGTGTAGCCACCCCTCTGTCCTGACCCACCCATAGGTGGGGCCACAGAGTAGTCCAACCCCTATCCTTAGTATAAGTATAGGAACCCAGTCCTTAGGACTTTAGATTATCTCTGGACGAAACTCTGAAACTGAATCCTGGACCTTCGACGCTCTACTCACGATTAGAGGACAGAAGAATCTCCCTTGGGTTCAAGGAGTGACTCCCCTGCTTGGCAGGCACCAAAGAAGCATCTGTCCGGTTTGCATTTCTGAAGCTCCCGTCGGACGCCGAAGTCATCGCATCACCAGAGGTAGATTCTCAGACTTCCCCGAGGCTACCCTGAGTCCCCAGCAAAGCTGAGGCCCGTGGCTATCGTGGGTGACTTGAGACCGTGACCCCTGGACACCGAGCACATTTGCAAGTGCATCCTCTTCTGGGTCTCCCAAGAAGTCATGCTTTGGGCTCCGGGTAGCCCTAGCCTCCAGCACCACCTGCACCGAAGATCGCTGGCCCCCACTCCACGAGTGTCCTGTAAGCCAGATCCACATGCGGCGTCACGAGGCTCCTTCGCGGTCGCTAGCCCGTTGGCTAGTAGTCCTTAACGAAGGCCAATCTTTTCCTAACTTTGCATCCTGGTTGCTCCAGGCCAGCCCTCACTTACCCTCACTGGGTGAGTTCCCCAGACCTTGCTGGTCTGCACCATCGACGATCTTCCTCTGCATCGAGACTTGCCGTTGCCAAGGCTTGTTGGGTCCAATCCGGTCGCTGACACCTCAGCACTCGACAGACATCGTGTACCAGCCCGAATCCTGCTCTTGGTCACCGACAACGCCTCCTGGACCTCGTGACTGAAGAGTCAAGACGACCGTCAACGCACCTGAAGCACTCGACATCGGTGGGCATCTGTCCATCGCCTTCCTGGTCACTGGCTAGCGACCCAGACTCTGTCCCCTCTGCTTTCAGGTTCTTCAGAACTCCGATCCACTCTTGGATCCACCCGGACACTTTTCACTTGGTCGCCAGCAGCACTTTGCAGCAGATCGCCATTCAAATCGACGACGAAACCCGACCCCGAAAGGCACCTATGCACCCGGCTTCCCTGGGTGAGGTAACACGAGTACTCCAGTGCTCCCGTGGGTAGAGACTCTTCAAAGTCCTAGATCTCAAAGGGTTTGCTCCAAGTCCTCTTTTAAGTGTCCCTTTTCTCTAATTTCCCGATCACGACTTTCTCCATAGAAGACAACGGCGTATCGCGGTTGTGTATATACACTGCACGCGTCTCCCGTGGGTCCCCTGTGTCACTACCTTGGGTGGTTCCTTGTGGTCCAAGCACTTCTAGAGGCTCTAGGCCTAGTGTCTAGTTCAGTCGTGGTTCTTATACCACTTTATTGGTATATGGTTTGGTACGCCCCTAGGGCCCAAACGTGTATTTGTGCTATTACTGTGTTTAAATAACTTCTAACTTATGTACTTGAACTCTAGCCTCATAAAGAGACTAGAGGGGTGTGTTTAGCAATAAATACATATATTTTGAATATATACCTGGTGTGGTGCTCTTTCATTTGATCACTCAAGAGATTATAGACTGGTAAAACAAGCTGCTTTACATTCCTTCAAGACTTAGCCTGAAGGCTGCTCTCCATAGCTACCACTAGGATAGCTTTCAATAAGGTTGTCTTTAACCTATCTCCAATAAGGGTTGTTTGGACTGGTGCAAGGTGCCCACTATAATTAGTGGACAGCATATACCAGGCCAACTTCTCACATTGGTGTGCAGCGTGTGGGATTCCAGCTTGCTATTGTTTTACCAGATAATCTCAATTGAATTGATCAACTGAAAACCACTAAAGGTACCTAAGGTACATATAATTTAAGCTTAGAATACAGTAAGTTCTACTGAACTTAGAGTTGTGTGTTAAAGGATAGCACAACCCTTTCTACAACTCAAGAGAGTTTAGTAGGCCACACTAGAGTAGGTAGTGCATACACCACACCACACTAGTAATGTCTTTAAGGGCAGGATCTAAAGAATCCTTGCAGGAAGCCATTGAGCTTCCACCCTCCAAGTATGATACACTCCCATTCTTGGAATTGAGAGCTTTATGCAACTTGAGAAAAATAAGGACAGGCCAAAGCCCCACCACCCAACACCTCAAGGAGTTGTTGGTGGCTTATGACCTTAGTAAGCCCTTGGGGACTGAAGGGGTAGGAGCTGAGGGTGGGGCAGATGATGAGGATGGGAACAGGGGTACCAGTACCCCCAGCCCCCCCGCGGAAACTGGCCAGGAGGGCGACAATGGTCCTGACCGGGATAATCCAATCCCACCAGAGGAAGATGAAGAGGAGGATCAGAATGATGCCCTCTTTGCCCCCCCAGGAAGGATTATGAGTGTGCCCAGAAGGTCTAGGTCTTCTTCTAAGGAGTCTAACCACTCTGGCACCTCAATAGGGAGCTCTGTCTCATCTCATAGGAGGGAATCCTCTCATGAGAGAAGAAAGAGGCTGGTTCAATATGAGGAAGCTCAGCTTGAACTCAAAAAGAAGCAACTAGCCATAGACAGGGAGTCCCTAGATCTCTTTAGAGAGAGAAGAAAGTTGGGACTAGAGTCCCATGGTGGCAGCCATATCCCTAGAGATAGGGAAAGGTCCTATGACCATAGGAACCTGAGCAAGATTGTCCCTCCCTATCAGAATGGGGATGACATCCACAAGTGGATAACTGCTCTAGAGAGGGCCTGTAAGGTACAGAAGGTCCCTCAGGAGCAGTGGGCAGCAATCTTGTGGCTCTCCTTTGCTGACAAAGGTAGAGATAAGCTCCTCACTGTTAGAGAGGAGGATGCTGATAATTACAAGGTCTTGAAGAGTGCTCTTATTGATGGGTTTGGCCTAACCACTGAACAGTACAGGTTGAAGTTCAGAGATACCCAAAAGCACAGACTCAAGACTGGGTAGACTATGTGGATTGTTCTGCCAAGGCTCTGGAAGGCTGGTTGATGGGCAGTAAGGTGTGTGACTTCTCAGGATTGTACAATCTGATAATGAGGGAGCAGATTCTTAATAACTGTCAAAATCAGCTGTTGCATCAATACCTGGTAGACTCTGATCTGACCTCTCCCCAAGAATTGGGAAAGAAGGCAGACAAATGGGTCAGAACCAGGGTGAAGCAGAAGGTACAGAACCAAGGTGGGGAAACCAAGAAGCAAGATGCTAAGAACTCTGAAAAGGGTGGGGAGAAGGGTAAAGATCAAAAGTCTTCATCAGGCCCCCAAAAATCTTCTTCTGGTGGGGATTCACAGTCTACCAAAGGGAAAGGCCAAAGAAAACCATGGTGCAAGGTCTGTAAGCAAAAGACCCACTGGACCAGTGATTGCACCAAGTCCAAAGACTCCAGTCCAGCACCCACCAATGCCCCTAAGGCACCTGTTCCCCCTAGTACAGTTGGTGGGAGTGCTCCAGCCAAGGGTTTAGTAGGGTTCACCCTGGGTACTGAGTTGGGCTCTGACCTAGTCAGAGAACTGACTCAGGCTGTGTTAGTCTGTGATGGAGGCATGGATGTGACCTCCACTGTGAGTCCCAGTAATCTGGGCAAGTACAGACAACAGCCTTTAATCAATGGACGTGAGGCTTTGGCATTTAGGGACACAGGGGCAAGTGTCACAATGGTGACACAAGACCTTGTGAATCCTGGGCAAGTTATACTTGGTGAAATGTACCAAGTGACCAATGCTAGCAATGTCAGAACAGACCATACTCTGGCAGTTGTTAACTTCTCCTGGGGAGGGGTAACTGGCCTTAAGAAGGTTGTGGTGAGTGCAAACCTACCAGTCGAATGCTTGCTTGGCAATGACTTAGAGACTTCTGCTTGGGCAGAAGTGGAGCTCAGGACCCATGCAGAAATGCTGGGGATCCCTGCAGATGTGTTTGCTGTGACCAGGTCACAAGCCAAAATGTCTAGCACTGAACAGGCCTTGGATTCTGGAAGAATGGACCAAGTGCCTTCCAAGAGGAGGAGTAGTAGGGTTAAGGCAGTGCCTTCCCCCTTGGCTCAGGAGGAAGATCAGTCCCTTGAGGGGGATGATCTCAGCCCTGAAGAAGGAACTGTCCCAGAGGAACTTGAACCTGACCAGGTTGAGTTCTTGGGGACAGGGGGACCTTCTAGGGCAGATCTGAGCCAGGAGCAGCAGATCTGCCCCTCCCTTGAACCCCTCAGACAGCAAGCTGCTGCTGAGGCTGCTGGGAAAGCTAGTGGTCCCCATACAGTGTATTGGGATGATGGACTCCTGTACTCAGAGAGTAGAGACCCCAAGCCTGGTGCTACCAGGAGGTTGGTTATACCTCTGAAGTTCAGGGGCTTCCTATTGACCCTAGCCCATGATATTCCCTTAGCAGGTCACCTGGGCCAGAACAAGACTTGGGACAGAATTGTCCCTCACTTTCACTGGCCCCACATGTCTGAAGACAGCAAGGAGTTTTGTCGCTCCTGTGTAACCTGCCAAGCCAGTGGCAAGGCAGGTGGCACTACAAAGGCCCCCTGATACCACTACCTGTGGTGGGGGTGCCCTTTGAAAGGGTAGGGATTGACATTGTTGGTCCCATGGATCCCCAAACAGCCTCTGGGCACAGGTTTATCCTGGTGGTAGTGGATCATGCCACCAGGTACCCAGAAGCTATTCCCCTCAGGACCACTACAGCACCTGTGGTGGCAAGGGCCCTCCTGGGAATTTTCTCAAGAGTGGGCTTTCCTAAGGAGGTAGTATCAGACAGGGGTGCTAACTTCATGTCTGGGTACTTAAAAGCAATGTGGAAGGAGTGTGGAGTGACTTATAAGTTCACCACACCCTATCACCCACAATGCAATGGTTTAGTTGAGAGATTCAACAAAACCTTGAAGGGCATGATTAAAGGGCTCCCAGAAAAGCTTAGGCGTAGATGGGACATACTCTTGCCCTGCCTTTTATTCGCATATAGGGAGGTGTCTCAGAAGGGGTTGGTTACAGCCCTTTTGAACTTCTGTTTGGCCACCCTGTGAGGGGTCCACTGTGCTTGGTGAAGGAAGGATGGGAGTTACCTCTCAAGCCCCCAAAGCAAGATATAGTGGACTATGTACTTGGTCTCCGCTCCAGGATGGCTGAGTACATGAAAAAGGCAACCAAAAACCTTGAGGCTAGCCAGGAACTTCAAAAGGCCTGGCATGACCAAAAGGCTGGTCTGACTGTTTACCAGCCAGGACAGAAGGTGTGGGTGTTGGAGCCAGTGGCCCCAGCAGCTCTCCAGGACAAATGGAGTGGACCCCACACTATTGTTGAGCAGAAGGGTGAGGTACCTACTTAGTAGACCTAGGAACACCCAGGAGTCCCCACAGGGTTCTCCATGTCAACAGGTTAAAACCATATGTGGACAGGGCAGACATGGGCTTGCTCATGGCTACTGATGAAGGGCAGGAGGAAGAGAGTGACCCACTCCCTGACCTGCTCTCACAGAACCCTGACGATGGGTCAGTAGATGGTGTAGCCTTGGCAGGCAGCCTCACTACCCAGCAACAAACTGATTGCAGGCAAGTTCTCAATCAGTTTAGACATATGTTTTCACTGACACCCAGTCAGACCACCTGGTGCACTCATGAAGTGGACACTGGGGACAGTCTGCCTATTAAAAATAAGATTCATAGGCAACCTGACCATGTCAGGGACTGTATCAGGACTGAAGTCCAGAAAATGTTGGAATTGGGAGTTATTGAACCCTCAGATAGCCCTTGGGCTAGTTCAGTGGTCCTTGTACCAAAACCTCACACCAGTGGTGGAAAAAGAGAGATGAGGTTTTGTGTGGACTACAGGGGTCTCAATGCAGTCACTAGGACTGATGCCCATCCAATACCAAGGGCAGATGAGCTCATAGATACTTTGGCCTCAGCCAAATATCTCAGCACATTTGACTTGACAGCTGGCTACTGGCAGATCAGACTAGCTGATACTGCAAAGCCCAAAACAGCATTCTCAACCCCTAGTGGGCATTATAAATTTGTGGTAATGCCCTTTGGTCTGAAGAATGCACCTGCCACTTTCCAGAGGCTGGTGAATACAGTTCTCACAGGTCTGGAAGCCTATAGTGCAGCATATCTAGATGATATTGCTGTCTTTAGCTCCACCTGGGAGGATCACCTGGTACACCTCAGGAATGTTTTACAGGCCCTGCAAAGGCAGGCCTGACTATCAAGGCCACTAAGTGCCAGATAGGGCAGAGTCAGGTTGTGTACCTGGGCCACCTTGTGGGTGGAGGCCAGGTTCAACCTTTGCAGAGCAAGATCCAGACCATCATGGACTGGACTGCTCCCACTACCCAGACTCAGGTGAGAGCCTTCTTAGGCCTGACTGGGTACTATAGGAGATTTGTCAAGGAGTATGGATCAATAGTGACACCCCTGAATGACTTAACTTCTAAGAAAATGCCCAAAAAGGTTCAGTGGACAGTTAGCTGTCAAAAGGCATTTGATGACCTGAAGCAGGCCATGTGCACTGCTCCCATTCTACAGAGTCCTGATTACTCCAAGAAGTTCATTGTTCAAACTGATGCATCTGAATTGGGGGTAAGGGCTGTACTGTCACAATTGAATGAAGAAGGTCAGGGCTTTCATTAGCAGAAGGCTGACCCCTAGAGAGAAACGTTGGTCAGCCATAGAGAGGGAGGCCTTTGCTGTGGTCTAGGCTCTGAAGAAGTTGAGGCCATACTTGTTTGGTACACACTTCCTGGTTCAGACAGACCATAAGCCCCTCTTATGGCTAAAACAAATGAAGGGTGAAAACCCCAAACTGCTTAGGTGGTCCATTTCCCTACAGGGGATGGACTTTACAGTGGAACATAGACCTGGGAGTAACCATGCCAATGCAGATGGACTCTCTAGGTACTTCCACTTAGAACATGAAGACTTAACTGGGCAAGGTTAGTTTAATGTCCCTACGTTTGGGGGGTTGTGTAGGAGAGTAGGATCTGCTTTACATGGGTACCCCCACTTTTTGCTGATGCTTCACTGTTTTTCGACATTAGTCTGGCTGGGGCCCTGCTAATCAGAACCCCAGCCTAGCTGCTTCCTCTCTAAAATGGTTTCCATGTGCCTTAGGCACATCACTGATTGTAATCTGGAGTGCCCTTATAAGTCCCTAGTATATGGTATACTATGTACCAAGGGCATAGGTACCTCAGAGGCCTGCCAGGGGCTGCAGCATGTATTATGCCACCCCTGGAAGGCCATCCAAACTGACACCACAGGACTGCTACTGCAGCCTGGGTAAGGTGGTGCATGCACCCCTTACTGTGATATAGGTTACCTATATCACTAAATACATACACACATATAAACCTATAAGTCACTCCTAAGGCAGGCCTTATCAATCCTAAAGGCAGAGTGCATGGTTCCTATGTGAGAGGGTGCCCCTGCATGAGCAGGGCCCCTCTGCAGCGTTCGGAGACCCTTCTCTGATGCTGTTTGTAGTGCAGCCTGACCATATACTCTTAAGCGCATTATAACCTCGCGTTAAATGCTAACTTTGGAATGGCTGCACCTAAACATGTCGTGTTTGGTGTCAAACATCTTGGAATACTACCCCCCGCCAATTCTGGCGGCGGGGGTAGCATTCCACCCTTCTAGAGGGAAAGACATGTTAACTCTGGCTAGCCCGGTAACTTCTTTCCAAAGCCCTGGCATCACAAAATGGATGCTGCTGCCACAGACACGAGTCTGGCCTCCTGCTGCTGGATGAAACTCCGGCAGGGGAGGCCTGGACAATAGGTTTCCTGTCCCAGGGAGGTGTGACCACCTCCCCAGACAGGATAATGTGTATTGGGGCTGGGCGGGAGCACTTTCGGGTGCTTTGAAGTCCTGCACTGGGGGCACACTTGGTGTCCCTGTGCATACCCCAGTTCAAACCGGATCAGGGGCTTGCAGCCCCTGCTTTGGCGCGAACTGGACAAAGGGAAAGGGGTGTAGCCACCCCTCTGCCCTGACCCACCCATAGGTGGGGCCACAGAGTAGTCCAACCCCTATCCTTAGTATAAGTATAGGAACCCAGTCCTTAGGACTTTAGATTATCCCTGGACAAAACTCTGAAACTGAATCCTGGACCTTCGACGCTCTACTCATGATTAGAGGACAGAAGAATCTCCCTTGGGGTCAAGGAGTGACTCCCCTGCTTGGCAGGCACCAAAGAAGCATCTGTCCGGTTTGCATTTCTGAAGGTCCCGTCGGACGCCGAAGTCATCGCATCACCAGAGGTAGATTCTCAGACTTCCCCGAGGCTACCCTGAGTCCCCAGCAAAGCTGAGGCCCGTGGCTATCGTGGGTGACTTGAGACCGTGACCCCTGGACACCGAGCACATTTGCAAGTGCATCCTCTTCTGGGTCTCCCAAGAAGTCGTGCTTTGGGCTCCGAGTAGCCCTAGCCTCCAGCACCACCTGCACCGAAGATCGCTGGCTCCCACTCCACGAGTGTCCTGTAAGCCAGATCCACGTGCAGCGTCATGAGGCTCCTTCGCGGTCGCTAGCCCGTTGGCTAGTAGCCCTTAACGAAGGCCAATCTTTTCCTACCTTGGCATCCTGGTTGCTCCAGGCCTGCCCTCACTTACCCTCGCTGGGTGAGTTCCCCAGACCTTGCTGGTCTGCACCATCGACGATCTTCCTCTGCATCAAGATTTGCCGTTGCCAAGGCTTGTTGGGTCCAATCCGGTCACCGACACCTCAGCACTCGACAGACATCGTGTACCAGCCCGAATCCTGCTCCTGGTCGCCGACAACGCCTCCTGGACCTCGTGGCTGAAGAGTCAAGACGACCATCAACGCACCTGAAGCACTCGACATCGGTGGGCATCTGTCCATCGCCTTCCTGGTCACTGGCTAGCGACCCAGACTCTGTCCCCTCTGCTTTCAGGTTCTTCAGAACTCCGATCCACTCTTGGATCCACCCGGACACTTTTCACTTGGTCGCCAGCAGCACTTTGCAGCAGATCGCCATTCAAATCGACGACGAAACCCGACCCCGAAAGGCACCTATGCACCCGGCTTCCCTGGGTGAGGTAACACGAGTACTCCGGTGCTCCCGTGGGTAGAGACTCTTCAAAGTCCTAGATCTCAAAGGGTTTGCTCCAAGTCCTCTTTTAAGTGTCCCTTTTCTCTAATTTCCGATCACGACTTTCTCCATAGAAGTCAACGGCGTATCGTGGTTGTGTATATACACTGCACGCGTCTCCCGTGGGTCCCCTGTGTCACTACCTTGGGTGGTTCCTTGTGGTCCAAGCACTTCTAGAGGCTCTAGGCCTAGTGTCTAGTTCAGTCGTGGTTCTTATACCACTTTATTGGTATATGGTTTGGTACGCCCCTAGGGCCCAAACGTGTATTTGTGCTATTACTGTGTTTAAATAACTTCTAACTTATGTACTTGAACTCTAGCCTCATAAAGAGACTAGAGGGTGTGTTTAGCAATAAATACATATATTTTGAATATATACCTGGTGTGGTGCTCTTTCATTTGATCACTCAAGAGATTATAGACTGGTAAAACAAGCTGCTTTACATTCCTTCAAGACTTAGCCTGAAGGCTGCTCTCCATAGCTACCACTAGGATAGCTTTCAATAAGGTTGTCTTTAACCTATCTCCAATAAGGGGTTGTTTGGACTGGTGCAAGGTGCCCACTATAATTAGTGGACAGCATATACCAGGCCAACTTCTCACACTTAGGGCGAGAAAGCAAAAGGCACACAATTGATAGACGGAATGCAGAACAAATTAAAACATTCACCCCCAGTCAAGAGATCTGGGTTAAATCCATCATTCTTTTGCTCACCATGCCACCCTAGTTTAGACCTGGCCATATGCAAATCAGTCTTGACCCTGTGCCTCATGGGAACAGTCCAGCCTGATCTGCCAAGCCAGGTCCTCCCTGGACCAGAAACAAGCATCCTAGGACCGGTTTCGGGGTTTCACCCCTCTTCAGCCAGGATAGCTTGATTCCAGTGGCACAGTGAGCCCAGGACCCAAGTCTGGGCATACCTGGCGCACTTAGGGCGAGAAAGCAAAAGGCACACAATTGATGGATGGAATGCAGAACAAATCAAAACATTCACCCCCAGTCAAGAGATCTGGGTTAAAATCATCATTCTTTTGCTCACCATGCCACCCCAGTTTAGACCTGGCCATATGCAAATCAGTCTTGACCCTGTGCCTCATGGGAACAGTCCAGCACGAACTGCCAAGCCCATGGGTCCCGTGCTCTCCATGCCACTGGAGTCAAGCTATCCTGGCTGATGAGGGCTGAAAGCCCGAAACCGGTCCTAGGATGCTTGCTTCCAGTCCAGGGAGGACCTGGCCTGGCAGTTCGGGCTGGACTGTTCCCATTGGGCGCAGGGTCAAGACTGATTTGCACTATGGCTGGGTCCAAACTGGAATGGCATGGTGAGCAAAAAACAATGGATTTAGGCCCAGATCTCTGTACTGGGGTGAATGTATGACATTGTTCTGCATTCTGTCCATCAATTGTTCTTTTTGCATTTGTTACCCTGAGTGGGACGGGTATGCCCAGACGTGGGTCCCGTGCTCTCCATGCCACTGGAGTCAAGCTATCCTGGCTGATGAGGGCTGAAAGCCCGAAACCGGTCCTAGGATGCTTGCTTCCAGTCCAGGGAAGACCTGGCCTGGCAGTTCGGGCTGGACTGTTCCCATTGAGCGCAGGGTCAAGACTGATTTGCATATGGCTGGGTCCAAACTGGAATGGCAAGGTGAGCAAAAAAACGATGGATTTAGGCCCAGATCTCTGTACTGGGCTGAATGTATGACATTGTTCTGCATTCTGTCCATCAATTGTTCTTTTTGAATTGTCACCCTGAGTGGGACGGGTATGCCCAGACGTGGGTCCCGTGCTCTCCATGCCACTGGAGTCAAGCTATCCTGGCTGATGAGGGCTGAAAGCCTGAAACCGGTCCTAGGATGCTTGCTTCCAGTCCAGGGAGGACCTGGCCTGGCAGTTCGGGCTGGACTGTTCCCATTGGGCGCAGGATCAAGACGGATTTGCATATGGCTGGGTTCAAACTGGAATGGCATGGTGAGCAAAAAAACGATGGATTTAGGCCCAGATCTCTGTACTGGGGTGAATGTATGACATTGTTCTGCATTCTGTCCATCAATTGCTCTTTTTGCATTTGACACTACAACAGAGACACACGCATTAGTTACTTCCTCGTCCAGGCCATAACTGAACTACACCCAGAGCCCCGGGCAAATCCTTCACACCCCTACGCTGGCTTGGCGTACGCCGGCCCAGCCCACTCCGCTTACGCTTACGGGGGGGACAAAGCTACGTGTCCAAGGTCATACCCACTGCCTGAGGTGACATGGTTGCGTCCGCTGTCCACAGCACAATGTAATGTGGGTAGGGCCCTGGCCCATCATGCATACATAATGACCACACGGACACACTTAGTTAGATAGTTGAACTGGCTACGGGTACGTGCGCCCGGCCACCTTTTATTACCAGGGTCGCATGTCGAGTGAGGTGTGTGCTGGATGGGGGTGGGGTGGGGTGGGTGTAAGCCAGCCCTCAGGGAGTGGTTGGTGCTGGCAACAACTAGAACAGTGATCATCGGATCACACACCCAGATTCAATCATAAAGGGTCCATGACTTGCAGTGCACTGAGGTAGGGGCACCAGAGCTGAGCGTGCTCATGTGAAGGAATTGTTAATGATTTGGTCCCTTCGGGATATTCCTGCTGCAGCTGCAGTGGGGTGTGGTGCACCTGCCTCATCTTCATCATCATCGTCCCAGGTCTTCCCCTCTGCCTGAGGTGACATTGTTGCGTCCGCTGTCCACAGCACAAAACTCAATCATGAAGGGTCTATGTGTTGTGGTGCACTGAGTTAGTGGCACCTAAAGAGCAGAGTAGGGGATCAAGCTGATGATGGCATCCAAGACAGGTGTGAGCAACTTTGATGGGCTGGCTGTGACACTCCTCTGACTCTGGCAGTTGTTGGTTGGAGGTGGTCCTGGCGGTGGGGGCGAGTGTGCAGCCAGCGATGATGGTGTGTCCTTGCATGTCAGGATTGGATTTGGTTTGCGAGCCCTGCTGACCGCAGTGTAGGCCGGAGGCAGCGGTCAGAAAGGGCACACTGCCACGTGATGATGACTTGGGGTGCACTGAGTTAGTGGCACCTGGAGCGCCTGGTGGGTGCGCGGCCTGCGCTGATGCGTCGTCCGGGCTGCCCGCCCTGGTAGCAATGTCTGTGGCCTATTGGACTCTGCCATAAATGAATCAAGACTCATTTTGATTAGCAAGCCCTGCTGACCGCAGTGAAGGCCGGATGCAGCAGTCAGCAAGGGCCCACATCCACGTGTCGTCGGCTTGTGTTGCACAGGGTCAGTGGCACCTGGAGCGCTCAGCAGGTGCACAGCCAACGATGATGCGCCGTTTGACTTGGGGGACCTGCTGACCGCAGTGTAGGCCGGAGGCAGCGGTCAGCGAGGTCCCACATCCACGTGGCGTTGACTTGTGGTGCACTGAGTTAGTGACATCTGGAGAGCTCAGCGGGTGTGCAGCCGACGATGATGCATCATCCGGGCGAGCCGCACTGGGGGCAATGTCTGTTGACTGGTTTCCTCCATTAGCAGAAATGTGGCACGATTTGAATTGTGGGACCTGCTGACCGCAGTGTAGGACTAAGGCAGTGTCTGGCACACACATGACTCCGTGTTGCTGTGCCGCTGGATGCGCTGGGGGCCTGTGTCGCGGAGTAATGAGGTCACGGCGGCGGACTCATGGCAGGGTGAGGTGCGCCGCCCTGGCAGACGTGTTGCCCATCACGAAAGAGAACCACGCCCAGGGCCCCGGCCTTTTTATCAGCACTCCTACGCTGGAGTGGCGTAGGCCGGCCCAGCCCACTGCGCTTACGCTTACAGGGGGGAACGGCACAGCTACATGTCCAGGGTCTTCCCCACTGCCTGAGGTGGCATGGTTACGTCCACTGCCCACAAAACTACACACACCAGTAGTATATGTCCACATGGACATGTCTGTGCTCTGCATTCTGTGGTCTATCCAACACATCACCGCCACACTTGGCATTGTGTACATTCTTCTTCATGGGTGAGTTGCCTCCTTCACACATACTTGGTTCCCACCTCTCCCCACATTCTGCAATTGTGTGGCTGAGGGGCCATGCCGTTTTTGGACGGTCCGCTGTCTTGTCCTACACTGCCTCGGTGGTAGTCCGGGGGGGGGGTGGTCCTGGGGGTGGTGGCGGTGGGTGTTGTGCCCTCTTGGGTCTCCGGGCTGCATGTTCATTTTCTCCATGGCATCTGTGGGTCTTCAGATGTGGCTCTGAGCTGGGTTCCCTTTCATACTGCAGGTGGTCGTCCTGCTTAGCATTATCAGAAGGCAGGTGTTAATTCCCTGCTGCTAACATCGCAGATGTGGCTGGTTGTTGAGAATATCGCGAAGCGGTGTTTTCGTGTGTTTTTGCACGGGAACGCCTACTCTGCATATCCTTAGCGTTAGTTGTCTCTCTCATCCGTGGCGATGTTTTTTGCGGCAGCTATCGCTGGTAAACTGGCGATATCGGCAGTTTGCACCAGCTTGAGAATAGGGCGATAAATCTATCTCCACTTTTGCGGCGTTAAAGTGCCGATAAATCAGCGATGAGTCCTTGAGAATATGCCCCTGAGTTTGTCATTTCTCTTTTTAAAACTCCTACAATTAAGTCTGAATTGATATTTGCATTTGCTGAACTGGCACATTTCGCACCTGCATTTCTCTCTGTGTTTGCGCATTTCCATTTACTGCATCAATTTTAAATCTACATTTCTTCTTCCAATGCTCAAATCTGTTATAAAGATGGCAAAAGTATACTTTTTCCAGCAGTGCAACATCCATACCTGAATTTGCACAAATCAAAACACCTTTATTTCCATCCTGTGAAAAACACCTTGTAGCTCACTTTCTTTCTCTGCAAACAACTTATTCTAAATACTTGTCTGTGCAAACCATCTCTATACCATCATATTTGTCTCAAACCTTTTCTTCTTCATTCCTTCAGAATACCATCTATTGGTTCCTTGGAAACAAACCAATATTTACTGTACATGCACACTAGTCAGATCAGAAAACATTAATCCATTAATCCAATGCACAAAGAATCTCATGCAACTGGTATCAGGCCATTCTCTTCCACAGTGTTGTGGGAACACTAAATACACACATTCACAAAACTCATGAACCAAATCTTTTAGCTCCTGCGTTGTTCTCTCAATCTGCACCCAATTAACATTCTTTGCTGGCTTTCTGCCCTTTAGGAAAGGCTGGCTCTGCGCTGTATATCTCTGCCTGTCTGTGCGAGGAGCTTGGATGCCCCCCCCCTTAGGAATTTCTTTTCTGTCTTCACAGAACTCACCCAGCGCCTCTCTTCTCTTGGCTGCTGCTCTCAGCCTCCCTGCACACTGAGCCCCCCTCCTTTGGAATGCCTTCTTATCACACCGAAGGTCATGGCAAGCCAGCCACAAACTGAATTCACAAGCTACCTTTTTCAACTTTGAAAATCCTTTCTATTCAGTGAAACCCTCACAGCCCAGAGCTTCAAACACTTTTTCCAAATTAAATACACGTTCTATTGTGGGCAAATCCAATTGAAACACACCCACTCAGCAGTTTGTGTCTGAAGCTGGGAAGCTCTAAACACAAACACACTTCTCCCTTTCCAGAACTCCTGCCTCCCCCCCCCTTTCTCACAGAGGGGGAGAGCACATGCAGGGCTGCTGAATTACGAGTGTGTATTTCATCTCTCCTCACTGCATGCACCTTTAGAATACGTGTCTTTTGAGCACAAAGATACATTACTATGAATCGTCACAACACTGTCTCAATTTAAATGCGCAACCCTTACTTACATTTTTCTCATGTTGCACTCTTCCTATGTCAAAACAAATGTACATTCTTACTAGTATTTCTGATCAAACCATATTTCTATTTATGTATTATTATTTCTTTATTCTTCAAAATTTAAAGTGTCATCCTCCCAATGGGCATCTGCAGAACACAATGACAACAAAAGACCAAATTAAACTCATTCCAGACATTTTCAAGAAGCGGCCACACTCATAAACGCACAACACAGCTTGCTGAGGCAAGGCATCCTTACCTCCACACAAAGAGCACAGTCACTACTCACTCAAACAAGCATTTCACAAGCACCACCACCAACGTCGGTCCACACACCTCATAGCACCCAAACACCACAATCAGCCCTGAACATAGCAGTCCAAAGACTGCACCAAGACAAATAGACAGCCCTAGAGACTGTACCAAGTTCAAGAAGACAGGCTCTAGCCCCAGACCTTTTGCAAGCATAGACCAAATTTCCAGTTGGCCTGGCAGATTCTTTGCAAACAGTCCCAAACCTTTTCGAGCGCGGGCCAAATTTCCAGTTGGCCTGGCAGACTGTTCACGAACACTATGTGTCTTTTCCAAGGGTCCGCAAACCCGCCAAGTACAAACCAAGACGGTATTAAACCGCACCAAGACACAGCCCGTCGACCCGTGTCGTTCAAGCAAGGCAGTTCGCAAATTGCACCCAAAACAGCCCAAAGACTGTACCAATACAAGAGGACAGGCCTCAGCCCCAGACCTTTTCAAGAGCAACTCCAATTTCCAGTTGGCCTGGCAGAGAACCTGTGAACGGTCCCGGACCTTTTACAAAGAGGCCAATTTCTAGTTGGCCCGGCAGGCTGCTCGCAAGCGCTCTGTGTCCCTCAAGGGTCCGCAGACCCACCAAGTCCAAGACAAGCGGTCCGGGGACTGAACCAAGACACAGCCCATCGGCTTGTGCCGTTCAAAACAAGCGGGCCGGAGGCCATATCAAGACACAGCCTGTAGGCTCGTGCCATTCAAGTCAAGACAGTCCGGAGACTGTACCAAGACACAGCCCTTAGGCTCGTGCCATTTAAGCAAGACAGTCGGAGACTGTACCAAGACACACAGCCCTCAGGCTCGTGCCGTTCAAGCAAGCCGCCAATTTCCAAGAATCAAGTCACTCACCAGGTGCACACAGGTCAAGCAAGTTATTCTCCACTGCCGACTCTTCGGACCAAACGGTCAGCTCCAAGGTTTCACCTTCTCAGGACCCCAGCCGGTGACCACTAGCCAAGGATCCGCCCGTTCGGAAGGGCGGGGCAGCTGCGATAACCAAGCTCGGTCTTGTGTGTGGGGCCCCGATCCGCCCGACCGACCAGACACCACCCCGACCCCTGCGACCCAATTATCGGTGAAAGGGCCACTTCGCGGGGTCCCTATTCGGGCACCAACTGAAGGACGGGGCCCCCTAGAGCCCCGCAGGTTATATATAACCTCCTGCTATGCCTTCCCAAGAATGAAGAGTCGGTCAGACAGT
The DNA here is from genome assembly GCA_963921515.1 of Calotriton arnoldi. Taxonomy (NCBI): domain Eukaryota; kingdom Metazoa; phylum Chordata; class Amphibia; order Caudata; family Salamandridae; genus Calotriton; species Calotriton arnoldi. The sequence continues at coordinate 340,205 of CAWUFW010013948.1, forward strand.
AGAGAATAAAATCAGGCTTTATTATATAGAACTCTGCAGGGAGAGCCCCGGTCAGACCTACACCCTAAGATGGACGCTGAGGAGACTGAGTCCCCAACAGGTTACAGTAGGTAAAAAGGGCTTCCCAGCCATCTCCAACCCCGCCCACCGTGGAAAAGTACTGGCTTGAGCCGGACCTGAACAATGAAGCACAGAGAGATGAGCTAACACATGCCAGATGGGAACATGTTATCAGGGATACAAGGCCACAGTGTTGGTTCTCAGCATCTCCTAAGGTGGGGGCTGAAGTTACACATTCAGCTAGTCTTGTGATGGCGGAATACCTTATTCATTAGCAAGACAAGGAAACAGCCTTGGACTGCAGGAGAAATAATAACAAAACACAGTATTCTGCTGAGGCAAGCAATATGAGCACTGAGGCCTAACCCAGGCACAGTCTAATATGGATTGCGAAATACAAAATGGATGCATACTGGCTAACTAAAGCTTTCATGCTGCGAGGATAACTCAGTGGGTTGCATAACGTGAATACAAATGCATGTATTTTAGCCACACACTGCTAACCTAAAACAACACAGCAGAGGCATCTTAGGAAAGGGAATTTTAAATCTAACACGAGTATAAGTGAGGCTTGATCTGGATGGGTCTCAAGCTGGGCTGCCTGTGGCATCTGCTCATATAAGCTGCATGGAGTGCTCTGATGGAGGGGAGATTCTGTTTGCATCTGTGGGAGTGGATGTACCATTCGATGTCTCGAGCAATTGCGGTGATATAGAGGGGGATTGGGTGTTTTCGGTGGTATGCCGGAAGTAGCTGAATCCTGGAAAAACGGAGATCATGCTAATGGGGAAAGCTTCAACCATTTGGTCGGACGAATGGTGGCCCCACCAACTGGGAGTAGTTAATGTGCCTAAACAAAGTGTAAAAAATGTAGGGATAAAACTTGATCAGACATTAACTATGAAAGATTATATTGCTGCCACAACTAGCTCCTGCTACTACAGCCTGCGTCTTTTGCACAGGATCTTTCCTTACCTGCCCATTAACTGTCGCAGTACCCTTGTCCAAGCTATGGTGATTAGCAAATTGGACTATGGGAACGCTCTGTCGGCCGAAGTAGGAGAGACCTTGCTTGCTAAGCTACAGGTGATTCAGAGCACCGCGGCAAGAATAATTCTGAATCGCCCGGCAGTATCTTGGAGCAAGGTAAGAGAAAGCTTTGCCCCCTGTACGATTGAGACGTATTCGGGGCACCTGTAGAAGAGCTAATGTACTAGATCTGAGATTTCGGCAAGGTACATGTTTTATAAGTTTTCTTTGCAGATAGAGGGGACCTTTGCCTTTCAGGGCATTATATGTAAGACAGCAGATTTTAAAATAGGACCGCTTCCTCACTGGTAACCAGTGTAATTCTCTCAACAGAGGTCCAGGGGGCAAAGCTTTCTCTTACCTTGCTCCAAGATACTGGAATAAACTACCAATTGCTCTTCGTGAGATTTCCACCTACATCACATTTAGGAAACAACTAAAAGCTTATCTGTTTTAACTTCTTATGGTTGGTCACTCAAACAGGTTTCTTTAACAGCGCCGAGATGCCCCTGGGTGAGTCGCGTGCTATATAAGTGGAACTAACATAACAGCGCAGCCCATTCTGTGGAGATGCATCGAAGCGCATCCTCCTCAGATGCTCCCCATTTATTGACCGCTCCTATCCAGGCTGCCAGCGCAAGCCCTGTGGGCGCTGGCCAGTGAATGGTGATTCCACGTTTTGCCAACAGGAGGGTCAGAGATGCAAATTGTGTCTCAACTTTACAGTGTTTCCGATGTTGGAATATAGCAAGCGGCGGAGGCCTCCCATGTAGTTATGTCGGTGAGCCACGTCATCTCTCGCACTGTGCTATGGATTGCATCGCAGTAGAGTTGAAGCGCAGGGCAGTTCCAGAACATGTGGAGGAATGTTGCACTAGGGGCTTTGCAGCGGGGGCAGGAGAACTGTGAGTTTGGAGAGTCAGGCGTTAAGTACACGTGATGTAGGAAGAAGAGCTGTATGTTTTTAAACCAGTAATTATGGGACACCTTCTTTGGGGACTCTAGGGCATTCTCCCATTCCTTGTCGTGCAGTAGTCTCTCGAACTCCTCCTCCCACTTGTGGCGTAGTGGGGTGAGTGATAGGGCCGTTAGTTCCCACATGGCTTTGTATATCCATCTGATTATGTGCTGCCCGGGGCCCATTGTAGTATGGTGTGGCAAACTGGATGTGTCACTGGCTCACTCTCAGACATGTTCCATTTCCAGCGGCAATCCAACACTAGTTGCCGATGGAGAGGGGATTGACCTCGCGGGAGTCCAGTTTCCTTTATTAGACCATCAAATGTAAGAAGCTGACAGTCTGCAAAGAGGGACTCCACTTCAAGAATCGAGTGATCTGTCCAACCCTGTAGGGCTTGTGCTGTGTAATACTTGCTACCCTGGGCAGGCCCACAAGGGGCAGCAGGGGGGTGTATAGCTGGGTTTCTCGAGACAGCTGGTAGATCCGTAACATACAGGACCATGCCACTGTCATCTGTATTGGGTAGGTCGAGAAAGGTCGGACTCCCGGTGGGAGCAGACGTCAGATCCCTGATAGCGGTAAGGGTCCTGTGTCTGTGCTGGTCTCTCCCAGATGGTGCCCTGCCATCCAGCGTGATAGCCACTGGAGCTGAGCCACCAGATAATATGCTTCGAATGATGGGGCTCCCAGTTCACCTTGGTCTATTGGTAATTGTAATTTAGTCAAGGCGGCCCGTTGGGCCCACTACCCCATATGAGGGTGCAGAGCAATGTGTCTAGTTTTGTGAAACTATTTTTCTCAGGGGGGCTAATGGGAGAGTCTTCCAGAAGTGAACTGAGGTGCGAATGCCCACCAGCACTTTACGATGATTGCCGTCATACAGATCTTGTGGGGTATGGTAAATTCATACACCCAGGTAACGGGGGCTTGAGCACTCCAGGGAAGGCAGACGCCCCCGATACACACCTCTTGTGGTGGGAGGTTGGGGCTAAGTGGGTATATAGAGTATTTTGTCCTGTTAACTCTCAGGCCGGCCATAATAGCGAAGTCTGCTAAAGGGGTCAAGATGGGTTCGAGATCCATTGTAATGTTGTGCACGTAGAGTAGTAGGTCATCCGCGTATAGTGATGCACCGTGGGTGACACCCGCTATTGAGATACCCCATTCCTTACCCTCCTCCCAGAGACGAACCACCAGGGGTTCCATCCCCAGGGTGAAGAGCAAGGAGGAGAGCGGACAGTGCTGATGCGTACCTCTACACACCGGGAAGGGGGGCGAGATGTGGCGGCCCAGTCGTACTCTGCACGTAGAGTTAGTGTAGATTAGTCTTGTGTAGGCTTAAAGTGTTGGGCCCACCCCATGCGCTGAAGTCCTGCAAAGAGATATGGTCAGGACATGGTATCAAAAGCCGTCCCAAAATCCAGGATCAGGTAATCGGCCCATGGATAGCAACCCTGAACCCGATCCTGGACGTGGAATAATCAGCAAATATTCTGGGAGGTGCACCTGCCCAGGGGCAAACCCACATTGGTCCTGATGTACCAGTGTTGGGAGGACTAGATCTTATAATCCGCTGATAAAAGTGCGATCGGTCTGTAGGACGCCAGTTGCACGGGTCATGGTCTGGTTTCAAAAAAGACGCAATCAGTGATTCGCAAATTGATCCTGGGAGTTCCCCGCCCTCAAGCGCAGACCCATACATGCCCGCCAGCCAGGGTGCCAGGAGGGTGGAGAAGGTGCGATTGTATTCTAGTGGTAGGCCATCCAGACCTGGAGCTTTATTTCTGGCCAAGGCCTGAATCACCTGTGTCACATCTGTGGATGTGATCACCGCATTGAGAGAGGTCCTATCAGGTGGGGTGATGCAGGGCAGAGAGAGGGCGGCAAGGAATTGGTCCACTATCGCTGGATCGGTCTGCCTTGGGGCTTTGTACATTTCACTGTAATAGTCAAAAAAGGTCTGGTTGATGTTGCTTGGGAGTGGACTGTCTCAGTAGGGGTGATTATTTCAGGTATGGGGTATCAATCAGTGTCTCGCCAGATAAGCCAGGCCCACAGTGCTCCTGCTCTAGCTCCCTCACGATGTACCCTGGCAGCCTGAGCTCTGAAATTATATTGTCTCAGGTCTGCTAATACTTCTGCATATACAGTTTTGGTTTCCGCTATCTGGGTCGGTGATACACCATCAGCATCAGCTGCCTGAGTAAAGGATGCTAATTTGCATTCTGTCTCTAGTATTCATCGCTCTAGTGTAGTACGGATCCCTGATATCTGCTGAATACATGCCCCTCTTATGACGACTTTAAAGGTGTCACATTTTAGCATTCTTGTGGATGCCGCATTGGTATTTTCAGCAAAGTAGCTCCGAATGTTTTAATCCTGCTCATGCTGGAATACTTGGTCTTCCAGGCAATCACATGGCACTCACCAAGTGGGGACCGGGTGTGGAGGAGGGCCGCCATTTAAGGGTAATAAGGTGCTTGTCGTGGTCGGAGAGGACCTGTCCCAAATATTCTGCACGCTGAATCATGGGAATAATTAGAGGAGAGCACAAAAAGCGATCTAGTCGCACCCGAGATTGTGCTGGATGGAATGAGTAGAGTTTGACTGTGAGATATCTGCTTCACCAGGCATCTACTAGTGACCAGTGGCGTACGCATGTATTGTATCATTTTGTTTGAGTGGTGGCCAGAGTGTTCGGGTGAGGGAGGTGTGATCTATCCATGGAGAGTTCCATCAAACAGTTGTAATCTCCCCCAATATCCATGGCAATGTGGTGAATTGGGCAAGAATACCCAATAGAGTGTCCCAGAATTTCCCTTGCTCTGATTTGGGTGCATAGATGCTGCCTATGAAGATTGATTGGCCATCCAGGAGTCCCTCCAAGAGGGCATACTGCACCTATGTGTCCACAACCCTGCATGTTTCCTGAATGGGACACCTTGTCGGAGCCAAATTAGTGCCCCATGTGCATATGCTGAATATGTAGTTGCGCAGAAAGTGCTGGGCCATCGCTTGTGCAATTTGTCTATTTCCCCAGCTGCCCAGTGTGTTTTCTTTAATACAGCTATCTATGCTTGCTGCCGTTTATTGTATGAGTAAACGGTGTAACGCTTACGTGCTGTGTCCGTGCCACATACATTCAGAGTGAGGAAGCTAGTATCAGTAGTGCGTGTCCTGATGAGGCTTTGGTGGGGCAGACGGGGGTGGCTTAGGGGAGGGACGCTGAAGAAGCCTCACCCGCTTCCCTACCGTAGTAGATTTCTGAAGTTTCTGGCACCCGCCCACCATTGTTGCCATGATCAGTGTGCAGAAAGGAGTCAAATAAGAGGCTATAAACAGGGGTGGGAAATGCTCCCAATTCTGGGGACCTACCGCAACGGGCAGTACATCCAAATTAAATATGGTGCAAACGCACTAGTGTAATGTGGGGCAGACCGTCTTGCACCCTCGCTAACAATGAGTGTGGCCTATGTGAGATCTGTGTGATTGGTGGGGCCAAGAGCCGGGCTAAATTGTATTACTAGTGGTGTGAGTTTATCTTGACATCGACACAACAAAGGCAGGATAAGTGATGGGGATGGTGCCTATTAAAGTCAACATTTCAAATGAGCGTGTCTGCGGTTTGGAGAGTCACCAAAGGTGGAGCCACTAATTCTGCTCAAGAGGTGTTCGTGTCACCACCGTCTTCTTCAGAACTGAAAATGTGTGGGCCTCTCTCATCATCTGTGGCCACTGAGATTGGTCGTAAGTCCGCTGCCACCTGCAGGGCCTTTCTGCATTCCGCGATGATCTGCTCTAAATTGGGGGATCCTGCAACAGAGCATCGGGCAGGGATCTGGAGCATGGCTTGATTTTCCTTCCATGACGACGCCTGTTCCTAGGTTCTTGCATTTGTTCACTAGCTCTCAGGTCCGGGCACGGGAGTCCCTGAAAGTGTTGCTCTGTCCAGTCATACGCCTCAGCGAGGTCTGTAAAGAAGGTGGTGGTTTCATCATGTATTATCTTGAGGCGTGCAGGTAGTAGCAGTGAATATTGTATCCCACTTTGGCAGAGGTGGTATTTTACCTCTAAGAAAGAGGATGGTTGGCGTTGTACCGCACGAGAGTAGTCAGGAAAAAGCATGATATGGTTGTCATTGACTCGTATGGGCCCATTTTGCCTAGCTGCGCAAAGCACTGCATCCCTGTCATGAAAGTGAAAGAGATTCACAAGTAGCGGATGAGGGGGGACCCCGGATGCAGGCGGCGGGCCACCACCCAGTGCACACATTCCAGTGAGAAGGCAGTTAGTTCTGAATTAGGTGTGAAAGATCGAAGCAACATCTCCATGTAACTGATAGGATCTGTTCCCTCAATTCCTTTAGGTAGGCCAAGGACTCGAGTATTGCTCCTTCGTGAATGTCCTGCGAGGTCATCCGTCTGATCCTCTAGCGTCACATCTCGATTTTGTAATTCTCGCAATGTTTCTTGTTGCAAGTTCACCAGGGGTTTTAAGGTGGAGAGAGTTTTCTCTCCATCCGCGACCTTGTCACCCAATTTGGGGTGGTCATCGTGCAAGAGATTGAGCTCTGTTGCTAGGGCCCCGAATCTGTCTTCCATGGTGACCCTAGAATGTTTGATGGCCGCTAGTACCTTGTCCAGTTTTTCAAACATGGAGAGGGTGAGTGGCACTTCCATTTCTCCTTGCTGGCTTTCAGTGACTAGAGGGTGGCTGTGCATCGGGGTGGACCTTTGCGGTCCAGTGTTTGAGCATAATCTCCCCATGTTCCACTGGGACAAACGTGTCACTCCATGATGATATGCTGTACTTGCATGCTGGAACTCGCACTCCAAGGGTAGTAGCTTGCTCACTTTGCCCCAGTGTCTGGTGGGGCAAAGACTGTTGGCTGGTGTCTATTCTGTGGTATGATTTCCTCCCAATATAACCCACGGTGGGTATTACTGGTATTTGCTTTCTGTATACTGCAGGGGAGATGTCCTTAGTTGATGTTGTCTATATTTTGTACATTTATCCACGATTCGTGCAGTGTCCGGTCTCTCCTCCTGCCTCAGGTGTGTGCCAAGTCCAGGCTCGAGGGGGGCATACTTGCATCACCCGTCTGATGTCAACACTGCTGTGTGAGGGGCTTTGAGTACGGGCCCTCTGGTCGTTCTGGGCTTAACCTCTTGCCGCCACTGTGGAGCGCCACCATTAAGCGCTGCACCTCGGTTATGGTGCCGAGTGGTGGGCTTGTCCATGAGATGTTTCTTCCGTGTGTTTTACTGGGCCCGATGAATTGAGGGGGCCCAGCCTTTGTGACTGGGGGGGGTTCAGTGAGGGACCCCGGTCAGAGGTTCAGAGCTGCGCGCTTGAGTTCATAGGGAAAGAGAAAGATCCACACTCCTGCTTCCCTTGTCATGTAGTTCCTAGGCATCCCCAGGACCTGTGCATTTTGGATGACCTAAACTGAGGGCTTGGTGTCCAAACTGCTTCCGGACACCCCCACAGGATATGTCAGCCATTAGACCAGCTAGCTCTACAGTGCCCATACCACCCCCCTGTATCTTACAATGGCGTTGGTAGTTTTTGGCAACCACTGAACATGACAACCCTGTTTCCTCAGGGATCGTGGAAAACAGTATAGTACTTTTCGCTCAGTCACTCGTGCTTACTTATTCTCAGAAAATACACAGGATGCTGATTATGACGTTTCAATAAGAATTTATTGGTCCAGCATCAGTCTTCGTGTAAAACATATTTGCTGCCACAATCAGGAGACATAAGCATAAAAAAGAAATCGCAAGTACTAATATAGTAAACAGTAGATACATTTCTACCATAGTGCTAAGAAGATGAACATATACAGTTCAGATAAGACAGTAGTTACTTGCCTACCCCTATAATGCACGCCTTATGTAATTTGCCTAAGTATACCTAGCCTAGCTATGTAGGTGTAGCATGTATATGTGTATATAGCCAAGAATCTCCTAGGGAAGACCAACCCCCTGACCTGATGGTAGAGAATGAAGGACCCCGTCTCTGCTCCGAGGATGACACCCCGCAAGGGATGTCAGACCGCTGTGTGTCGAAGATTCAGCATGCAGGACACTGTGTCAGAGTGGAAGGAATTCTCCTCTATTTTGCAGGGGGTAATAAGGGTCTTATATACTAGAATGGTCACTCCAGGGTTTCTTCTAGAATCGATATGTTTTGAAAACAATCATAAATGTTTTGAAAACAATGCGATCATGCACAGCCGGTGTGTTGGCCAAGGATGAAAAAAGTAGTGACCCTTATACAGAATAATTATGCAATGCCTGAGGACATGTTTATGTACGTCAGGCACAGGGATTATGATAAAATACTAAGAGCCTGGTGTTGAAGAGACAGGAGCAAACTACTAGGTAAAAGGTCACCTATTCAGAACCGTTATTGTCGTGTGGATGGGACAATGTATGTATAAAGGGGGCATTCATGACAGGACTAGCCTAAAGGACATGACACCCACTCCTCATCAAAAGGTCAACAGGGTCAGCTAGGTAATAATAAAGCTAAGGCCATTAAAGAACATAAAAAAATGTATAATTAAAATACTAAAAGAACTTTAAAAGCCTGCAAAAATGTCCATAAAAGAAAAGCCATTTACCCTAAAAGCGTTCAAAAGGTCCTCTAAACTTGTGTATGCGGTTATTATTACATTATTCTCAGTTAGAGCAGAGAAGGAGAAAAATAAAACAAAGTCAGTTTCGGCCTTCAATTTGGTAAATGTTTAAAAACAAATTGCAGAATAGTTCCCAGCACAGGGAAGGCCAGATTATTTATGAATCCTGTGCGTAGACTCAACATCGCTGAACATTGCATCCGCAGGTGGCAATCCCTCCAGCACTTCTAATATCATGTCGAGTGAGCAAAGATGATCATCTCTAGTTCCCACAGCAGCCACCGTAGAAGAATTAGGGGCCTGCACGCCTGGAACCAATGCCTGTACCTCTGGAGCAGAGCCGATTTCCCTTCCAACAGGAGCAGAAGCATCACTTGTAGGCTCTAAAAATGCAGTCATCAACATGGGAATACGCTGTGGACAACTGTACAAGTGGGCCTGCAAGGGCTCCATGAGCACGTCTATGTCTGGTGGTGCAACCAATGGAAGTGTCAGACACAGGTCCAACACGCATCCAAACCCGCAGAAGAGGCAGCGGAACACAGGCAGGACACAGTCTAGCCAGACCGGTCTTAAAGACAGGAACCAATGCTCACTCAGCTCTCGAAGCCGAGGCGTACCCAGGTAGAACACCATACGCTCACGACAACGTTGTTCCAGCAGTGTTCTCTCCATGTCTTGAGGGATTGAGACATCCACTGTGAATCAATAGGATTAGAATTAGGATGCCCGCCACTGATACTAGGACCAGAGGAAGCCTTCCAAAAACGCTTCCAAGTATGGAGTGTATGAAAGCTGGAATTACTCCGAAGATGGTCTAAAAGGTAGTTAACAGACCCGATCCAATACGCTTAAATAAGTGTACGATCTCCCTTGTATCAGACATGTTAAAGATACAATTAACCATTTCTCCGAAATGGAGCGGGAAGTTCGTACGGACCAGAGCCTGTATCTCTGCCGAAGACCATTCAACCTGGAGATCAAAAGTCTCTCGGGCTGAAGTTAAGGCCACATTTTGTTGAAACAACATGGCTTTCAGTCTGCTCAGAGAATCAAACCTTATACTGGAAACATTCAATGGAGGCCACAGTGGTGTCTCCCTAACTATGCGAGCCGGGGGAAACAATACTTGCTTACAACAAACAACTCTGGAGTTTACTGTGTCTAGATACGCGATGCCTGGCTCCATCCCGCAACAGCCTTGATCATTCAGCATTAAATAACTTCCATTCGAGAGTAACTCAAAAACTGGATGAATCACAGCAGCTGGAGACCCTTTCAAGTAGCAAGATAAGTTCGCTATTGAAGCATTACATGCTCCGTGAAGCAAGACCTCCTTGCACACTAAACACCCACTTAAAGCCCACTTACAGTCTGTACCACTTAAGAAAACTTCAGTGTCCTTATTTCTACATCCATATCTGTACAGCAGCTCCCAGGTTTCCTGTATGTAGCCTTCACCCAACGCTTCATATCTGCCTACCTGGTGGTATCTTAGGCAGTATTGGAACTGGAATCTCGTGATTGGCAGCATGATATAGCCATGAATTAACCATTCCGTAGATGGTGACTCTGCTACTGTAAAAGGTAATTTGACAAATTTTTCAATGAGCAGCATGGTGTACTTTACATCTCTGCGTGCCATGGTCTTTTCTCTGTCGGTAAGTTCATAAGATGAAAAAAGACTTGTGCCTTTAATGTACCGCCATGGCATGTGGCCAGAACGCAATGATTGTAGCGTCCAGCTTAAAAGCATAATGGAGCGCAATTGAGATTGCCCATGTTGTAGAATGGACAAATTTTGTTCCATTATGTCAATTGCTGAGGACACAATGTTACCCAGTGAATAAATACGTGAAGAGAGTGTGGTCATTCCACTGTCCACCACAGCTAAGGCCTTTTCTAGGTTAATTCTATCAATCTCACGTAATCTCTCAGCAGCTTTCTGTTGAGAGACTTTCCACAGTTCATTGTAGATGGCATATAAGAAGCGTTTTTTACACGGTTTCTTGGGACCTAGCAACAAAACCCTAAGATCCATGTTATCAGACAGAAGGGACAAGTGTTGTTTCACCTGTAATAGTGTTGAGATTTTTAGCCATTCTAGGCATAACTTCCCAACACTATAAGAAGTCACTACCCCTGGGTCGTCTGTGTGTATATAGCGTGAGTCAGGCCTATGGATACTAAACTCTCTGGTGGTACCCTTCAATCTTGATTGACACCTATTTGTGTCGATCGGCCAGACCAACCATCCCTTCCAATTCGGAGCTAATGAATTGTATGTACCATTCTGTATGATTGTACCCAGTACCTCCTCACTTATTAGTGTCTCATTCGATATGCCCTCAATACATGTGGGCGAGGGGATGCATGGTGTTTTTAGGTCTTTTACTTTTGCAAACCTGTAGCAGGTAGTCTGTTGCACTGTTCTGTTCAGGAAGATTATCTGTAATGGTATGAGGCAAGCTATAATTAAAGCCTCAGATCCCTGAACCTGCCATTCTTTTGTCCCGCAGATGGATTGTGTGTCTATTGTGTTCCTCCAATAGTCAAAACCTTGTATAGACAGTTGGGAGATAAAAGGTGCTGAATATATAAGCTTGGTGTTTGTCAGCATAATTTTCTTCGCAGTTGCATTTGTTTGCGCAAGCTTATAGTAGTATGACGTTGGGTCTTATGTATTGAACACTGAAAAGTATGTAAATTTATGTGCGAATAGGGCAGAAGTACCTTTCGGTGGTGTCTGGCAATGTTCCTATTGATGGTAAGTGTTAACAGTGCGTGCGACACTAGCTTTGTGCAAAAAGTGATGACCATAATTTTGGTAACAATACATGGTATCAAGGGGGCGTGGCTAACCGCCAAACATGGCGGTCGCATAATTGCAGAGCTCTCATTCCGGGATCCGACATCCTCGCCACATCAACTAAATATCAGCAGCATCGGCCAGAGCTGGCCAGCATGGGCAATCATCTCATCCCAGAGTGCTCATATACCCCCTGAAACACCCACATTCCCTGCCGTGCCCTAAGATGTGAATATCAATCGTGATGCCCCAAAATGGTGGACCCCTCCCTCCGCTGAGGCGAGGTAAGACTGTGGATATATGGTGCGGTGCCAGACATACAATCAGTTGCAACAAAGCCCACTCAGAACAACTGGCATCTTGACCCCCAAGCCCACCTGAGACCTCATCGGCACCTGGCGGTGAATAGCGGAGTCAGCTGGCTTCGGGGAGGAGGTGTTCACGTTGTGGTGCTGACCGGGGCCGGGCAGCAGTGCCACATCTGGACCGCTCCTGCCGAGTCAGCCCGAGCCGCCTCCCCGGGGGGCGAGGTGAGAGGCCCGGGCCAAGTGAGTGTGGGGCCGGACACTTGATCGGCAATTGACTGACGCCAGGCCGGGAGGACCTCGCACGCACACGCTTAGGGCAGTTGCCGGCTGGGAGCAGGCCGCATCCATCGACAGGAGAGAGGTGAAGTCAGAGCGCCACATTGCAGGCGCGGGCCGCAGCGGCGATCTCTTACCACCAGGTCATCGCCCAAACTGCATCGACAAACCCGGCCGAACTGCGGTACTGTTGGGGATGCTCCCCCCTGCCGGGCCTACTAGGTGGAGGCGAGCGTTTGCTGGGGTGCGGAACATGTCTGGTGTGGAGAACAATCTTAATGGCGCCTTTCTCCTGCCTGGCCCAAGAGCTACACCGTAGAGGGGGCCAACACAGAACAAGGTGAGACCAGAGCTGAGTGGGTGCAGGGCCGGGCACTCGACTGGCGATTGACTGATGCCACGCCTGGGGGGCCTGGCACGCACATGCTTGGGGCAGTTATCGACTGGGAGGAAGCCGAATCCACTGACAGGAGAGAGGTGGGTTCGAGACGGTGTATCGCAGGAGCGGGCCACACCGGTGGTCTCCCCCCACCGAGTCAATGCCCATATTGCATTGACACGCCCGGCCAGACTGCAGTACTATTGGGGGGGGCTTCCCCCGGGAGCCCAAGTGGAGGCCCCGCGCCGGACCTGCTTGGAGGGGGCGAGCGATCGCTGAAGTGAAGGATAGAGCTGGTGTGGTGAGCAATCGTGACGGGGCCTTTCACCTGCCTGGCCCAACACTCTAGAAGGGGCTAAAACTGGTCTCATTCTGACAAATATCATTGGGCACAGTCTTATGCTATTGGACCCTCACTGAGACCCAGGGCCTTGTGATATATACCCGCACAGTGTCCAGCTCTTGCGGCGTCACTTGGGGATCGCCAGGCCCAAACAAATACCAAACACAGCGTACAAATTATTACATACTCGCCGGGCCCCCACCTAAAACTAAAAATCTACAGGATAACCATTTGGCCAGAAAACACCAGCGGATGGGACAAAAGACCGGGAGCAATAAATCTTCAATTGGCCAAAAAACGTGCCTGAAGGTGCGCATCCTCTAATCACCAAGTGCAATCTCAATCCACCACTAGGTGCAGAAACTGCATAAAAATGGGACGGACAAAAGGGAGATATCACGAAGCTGAGGACATGAATCCTACTTCAGCCAATGCACCTACAGGGGTGGTGCCCCCCTACTGCAGAAGACCCGCAACTAGATAAATTGGACCTTATACTACAGGAAATAAGGCAATCCCGCACAGTAATGGAACAACAACTGGGATCGCTCACCACAGAAGTTGCCCTTATTAGTGCTGACCACAAGAAGCTAGCAGACAAGGTGAGCACCAACAAAATTGCTCTGTAAGAATTGATCCCAAAACAGAAAGAACACTTGGAAACTGTTAAACAACTTCAACACCAAATTACTATACTGCAAGAGCGGATGGAATTCGCAGAAGGGCGATCACAATCTAGTAATGTACGCATTATAGGGCTGCCAGAAGGTCAGAACGCAACAATATTCATCAAAACGTGGCTGCGAACAATGATGCCAGCAGGAAGATTAACTGAAACGTTTTGTGTGGAGAGAGCCCACAGAGTCCCTACCAGGAGAAGAGTGCCCAGAATGCCACCTCGCCCTATAGTCACTCGAGTGATCAACTACAGGGATCGCGACCAAATTCTACAGATGGCGAGGGAACAAGCACCGATCAAGCGAGACAATGTGCGTATTTCACTATTCCCTGACTACATATTGCCTCATATCAAGGAGTCAAACAACACCTTCAATCTTTAAACCTGTATCCAGCCCTCCTTAGTGCGTGGTACTTCTTTCAGTAAGGGACGTGAGCCACCCTGGGTCTAGGGTATCTCCCTATTCCCTCGATGTAGTGTTATGTGTCCCTGAGCCCCAGGGGTTTCGCAGTCTCTCTTGAGAACTGAGAGATCTAGCCTCTCCATCGTCGTACCTGTGTTTCTTATGTTCCTTTCAGGGTAACTGTTGATGATCCCTTCTACGGTCTCAGTGTGGCCAGGTTTCCTATCAGGGCCTGTGGCATGCACCGATGCCTGAGTCAGTAGGCCTCTGCATCTTTGGTGATCTTTCCACCATCTCCCCGTTCCTGTGCGTCCTCCCAGCCTTTATACTAAAAGCCCCCCTGACTCTTTTAGCACTGCCAGGGTCCATTCACATCTCGCACGGCGGGCTATGAGGCCACATAGGTCTTTGAGTTATAGCCTCTTCGCAGGTCTTGCATACCGCCAGCACACCTACTCCCCAGGCCCCGAGGGCGGCACAGAGTCTGAGAGCGGGGGCTCAATTATCGCGTAGCGACTCACCGGGCTAGGCCTCGCTTATCAGGTAACAGGGATTGCACACTGTGCTCATCGTCCCTGCTTAGCCATGGGCTCCTAAGCGGTTGTCTCATATACTGCTAACTCCTCGGTGCCACTGGGGCACGTGCCCAAGTCTGAGCCCCCCCGTCGCAACCTCTGTGTACTTCCAGTAGCCCTCTGTGTCACTCGGTGCTACTGGATCCCTTCACAGGCTGAGGTCCCCGGCTTCTCGCTGATCCCTGTGCCGGGCTGTATGTGTGGCCCATGGACGCTGCCCAGCCTGTACGCCGCCCTTCTCACCCGTGTCCTAGACCGAGCCAGGGCCTCCACTCGCAGTCGAGGTGGGCGCCCTCACTCCGCCACGGTCGTGTGTTCTTCCACGTGTCCCCGACCCAACCCCCACGCAGCCCTTGCCCCAGGGGGGGAGGGGCGAGGGACTGAGCACTCAGCCTCACCCGCTCCTGCACTCCCATGTACAGTCCCTCTCACCTGCACAGGGGTTCGGGGCTCCGTTTCTCATTCCCCCCCATGCAGGGCCCGGACTCACTCTTGTTTCTCCCGTTCATTGTCGGGCCAGGCCCCGGGGCCCTGGGGGCTCAGGAGGCGCAGCGGGAGCCTTACTGTCGCTCTTCTCCGTCACGGGGCCACGCCCCTTATTTAGCATGTCCCATCCGCCATCTTGGGCAAACAACCCACAGCCTCGTCTCTTCACACTTCTTGGCTGTTATACATCTCACAGCCTGATGGAGATCGCGGTCTGGACTCGCTCCCGTTACCAGAATTATCTGACACCTCTGGGTTGTAGCAGATGGTGTCTGGAAGGGCAGGAATCCTCTCAGGATAATATTCGGGCTGCCGGAGCTCCGGCAGACACAGCTAGCCAGCCATGTTCCTGGCCACGCCCCTATCAGGTATATCTTCATACAATAACCTGTAAGAAAATGCAGCAGATTTTCCTAAATCTGAGAGCATAGTATTTACAGTTTCAATGTCCCAATCATCAGAGAGTGTACTCGGGGTACTGAAATCATTCAATTAAATTTTAAATACATGTGGAATTTTCAAATGTTCAATAGGACCAAATACATTATATGAAACCCTATCCAACCTATACCATCCATTACTGGAACTGCTGTAATGTTCACTAGGTACAGGTCCCTCTGTTTACGGTGTGGTGACGTATGACGATTCAAGACCAAGTTCGCAGATTGTACTGCAGAGCGGTGTGGGAGGTAATGACCATTCAGTAGTAGGAAAAAGACAGTCACTATGCCAATCCAAATTAACAGGAACAGGATTCCCAATGCAAACCAAAGATGCAACCAAGGGGACACAAAGTAAGTCTTTTTCATCCACAGATAGATTTGTCGAAATTTCTCTTTTTTGGAAATGGGTGGCGTTTGCTCAGGTTCACTTGGATCTGAAGAAAAGTCATTGAAGTTGATGAAGTAGCCAGATGCAGTTCGATCTATCTTTGGTAGCTCTGCAGGGTTTGTGATGCTGGTAGGTGTCTCTTGTGAAGGCACATTGATGTAGATGTCATTATTTGGCCGAACTGCAATTTGCATTTCAGTCATATTTGGATGTTGTTCAATTTCAACTGTTGTAATTCGTACTCCGTTATTTGATACTCTTGCATTTTGCGCAGGGGAGTCTTGAAACGTTATTCGTTTTTCCATCTGAACTTCCTGTATAGTAGCAAGAGGAGATGGCGGCTACTCAGGATTCCATGTGGCCTACTATTGAGAATCGGCCACATAGTATGGTTTGATCAGATCAATGGAGACAAATCTTTTTTCTTTTTTTCTGGCACGAGGCGGACGAAGTACTGTTCTTGTTCCTTTGACTGCCAGGACAGGTACGGGTGCTCTATAAGATGGCCCAAACTCCTTCTTGTCCTCGATCTTTTCTCTGACCAGGTCCCCAATTTTCGGGACCAAGGCAGCTCTTGCCTGAACAGGTTTCACTTCCCCAGTGGCGGTGTGTTTTACTTGGACATTGCCTTGTAATTCCCGGAATTCATTGAGTTCCTGTAAAACACTCAAACGATCATTCAATTCAAATGGTTTTACATCCACCACTGTGCTGGCACAATTGAGATCAGGGACCCACACTCTTGTTCCAAACAGGATCTCATGGGGGTACGTCCTCTTAAGGATTTTCTTGGCATGTTGTTAAGTGCCCTCTGGACCCTATATAGGTGATTGACCCAACTACCGCCTGCACCTAATACTCTTGCTGTTAAGGATTGCTTTAGGTCCTGGTTTTTCCTCTCCACTACCGAATTACCCTCAGGATGGTAGGGGGAGGAGTACCGCAAGGCCACGCCCATACTTCCCATGGCTTCCTTGTAAGTCCGAGAGCTAAACGCAGGGCCACGGACAGAGTGTAAAGTGCCAATTGCGTATGTCCCGATAAAGACTCATAAATCCTTTATAACAGTTTGGGCATCAGCCGAGCGCTGAGGCCAAACCCACAGGAATCTAGTGCATGGATCCACTGCCACCAAGATGTGTTTGTAGGCCCGTCTGAATTTAAGGGGCTGCAGTGGTCTAAATAGACACATGCAAGAGGTCTGTCTGAAATGAGTAATGGTGTTTGCGGTGGCCGTGCTACGGTGGAACCTTTCATCTACTGGCAGATGTCGCACTTTAGGACATAACCCTTGGTTTGTTTAGACAAACCTGGCCACCAGTATCGTGCTTCAGTAACAAAATTGTTGCAATGACTCCTGCGTGCGCTGAGTCCACACCCTCGTGTGCAGCTAGAATTAAACCTAATCTGTGATCCATGTTTGGTATAACTCTATCCCCCACTCCTAGAATTTGAGCATACGGTGTGTTTTGCGCATCTAATTTATAGGAGTATTTGAGTGGAAAGCCCTTTGGCACAACAGAGCCATTTCTCGAGGCGTTGACAGCTATCAGTATGTCTCCATCTATCCTCATGCAAGAACGAGTGATTGCAGCAATGGCAGCAGTTCGCACTGTCACCTTGGCAGCTTCATCAGCCAGTGAATTCCCTTCAACGTGTACACCAACATGCTGATGACTCAAGGTATGAATAACTTGAGCCCGTGGCAGGCATTCCTTCAGCTTTGCCACAATTTATGCTTAATTGTGCAACCCTTGGAATCTCTAAACTCATTCTGGCCCCAGTAATGAAGATATTCATTATAAGACTGTACACAATAAAACGAATCGCACACTATCAGTGTGGGAAATTCCCGATCCGTATATTGTAGTGCTAGTATCAGGGCTTTTAGTTCTGCCTGCTTCTTTGTACAATCTCCTAGAGATTGTGTAGTTATATTGCTGGGATGGAATTTACCATCCCATATACGTCCCTTCACTATGGCACGTCCTGCACTGTACTGTTGTTTACTTCCAATGGCAGGCTGAGCAGAACCATCAGTGTAAATGATGTATTCATATTTTTCTAGAGGCAAGATTTCATTCGGGAGAGGGTATTCTTGTTCTTACTGCAGGAACACTAGTGTTTTCAGTGTAGATCGTATTTGTAATCTACGTCTGTTGTAGTGAGAGAATTATCCCATTGTATCCATCTTGAATGTAGTGCTTTTACATTTGGAATGCTCGCTTTGGTAACAGCTTCTAAAGTTGGTACCGGGGTTACAACGATTATGCATTTCCCCTGTTCTCTTTCTCTCACTGCAGCAGCCTGTACTGCTGTCAGTATTTTTTCTGTGTCCGCAAATCACATTTCAGCATTTGTGTATAAACATGATTTGTATGCAATTGGACTGTCTCACCTTCATTGAAAGTGATGTATGTATATCCTGATAAACCCGGGACCACCCGGATCACCAAGATGGTAGAATTCACACGTGTGTGCAAATGTTTCAATGCTATCATGTCAGCCTGAACGGAACGGTGAATATCTGTATGTTCCTGTGTCCACTGATGTGCTGTGAAATCAGGTCTGATTAAGTCGTAGATTTTACTCTTTCTGCATAATCCAGAATGTATGTTCTGCCAAAATTTTGAAATCCTAAAATGAATTGCAAACCCTTCCGAGTCTTCTGAGGTTGGAGCAGTGCACATTTTTCTAAAAAGTTGGCTGCCAGGATCTTGCCTTCACTTGATAGCTCATATCCCAAAAATAGGACATTGAAATGTTATGTTATGTTATGTTAAAAAGACTTGTTGAGCGCACATACACTAAACGGTTTCTTGGCGCTAAGCCGAAGTGGTTACAGACACCAGACGATGAATTCAGTTGTAAGCCTGGGAGAATAGCCATGTCTTAAGTAATTTCCTGAACTGAGTATAGGAGGTGGCCAATCGTAGTTCAGGAGAGAGAGAATTCCAGAATTGAGGAGCCAAGGTTGAGAATCTGAGGCCCCCATGTTTTTTATGTTTAAAAGAGCTAGAGATCAGTAGGTTTTTATTTGAAGAGCGTAAGTCGCGGGAGGGGGCATACCGCTGTATCTTTGAGGTGATGAAGGCCGGACCACAACCCAAGAGGGCTTTGTAGATGGTGCAGCCTAACTTGAAGAGGCAGTGTTTGGCCACCGGGAGCCAATGGAGGCTCTTCAATAAAGGTCTCATGTGATGGGGCTTAGGTTGACCATAAATAAGTCTGGCCGCTTGATTCTGAACCAATTGAAGTGGACATAATTGGTATGCAGGAATACCAACATACAAAGAGTATGCGTAATCAATACGCGACATTACCAGTGCGAGGACGACTTGAATCAGAGCCTCAGTGGTCAAAAATCTGCTGATTTCCACTGAGCTGATCTGGACCTTCATGGGCAATTTTTGATTTCTTGAAATTAAATTTGTAGCCCAAGTTGGCGAAACCCACAATTACGTAGTTCACCCTGCACAAGCGTTCAAGTAATTCATCATCCGTCAGATAGATGTCATCTACATAGGACACTGCCTCCTCGTCGCATGTTTGTAATAATTCTGATACTCTTGCCGAGAATAGCCCTGGAGTGTTCTTATACCCCTGGGGCAAACGACAGAAGTGACGCTGAGTGCCGAGGGCAGAAAATGCTATCAAATATCTGCTTTCTGGAGCTATATTTTGGCAGAAGAATCCATTCGAGATATCTAATGTTTTGTATTTCTTCCACACAATGTTATTCATCAATGAGGCACTATGTGCGTTTTGAACTGCAAATGTTCATGTGCATGTGTTTAAATCTTGGTAATCCAAAACTAGACCATATAAATTGTCAGGTTTCATTACGGGAAACAAGGATTGTTCATTGGGGAGGTGCAAGTCTCAATCACACATTGGTATTCAAGTTGGTCTAAGATTTCTTTGACTTGTCTTTTTGCATCGTTTTTAATAGGGTACTGTCTTTGTGGATTTGAAGTAGATTTTAATGGGATTTCATGGTGAGTACACTCCACCTCCCACCCTACATGGTTGCAGTATAATGCCAGAGCTAGCGCTAGTGCCCACTCCTGCGCGTATGAATGATTTAAAGATTCTGGAACAAGGTCGGAGAAAGCAGGAAAAATGACGCTTTCCCCTTTTGGGCAATCCATCACAAATTCTGGTGGCCAATCATTTTCTGCTAACAGGATGTCATATCCAAATGTTAAGTTCTCCCAAAAGAGACCTGTAACTCTTCTTGAGATGTCCCCCTCTATTTGGAGTATAATTTCGTACAGTCTATGTGGGACACTAACTCTTGCATCAGGTGTTTTCACAGTGATATGTTCATTCAATACTGCTGTCACTAGAAGATCCTTGAGGTTCTTGCAAGCTATTGTTACTTCTGCCGCACTGTCTAGCATCGTCAGAGCCCATTCCCCGTTCAGAAGCTGAGTCCTCAGTAACCTGGGCATATCTAATTTTCAAGCCAGCTACTTTCTTCTTTTTGAATTGAGGCTTTGCTTTAGGTTGTTCTTCCTGTTTGATAATATAATCTGAATTACGATGTGTTTCCCTTTTTGTCTTTGGTCGATCTTCTGTCTTTTGTTCTGATCGCCTGTCCCTCTCCGAGTTTGTTGATAAACCCTGAAAGGAATGAAAGGAACGTGTATCAGAGTCCTGATACCTGTCAGGTTTCCTAATGTTATCACGATTCCTAAGGTTATACCTCTTTTCAGAGGACTCCAGTTGGGGAGACCTACCCCTTGATTGTGAATTCTTTTCTGTATTGTTATTTTCTGATTGTTTGTTATCCCATTTCTTTTTAGAAGAAGAGGGTGCTTGCTTCGAGTTTTCCTTGTTGGGACTACCCGCCATTCGTGGTTTCCCTGGTTGGGCTTCTAAACTATCTCTAACTAATGCAGCATAGGTTTCTTCGATAATTTTTGGTAACTCTCGCTCCTTATTTATAGGAGCTATTTCCCTTAGGTGGTGGTGTATAGCCACTGCTGCTGCCTCCCCTTTTATGTTGCTCAGCATTATTGCAGAGACTTGGGTAAAATTATCCATCAGTTTCATCCCCGAGTCCAGGGCAGGTCCTGCCCCGTACTCATTCTGTATCTGTTTCAATACCTCTGGAATGACTGCTATGGAAGGGGTACCGTGTATTCTGATGTAAAAGGCAGCAAAGATTGTTCTCCAAGTGGTACAATCATCAATTGAGGGAATCATCCGCATTAGCAAGCAAATGGTTAGCATTCTATGTTTTTCCTGTGGACCCGTGTGGGGAAATACTGCTGCCAGCTGTGTAATTTTTTGGGCTACCCAGAATGGAATTTGCTCCCGTTTGGAGGGGATTGTCCCCATTACCGATTTCAGTGTCTGTGGGTTAATCGTAGGTGTGGTCTGATGTGGACCTTCTGGAGCATTTCTTGCAGGTTGGACTGTTAATGTTTGCATGACAATCTGGACAATGTATAGCCAGACTATGTCTTTGTATATTGTACGGACTTCATCCACTGGTATTGTATCTATCTCAGGATGTGGAGTGTATATCACTAAGACCGGTCAGGTCGTTCCTTCTATGCTGAGTGGACTGAGTCTTACGACAGATGTTGTGTGTGGGAGGGTGCCTTTAAACCAGTTTCTGTGTTGCTGATAAATTAACGGGACTTCAATGTCTTCGTATGGAATGTATTCTTCTGGTGGTTCAACTACAATGTATGTGTGAAACAATGTGGATCTGCAGGTGAGAACTGAACCCAAGAATAGAATACCTCTGATCCGAACACCTTGTGTGCCTCAATCATGAAGGTAACACAGCCACCAATTGCGGGTACGCCGTGTTCTAACAATTTTATAGTTACTGCATGTCTGCAGTTTTCTATAATGTTGAGAGCGTTTGCAACGTCGTCTTCCCCTGAACCTCCAGTGGTACTTGCAGGGTCAGTCATTTTAAAAGGAGAAGAGAAGAAAGAGAGAAAAATGTTAATAGCTAGGGTTTTGTACAATGTGGTAACCTTTTATCCTTACAAGCTTGTTTAAACCTTCAGCCAATACACAGGGTATATCTGCTCAGCTGAGGCAAATCTCCCTTCCTACTTCAGACATCTCTGAAAAGTGTGAGTAGGGCTTTCTGAAAAAGCACGACTGAACTACTCAGATTGTAACTGTTAATATAAGAACCAATTCTACGTTGGGTGCCATGTAGTGTAGTTCCTAGGAATTCCCAGGACCTGCGCGTTTTGGATGACCTAAACTAAGGGCTTGGTGTCCAAACCACTTCCGGACACCCCCACAGGATATGTCAGCTGTTAGACCAGCTTGCTCTACAGTGCCACTACCACCCCACTGTATATTACAGTGGTGTGGGTAGTTTCTGGCAACCACTGAACATGACAACCCTGATTCCTCAGGGATCATGGAAAACAGTACAGTACTTTTCGCTCAGTCACTCGTGCTTACTTAGTCTCAGAAAATACACAGGATGCCGATTAGGACGTTTCAATAAGTAGTTATTGATCCAGCGTCAGTCTTGTGTAAAACATATTTGCTGCCACAATCAAGAGAAAGAAGAATAAGAAAGAAGTCGCAAGTACTAATATTGTAAACAGTAGACACATTTCTACCATAGTGCTAAGAAGATGAACACATACAGTTCAGATAAGACAGTAGTACTTGCCTACTCCTATAATGCGCGCCCTACGAAATTTGCCTAAGTGTACCTAGCCTAGATATGTAGGTGTAGCATGTATATGTGTATATAGCAAGAATCCCCTAGGGAAGAACCAACCCCCTCACCTGATGGTAGAGAATGAAGGACCCCGTCTCTGCTCCGAGGATGACACCCCGCAAGGGATGTCAGTCCGCTGTGTGTCGAAGATTCAGCATGCAGGACCCTATGTCAGAGTGGAAGGAATTCTCCTCTGTTTTGCAGGGGGTAATAAGGGTCTTATATGCTAGAGTGGTCACTCCAGGGTTTCTTCTAGAATCGATATGTTTTGAAAACAATCATAAATGTTTTGAAAGCAATCATAAATGTTTTGAAAACAATCATAAATGTTTTTCTAAACAATGCGATCATGCACAGCGGGCCTGTTGGCCAAGGATGAAAAAAGTGGTGACCCTTATACAGAATAATTATGCAGTGCATGAGGACATGTTTATGTATGTCAGGTACCGGGATTATGATAAAATACAAAGAACCGGGTGTTGAAGAGAAAGGAGCAAACTACTAGGTAAAAGGTCATCTATTCAGAACCGTTATTTTCGTGTGGATGGGACAATGTATGTAAAAAGGGGGCATACATGACAGGACTAGCCTAAAGGACATGACACCCTCCGATACAAGTCTCTGGTTCTCTGTTGAGGGAATGGTGCTGTTGTGTCAGAGATGGGGCAGTCGCCGCTAATGGGAGGGCATGTCACCATCTCTCCCTCTTATGGTCTTTCTTTGCCAGCACCAGTATATTAGCGGAGGCCTTCACATTAGTATGTCACTCCCACCGCGTGTGCTTCTGCCTTTCTGTTAGACGAGGTGTCCTATGGCAAGTGGTGATGATCTAGCCCCATACGCCGGCTCCCTGCGCTCGACCAAGACTCGATTTGCTGCTCCTCACCTGCCCTCCTTGCATGTGGGACCTGGGTCAGGGTTCTGCTGCGCCAGCCGCTACCTCGTACTCCACCACTGGGTTAATGCCTGGACGTTGGGTGCTTCTCCAGATGCCGGGAGCCCCTGCCCCTGGAGCGGCCCCGCGCCATCTTGGCTGACCTCTCTGTATCTGGTGCTCCACCGCTCACTGCGCCACGGTCCAAAATATCTCCTTAAGCCCTGGGTGTCTTGGAGTATTGGAGCTCCGCAGCTCCGCCTCTGTGTCAGGCCACGTTGCCTCTCCTGTCTTACGTTGGCCATTGCTGGAGGAGCCTCTGCACTTTGCCCCTGCGTGCTGGTTCTGCTGCCATGAGCCGGCTCGATATGCCAGTTTAATTCTTGTTCCCAGGTACCAGTGGGTGCTTTCTGTTGTGAGATGGGTGTGAGGTGGGCAGACCAGGTTGGCATCGCCCCCTCTTCTTTACTGAGTATCTCACTTGCCGTTGGGCGCTGCCATGATGGTTGGGATCGCCCGCTGGAGTTGTCTCGCAGCTCGAAGTAGCAGTACCCCCAGAGCTCGACGTCGGCAGATCTTTGTTCCGCCGAGGTTTTGTGCCATGATGGCTCTATTTAGTGGCCCCATCGGTGCGGATGGTGGATGATGGTCAGGCCAGTTCACAGAGCTTCAGGCGAACACATACGCCATCTTGGCAGGCTTGGCCACGCCCCACCAGGCAAATTCCAGGCAGGGCGCATAACTGTTGTGCCGCTGAGATACTTTTATAAACATCTAGCCCCTAAACCCAGTTCTTGCAATTATGCTTACCCTTTGAATTGCCCACAGAACATGAAACAGGTATTACAGGCAAATAGGTATCAAGTTTTGTTTGGACTAGAAGACAATGACTGACAACCAGCAGGGAAGTATACAATTGATCTAGCACAAACTATCAGTAGATCTATAGGCTTTCGTAATGCCGCACTGAGAACTAACCAGTCACATTATGTCCTTGGAAGTTGTGTTAGCGCAGGCTCAGCCTCTGGGAGTGATGCCTTGGGTGGTCCCCACGATAATAACAATAAGATTAACAAGGTGAGGGTGTCACTAATTGCTTTAAGTACGCTAGAGCAAAATAATCTAGATGCAGAGGGTTACATGGCTAGCATTATTGACCTCCCTAATTTCTATCTTGGCAGTATGTAGCCGTGATTCAGGAAGGCGACACAACCACACCTGACGGCTCATTAAGAAGGTCTTATGACTCCTAGATCTCCATAGTTTCCTGGAATGTGGCTGGACTTAGGGCTAAGATGATGCAGGCAACTTGGTGTGACTTTATTGATAGGTACGATGTATGCCTCTTTCAGGAAACCTGGTCCACTGAACCATTATTCAGAGTGGGATATGTAGCATATCAAATCAAAGCCGCACTGAGTAAATTTGGAAGACCTATGGGGGGGCTTCATAATATGGGTGAAGATGTCACTAAAATGCCAGATTCACTTATTACATATCAATTGGCCCGGATATACTGGGTATAGAAGTGGGAAGTGGAAGGCACCACAGGGCCATGCTTTTTAACATTTATGCACAAGGGGTCAGGGGTGGTTGACCATCAGTAACTATACAGATATTAGAAGTATATTTGCATAGCCTCTTGTTACACCCCCATTTAATGCTCGATGAAGATTTTAACACGACATTCGAACCCCTTGATACTGACGTCATTGAGATCACAACAGAAGAGGATGAAGTGTGGGGTGTTCCCCTGTTGGAACTTGTGCCGATTAAGAGGTTGACCTAGGCTGTCCTACAGATGAAAGCTCTTTCTATTGATCAGGGAGTCAGGGACAGTAATGGGTGCACTAAATCTGACCTTAGAGGGATATGTACTTTTGAAAATCATCTGGCCAAAATTTGCATTGATTACATCCTGGTCGACTTAAGATTGTGGTCTTGTGTTGATGATATGGAAGTCAAGGAAAGGCTGGAGAGTGATCACAATCATCTGTGCTTTACAATGTCCTCACTTCTTGGCAAATATGTAACAGAACCTGCTACATCAACCTGCACTAATAATGTTGTTCACAAATCAGATAGGTGGCAGCTAAAGTGGTGCCAGGTCAATGCGAAACCAGAAATCCTAACAAATATTAGTAGAGAGGTGCAAGAGACACTGCAGGTGCTTGCGGGTAGTAGGGACAATGAGGAATCTGGCATAGATTTTGCTGAGGTTCCCAAAGAGCAGTTGCAAGCACATCTTGTAATTTCCCCCAATGCTGTTAAAAGGCCCACCCATCAAAAGAGTAATCCATGGTTTAACAGGGAGTATAGGGAAGCAAGGTGCTCCCTGACAAGGGTGATTACATTAAAAAACCTAAATATGACTGCTAATGCTAGGAAGGAGTATAAACTTATTTTGGTGAGGAAAAAGAAAGAGTGGGATGATAGTAGATAAAGGGAGACATCAGAGGCTTGTTTGGCCAGAGACCAAACTCGTTTCTGGAAGCTGATTGCCAGTGGGGGTACCAGCACAGGGTTTGAGTCGGCAAATCATGTCCCAGCTGCTGAATGGTTTTTGCACTTTTCAACTTTGTATTTTGAGGAGGGTACTGAAATCAGAGATGTCGCTTTTTTACACAGTAGCCTCCAGAATTTTAACATTCCACCTTTTACCAAGGAAGCTGTTATTGATTCCCTAGCCTCTTTTGCGAGAGGGAAGGCTCCTGATCCAGATGGACTGCCTGTCGACATCCTAGTACATGATAGTGACAAGTGGGCAGGTTACATTTTAGCTTTATCTAATGTCCTCACAATGGGGGCCCCTATTCCAGAATCATGGCGTGGAGCTGAAGTGATTCCGGTATATAAAAAAGTGAATAAGTCCCTACCGGCTAACTATAGGCCTTTCATCCTTATAGATTGTATACAGAAGGTGTTCTGCCATATGATTTTAGTAAAAATCAAAGAATGGATATCCAAAAGGGACCTTATTAGCCCACCCAAAGTGGGTTTCAGGGTCAAAACAGCCACTGTAGACCAGGTCTTCCGGTTTGTTTTCATCTACTGGAAAACTGTCTTGATAGGCAGGGGCAACTTCTTTGTTGCTTTTGTGGATCTTAAATCCACGTTTGACCTGGTCCCAAGGTGTAGGCTGCAGCAGGTTCTGTAGGAGATGGGTATGCCCCATGACATTTTAGCTTTGTTGATTAGATTTCAAGAGAACAACTTTGCTAGGGTCAGTTGGGGGTCACAAGGTCAACTGACGGACAGGATCCCAGTAACGAAAAGGCGTAAGGCAAGGGTGCATTTTAGCCCCCACTCTTTTTTCCTTATACTTGAATGAGATGACAGATCATCTCTTAGAGTGTCCAGCAGATGTCCCAACCATAGCCATTATCAAGGCCCCATATGGCTCTTTGCAGATGACACTAATTTAATATCAAAAACCCCAAGTGGCCTCCAAATGCTTTTGAAGCAATTTGACCTTTTTATAAGGATTGTGGGATGAAAATCAATGTAGCTAAAACTAAATGTATGGTGTTTAGCACTGCAAAAAAGGTTAAGGGTAATTAGAGGCTAGGGGTTAAGTGTGTAGAGAGGGCCGACTCATTTGATTATTTAGGAATAAAACTTTCATCTAATATGTCCTGGTCCAAGCATATTGAAAAGGCTAGTTTAAAGCATAGACAGTTCACTGGAGCTTTTTAAAAGAACCCTGTAGATCCTTAATCAAACCAGTGAAACCAGACCTCCAGGTATGAGGCCAAGGCTATTTGTGTCGCGCTATATTGCGCTGATTTGTGGGGGTTTAGAGAGGTCTCAGCACTGGAAGTGGACAGAAAATGGTTTCCTAAGAGCATTGGTTTCCCTTCCATCTAGTGCACTTCTGTACCCCCTACTACTGGACCTGGGTGCCAAAAAGCTTGCCCTTAAGGCCCCCTTATGTTCTTTGCTGTTTTGGCAAAGACTATGGATAACCTCAGAATTGAGTCATTATGTTGCTGCCCTACTAGATGTTATCAACGCTGACAGATTCCATAAAATATCTTGGTTGTGTTGGATTAAGAAGCTGCTAATCTTGTTAGGTCAAGGCAGTCTTTGGTACCACCCAGTTACAGGTTCTTTTCCATCTAAGGGGGTACTGAAACAACAGTATTGTGAAATGGTAACACAGAGAGAGGAACAAAGGGGGCCATTATGATGTCGGGCGGATCGCCACCGCCCACCCGGCGGTGGCGATCCGCCCGACATCTTTCCCCGCCCGCCCTCCATTTACCCTGCCACATTACAATGGCGGGAGTACAGCGGCGGGCGGAAAGACCGTCCGCCGCTTTACCGCAGGCAGGCAAGCATTATGATTGCCTGCCGTGCGGTCCTGGGCCATAATATGGTGGCAGTGCCTAGCAGGCACCGCCCGCCATATTACGATGTGTGCTGATTTGTGCCTTTCCATGGCGGCGATGCCGCCATGGAAAGGCATGCGTCTTGGCTTTGGGGGCCTGTTGCGGGCCCCTGGGTGTTGGGGGTGGGGTGCACTTGGGGGTACCCATGGTACCCCCTTCATTGGCATGCACAAGGTGGCAGGCACCACACGGTGCCTGTCACGTTGTGCATGTCAATGCACAACATGCAACTTTTACATTGCGGCGGGTGCTGCTTACAGCACCGCCCGCCGCAATGTAAAATATGCGGGATGCAACCGCCAGGGTGGCGGTCGCATCCTAATGGGCCTAGCGGGACCGCTGCACCTCTGGCGGTCAGGCCCGTTTCCCGTTACGGTGGCGGGCGGACTTTGTCAGCCCGCCATCGTAATGGGGCCCAAAATGCAGTAGGCACCTCACTGATGGGTCAATTTCTGAATTTTAAAGTAGTACATGAGCTAGAGATGTACTGGGATCTAATTATGGTGCCATTAGATAGGAAACTATATTATACATTTAGAGTAGGGACACTCCCTTTGAAGTCGTTTACGGTAAAGGGGTCAGGTTCTGACACAGGTAACTGCCCCTATTGCCCTGACCAAGAGGAGACTGCCACATGTGTTGCTTACATGTCCGGCTTATGCCCAGATTAGTGTGGTTGGCACCTGTGTGTAGGCTTATGGCGACATTATGTCACCGCACTGCCTTGAGAATACTAAGAACGGACTCTTCTGCACTGTATGTTAAAGCAACTGCTAAGTTTTTGGGACGGATGTGGGCTAAAAGAAGACACGCTATTAAATGATGGTGTTTATTTTAGTGCAAATTGTGATTGTGAAGCAGGGGTTTTATCAATTTTTAAAAATGTATGTTTGTTTTATAATTGTTTTTATTATGTATATTATTGTGTATAAATATATAATGTGAAATGGTTTTAGATTGTAATATACGATACGTTATATTAGCACTGACTGGATCAGGAATGTTGTTAATTATTGTATCAATAGAAAACTTTCATGGCTTTGCCGAAATTAATTATTTTTGACTTGGCATGCAGGTAGACGAGCTGAGAGTGTACAGCACGATATATATTCGCTTTGCTTGTGAAAGGTGATGTAGCTTTTTTATTGTTATTGGATGTCCTATCTCTCAATAAAAAGAGGAATCATGGCTTGGAGTTCCTAAAAATGACAAGCAACAGTTGGTGATCTGTTATGATGCTTTTAAGTTATTTTATGTTGAGTGACTTCCAAGTGGTCCTGTGGGCAGAACCTGAAGTCAGTGCTTGCCCCTCCCAGAGGTGGCACCTTACTTGCCTCCATGCTTCTTAAAATGTCAGCTGAAACGTGGCTTTGTTAGAACTGCCAGACTGCCTCGACCATTTGTTGTAGATCTATGCCCCCTGTCAGCCCCCCCTTTTGGTTTCCTACCGAGGGGTGCCTGGCCCCATGGACCCCATTTCCTCTTAATTCTCTTTTTCTTTCTTTATTTATTATTTTAATTTAATTTTAGAGCTTGACTGGTCTTGTTTTATTTTTATTTCCATGCTGTTTTCATTATTTTTATTACCAGTAATTTTTATTTGGCCAGATTGCTGCTGCCTGTTTTCTGCCTGGTCATGTGAAGGGAACCTGATGTCAGTGCCTGCCCCTCGAGGTGCCGCCTTATCTGCCTCCTTGCTTCTTAAAATGGCAACCTCAGCATGCCAAAGACAAGCCAGTCTGTGCCTGTCCTCATCCGTGATGTGCCCGATTTCAAACCCCCTTCTCCCCTTCTAGGAAAGCCTGCCTCACACTCCTCTGCCTCACACTCACTATCGACCTCAAGCATGCAAGTAATGATCTATGCCTCCATATTCTGGGCCTATATCGTGGTATCACTACCATGCTACACTTCAATTTCATACCTCACTTAAATATACCCAAACATAAGCCTCTTACGTCCCCACTACCTCCTTTTGCTTCTATCTAATCAAAGCAATGTGATACTCTAGAGGGCAAATGAAGAGCCACACAGAGGACTGACAAGTTGACATACAAAGCTGCATTCCTATCATTACGCCACCTGTTCTGCTTGCACATCCAACATCAGAGCAGTCAACTCTCCTAAAGAGATTTACTCAGTAGTTAATTTCTTTCTGGGTCCTAAAATGGTCACTCACTCAATTTCTCCATTTTTTTAATTCTGCAATAATCTTGCCACTTTCTTCCTCAAAAGGATTGCTTCCATATACAAAGATTAGGTCATATCCTTGTTAGCCAATATCCCTCTGGACCATAATTCTATATCCTACTCTCATTCAGGCTTCTCTCTTTCTGAATTTATGCCCATTAATAAAGAGGATGCCCACACTTTGGTTGCTTCAATTAAATCTGATCCTAACCCTCCCCCCCATCTGTGCTGATCTGACACAATGTCTCCTCATTTCCATATAAACCTCTATTGTACCATCCAGCTGAAAGCAGGCCTCTGTTGTCCAACTACCAAAATGAAATCACCCCTTGGCCCACAACATATCAGCCAACTATCCACTCATTTAGTTTCTTTCTTTACCAGCCAAAGTTAAGGAAAACTCTGTTAATATTCAATTATCGAATTACTTGGAAATTAACTCCCACCCTGACTTTCCCCAGTCAAGCTTCCAGCCATTAGCTAGTACTGAAACAGCCCTTGTGGCCACTTCTGACAATCTAAGGGCTACACTGGTCCAGTGGGGATCTGCTACCCTGACCCTTTTGGACCACTCAACAGCCTTCGTGATGGTCTTCCACGCCTTCATTAACAAACGTATGTCATCCTTGGCAATTGACAGTCCAATCTTGAATTGTTCATATCTTTTTCATCTAACAGATGTCAGTCTGTGTCTCTCCTCCATTCCGTTAAGATCCAGTTTCAATCTCACAAAGGATTGCACAAGTCTCATCCTTTAGTATCATTATTATTATTATTATTAGCAATATATTGAGCACACGATTGCTCGATGGTGTCCTGGCACTTAAGAAGGTAAGAGAAGAGTCTGTATAGGTTATTTAAACAGATGTGTTTTTAGAGCCTTCTAAAATGTTCAATGATTTGGCTCCATCATAACACAATAGGCAGTTTGTTCCAGGCCTGTGCACGAACCACTGAGAAGGCACAACCTCCCAATCTAACCTTCTGAAATCTAGGCACAACAAGAAGATTAAGCGAGCCTGAATGTAGGGTTCTAGTAGGAGTATATTTTTTTAACAAAAGGGGGGATGTAATTAGCACAACGCATTTGGAAAATGGCTTTATGACAGAAACAGGGCTTTAAATTCACATCTTTCCTGCACAGGAAGCCAATGAAGTTTCATAAGGTGCATAGAAAGTTTATCACATTTACCAAGACTAAAAATCTGTTGAGCGGCTGCATTCTGAATTAATTGCATAATCAAATACTTTGGAAGACCAGTATACAAAGCATTACAATAGTCCAGTCTGCTTAGGATCATGGATTGAATCATAGGTCGCGTAGCCTGCTGTGGAATAAAAAGAAGAATCTTTTTTAGTTTCTTCGTAATTAAAAAGCAGGTAGTGGTGATTTTTTTCACCTGATATTCCAAAGACAATTTGGAATCAAATACAGCCCCTAGGCAGGAGCAGACCATACAGGTAAGAGCGGTGGGGCAGAGGGGCAGTGGGTGGTAGGAGTTGACAGACAATGACGAAGTAAAGTTAAATTTAAAAAAAAAGAAAAACACGTACCTTGCGATCGCCATATTGATGTAACGGCAAGCGCAAGCAAGTGGTTTTCTTTTTTTAAAATTTAATTTTACCTCGTCGTCATCTGTCAACTACCCCCCCCCCCCCACACAGCTCTTACCTGCACAGGCCGCTCCTGCCCCTAGGTTGAGAGCAGTAGTCGTCTGCTCAAGGCACACTCCTAATGACTGAGGCCACCAATCCGAGGATGAACAAGAAGCATTACTAAACAATAATATTTCAGTTTATCTGAATTTAGAGAGAATTGTCATTCATCTAGGCAGCCACTTGTACGAGAGCCTTTTTAAATTGGTTTTGTAGGTTGTTCAGGTTTCCTTTCTTCCTAATTATTATTTGGGTATTGTTAGGGTACCCATAGAACTGAAAACCAACAGAGGCTATGAGATTAGCTAAAGGAGCTACATACATGAAAAAGATTGGGGCTAGGTCCAGATCCTTGCGGAACCCCGCAAAAAAGATTTTTTGAAGTTGGAACGATAGGAAGCCAGCTACACCGCCTGTGTTCGATTCTGCAAAAAGGATTCAAAACACTTTAAAACGTTACCCTGAATGTCAATGGTACTGAACTTTTTCAACAGATTATCATGTGTGACGGTGTTGAAAGCAGATGACAAATCAGGAAGGATGGGAGCTGCTGAATCCCCCTCATGCAGAAATATGCAAATATCATTCGGGATCACTGTAAGCACAGCCTCAGTGCTAAGTGTGGGTCTAAAACCAGACTGATAATGATTAAGTATATTGTTTTCCTTGATAGAACATGATAAGTCAGTATTTACTTACATTTCCAGAATCCTGGTCAAAAATGGTAAGAGTGAGATGGGGGAATAATTAACAGGAGTGTCAGGATCAAGAGCATCTTTCTTAAAGAGTGGGGTGACAAGTACAGTTTAACAAATGGAGGAACCTCCTCGTAGGCTAATACATTTTTGAAAATCATGGTTACTGCTGCAGCTAATGTGGGTGCCAGTGCTTTAAAATCCTTAGGAGGACAAGTGTCAAGTGATGATCCAGACTTAATTGTTGTAGGGCCTGATTCACAGAACTAACTTACGTCAAAACGTAAAGTTAGTACTTTTTGGTATTCACAGAATACACTTACTCATTTTGGTATTCACAGAATGAACTTACTCATTTCGGTATTCACAGAAGTTAGTAGTCCTAACTTTAGGACTCTAAATGCCTTCTGTGAATACCGAAGATCTTAAAGTTAGATTTTTCTCAGTTTAGGAGTAGTAAAGTTAGGAGTCCTAACTTTACTACTCCTAAACTGAGAAAATCCTAACTTCAAGACTTTCGGTAGTCACAGAAGGCATTTAGGAGTCCTAAAGTTAGGAGTCCTAACTTTACGACTCCTAAACTGAGAAAAATCCTAACTTCAAGACTTTTGGTATTCACAGAAGGCATTTAGGAGTCCTGAAGTTAGGAGTCCTAACTTTACTACTCCTAAACTGAGAAAAATCCTAACTTCAAGGCTTTCGGTATTCACAGAAGGCATTTAGGAGTCCTAAAGTTAGGAGTCCTAACTTTACGACTCCTAAACTGAGAAAAATCCTAACTTCAAGACTTTTGGTATTCACAGAAGGCATTTAGGAGTCCTGAAGTTAGGAGTCCTAACTTTACTACTCCTAAACTGAGAAAATCCTAACTTCAAGACTTTCGGTATTCACAGAAGGCATTTAGGAGTCCTAAAGTTAGGAGTCCTAACTTTACGACTCCTAAACTGAGAAAATCCTAACTTCAAGACTTTTGGTATTCACAGAAGGCATTTAGGAGTCCTGAAGTTAGGAGTCCTAACTTACTACTCCTAAACTGAGAAAATCCTAACTTTAAGACTTTCGGTATTCACAGAAGGCATTTAGGAGTCCTAAAGTTAGGACTACTAACTTCTGTGAATACCGAAATGAGTAAGTTCATTCTGTGAATACCAAAAAGTACTAACTTTACGTTTTTGACGTAAGTTAGTTCTGTGAATCAGGCCCGTACTGTTTAACTTTCTCTGTATAAGGTATGAAATTGGACCAGAACTTAAGTAGGAGAGCTCCATTTCTGTGAGTGTCTTCCATAGAAGTCACAGGTGTACAGGATGATAAAAGTACTGATATTTTATTATAGAAAAAGTCAGAATGCTCTAAACAAACATTTTGGGTAGGAATGAGCGTAAATGTATTCCGATTTTAACATATGGTATGGGGATCTGGGGATGCAGGGACGTACTTGCCATGCAGCTGGAGGACAATAGATTTTGCCGTAGAGTTTTAGGAGTGCCCCTTCCTCGCCACATTTTCCTCTCCATTTGGAGCTGGGTCTCGAGTATGTCCAAGATACCATAAAGGCTGCACCACTAGCTACCTGGTGTTCCATTTGGACAAATGAAGAAGCTGATTTTAATCGGGCAATTATTAGAGATTGTTTAAACTGTACTCGAGGCCTTTGCATCCCTGGCTCCAATACATTAAAACTTGTCTTACGGAACTTGGGTGTTCTTCTTTGTTTGAACACCCAGAACTAATTGGTAAAGGGGATCGACAGAGGGTTTTGATGAAGTTTCGAAAACTTAAAGAATTTTCTATGGAATTGTTTGAAGTAGCCAAACCCACTGTCAGGGATTATTGTCTCATACAAGTTCCTCCCTACATTGCCCCGTATCTTTTATATGTAAATAATGTGCATGAAAGGAATTTGTTGTCTAGATTCAGGTTGGGGTCTTTTCGTTGGTTGATATGTTTCCCCCTGGGTCATTATTCTTCGGAATCTATTACTATTTGCCCTTGTGATGAACACTCGAGTCAAACCATTTTACATTTTGTATTTTTTTGTCAATTTTATCTTCCATTTACCAGGAAATTTTTAATACCTCTCCTACGCAGACACAAATTTTCAAAGTGCAAAGCGGCGTTGTACTTTTGCAGCAACTCAATGATCGTGATGTCTGTTTTGCTGTTGGGAGTTTTTTGAAGTGTATTTTAGCAAAGAGAAGGAGCATGTTGTTTTAATTTTAGTGTATTTTACCATTTTTTGTATGGATTGTATCAGTATTCCTGTTAAATTGCTTACCCCTGCTGCTAACTCCTCTATAGGACTGATTTTATTATTCAAGTATTTTTGGACAACATTTGCTGCTATTGATGGTTACAGTCGATCTTTTTGCACTATTGGATAATATCTGCTGCTACCTATAAACCCAAATGCTTTGCACTGCCACTTTAGTCCTGAGAAAATAGTACTGTATTTTGTTTGCTGATGTATTCTTTTTAAACAGAAAATGAGTTTGTATTTGCTGAGATATGTTTGATTTTATATGATGTTTTTATCCATGTGTATCTTTTATGTCCTGTCTTTGGAAGGACGAATAAAGAAAGAATTGATTGATTGATTGATTGGGTAGGAATGGTTTCAGCTATATGAGATTTATCATCAGTCAAGGAATTATAGACTTGAAAGAGTTGTTTGAAGAATTTCAGGGCAGAGCAATTTTAGCTTGGTAAAAATTGCATCTGGTGTTATATATACACATTTTATAAGCTTTAATATCAAGCTTATAGGCTTTTTGCTCAGGTTCAGCATAAGTGCGCCTCCAAGTTCGTTCTAATTTTTTTAATTTCCTTTTGGCCAGAATCGCGTTATGGGAATACCAAGGAGCTGAAGATAGTTTCCGATAGGTAGCACCTACTTTAGAAGGCAAAACCTCATCTAATAAATTAGATAGCCAACTGTTAAAATGTTTAAGAACTTGCTCATTATCACAATTATCCAATTGGATAATAGAGATTGTGAATTCCAATTGAGATTTCAATTTCTCATTGTTTAGTTTCAACTTGGCACGATATTGTGTTTTTCCTATCATTACATTAGAAGTCAGGACCTTTCCCACAAGTGCCTGAAACAATGTAACCTTGTGATCAGACCAAGGGATTTCCATAACTGAACGTATGTCTATCTGATTTGGCTTGGCAAAAATATGGTCTAATATATTCCCAGTCTGATGGGTGAGAGACTTCACATGCTGATGAAGTTCAGAGGCTGAGCAGATGGTTGATAGGGCTAGAGTATTATTATCAGTAATGCTATCAAAACTGTATATTTAGTCCCACCTATTTTAATATTTACATGTCTTGCCTTGTTGATCTCATTTATCCCTTCAGACTGGAAGTTATTTCATATGCAGATGATAAACAACTCATGGTATCCATCCTCAGCAATGAAAGTGATGTGCAAAGATCATTTCACAAATGCATAAAGGCAGCTGCATCCTGGAAGGTATTCCAACTGCCTAAAAATCAAATGGAGGAAAAACTGACCTTCTGCTTTTCGGTATCCTGACTGATGGCTGGATCACCTCGGACATATTTCCTTTCCCACCTCTACAGCCAGAAATCTTAGTTTCTGGTTTGAGGGAAACCTTTCATACTCCTCTCAAGTCTCCAGAGGGTATACCATATGCTTTGTTCTGTGGAGATCTCTCAGAAAAATCTTGCCCTTACTGCCAGCCTTGTTCACAGAATGTGGCTGTCCAAGCCCTTATAACATCTTGCCTGGGCTAAGGCAGTGCCTTGTATTCATGGTTATAGTATATGGATAAAATCTCAGAGGTAGCAGAAGACACCTTAGGAAAAAATGTCTCTTGACATTGTGGCTTTTTGGCCCATGAAAACATTCTGTGCCAGTGTGGCCTAAACAAAGAATACTTTCTATACTTAATGTGTTTAACTTATATTGCAGGATATTATGTGCAGTGGTACCAGTGGCCCAACTTGTTGGCAATGCATTCTTACTATTGGGTTCTTGCTCATGGGTTTAATGGGTTTTATGATGTTATTGGTCAGATCATATGTGATGTCATTGAAGGGTTAATTTGTAATGTCATGTGTGTAGACAAATGTGAAGCCTTATAGAGGGCATATATGGGGTTACGGTTGCGCAGATTACCCTTTCTGACAATTTCAGTGGCTTTTAGCCTTTGAATCTTAACAAAAAATATCCTCTAAACTGATTGTGTTTCTGATTTATTCTGTTAACTATAAGATTCTTTGACTTGTATTTTTTTTAGATTTCTTTATGAGTTGCAGCGATATAATTTATGAAGACATGCACCTTTGCCCCAGTGCATGCTGGTTATAGCATTTCACACTGTACACTTACATGGCTTAGTTCAAGGCCAGCACCAAATATCCTGTCTCCAGAATTTTCTGGGCAGAGTCATTGGTCTAGCCAGCAGGTACATGGTGAAGGTGTGTCCTTCAGCAATAGCTCCATCTAGTAATCCAGCATCCCTTCTCCACACTGCCTTTGAGTGTGCCCAGCAGGCACTCACAACATGAGCAGTTTATACTGGAAACCTGTGTGCAACTAATCATGGTTCTCAGGAAGTGATTTTCCATTCTTGCTTATCTGGGATTGTGTGAATTTCAATAGGAAATAAAACTCCTGGGATCCCCACTATAACTTTCTTCCCCTTGGCCAACTGAACTCCACTTTCCAAGGAATAAAACAAGTAGGCATTATTGGTTTTAGAAAGTTTCATGCAGATTTGTCATCATGCTCTAGGTGCAGGGTGTGGCTTTCAGTCATGCCATGTTGTAGTCCAAATATTCCAAGACCAGTTATTATGACATTTTTCCATGTACAGCCATCTTAGTAGGTAGGGTATGTCCTTTCATGCATGCTGCCATCGCCCACAGGGCATGGTCTCTTTTTTTGCCCAGTAGGTTATGGTTGCATGGAGTAGCCTTTGGCTATACGCAGGACCGTCTTTGTCTGCCCCAGAGCATGTAAGATATGGCCTTTGGCTGTATTCAGCCAGCACTGCACGTAAGGAGTATATCCGCAGCTCCTCCATTAGGGCGGGGAAGCATCACCCCACTGCTAAGAGCACAGCAAAAGGAGAAAATAAAATGATAGTAAAATTAATTTATTACCATTTTATTTTTCACTGCTCCCAGCCCGAGCAGAGTGTCAGGGCGAGGTGGGACCATTGCTGCTGATTGGCATCAGTGGAAGAGTTTTGCCTACTCCAATTTAAAGTGTGCATGTCACCTTGGTTGGCTGCCTATGCCAGCCCGACATGAGCACTTTAGACCTCTCCATCCCAAGTTGTGCTACATATCTGGTCGGAGAGCAGGTACAGGCCCCCTGTGTCGAGCCAGTCTGGTGCAACCAATCCTGGTGCTTCTCTCATGCTACTTAACATTAATAACAGCATGAGGCATGAGAGGAGCATGTTGGATTGGTTAGGGGAGTTGTCTCAGATACCACATGCTTGGACAGACTGGAAGAACCAAGAGGACCGGAGGAGGCGAGCCAGTGAATAAGTGCACGTTATATTTTTAATTCTATGACCCACTGACAGGCACTGTGAGAAACTCGCACTGCCTTTAGCCCCAACTCCAGAGCTCTCAGTCATGGTCTGTTTTAAACTCTGGGCCTGATTCACAAAGGTAAACTTAGACAAAAAGTCTATGTTTACGACTTTAGGTATTCACAAAGGTAAGTTACGAGTAGTACCTTTACGTCTGCAGTCAGGGCGGAATCTCAGCCCGAGTGGGGAGATTCCACTCCACACTCCGACTGTACTCTCTGCGTGCGGAGATTAAACTCCGGGTGTGGAGTGGAATCTCTGTACTTGGGGCGGAGATTCCGCCCCGACTGCGACCGTAAAGATACCACTCATAACTTACCTTTGTGAATACTGAAAGTCATAAACTTAGACTTATGGTCTAAGTTTACCTTTGTGAATACCAAAAGTTGCAAACTTGGTCTAAGTTTACCTTTGTGAATCAGGCCCACTGTTTATAACAGTCCCTGACTGAGAGTTTTGACATTGACGCTAAAGACATTCTCACAGTGCCTGTCAGTGGGTCAAAATAATTGATTTGACTCACCATTTATGCATGTCACCAGCTGTCACTGAAGGTGTGGCCTCTGGTCATCAACAACAAAGTCCTTGAAAATCAGAGTCTAAATGGCACGGCCTTTGGTCAGTGCCAGCATGCTTTTGATGGAAGATGCTTCCTTCAGAAATACCCTACCCCTGATTACCTTGTTACCACAGCCTGCAAGGCTTTAAAAAAAGCTTGTATTTCGACTATTCGCAAACAGATATGAAAAAGAGTAATTTTTTCTCCTTGGCATTACTCTTTGTGGTGAGTTGTCTCCAGAGAGCATTAGCAATTTAAAAATGTCTTTGATGTTTGCGATCACTATGAGAATTTAATAAAACAATATATCACAACAGTGGCTCCCAAACCCACAATTGTAGGAGTCTCCTAATTTGGAAGTTTTGACTGTGCTTAATATCTCACAATCACTGCCATGACTGAGACTCAACGAAAAGATCTGTGTTTTTCTATTTTTAAAAAATCAAATATTCTGGAAATCAGGAAACCCCACAGAGAAATGTTGTTTTTCGTTTCAGTCTACAGGTGAAGATATACCCTGATTTTGTTTAGTCCAATTTTTAAAAGCAATTATTACCACTCGGAGATGTGAAGTCCTACAGTGTTGACTTTGTGTTCTGCTGACCATGGTATGTCATTTTTGTTCCAGTGTATGCCAGGTAGAAGTTTACAAATGTGTGGATTGGGTGGGATTGACACACACCTTTTAAGCCCATTGCAATGCCTTTGGAGAATTTGTTTAACTGCCAGTAATCCATATCACAAAACATTTTTGACTAACTCTATTTCATGCCCTCAGTGGTAAACAGAGGTGGCCTTTGCTACAATGGTGCCCCGGGTGAAATCAAATTAGTGGCGTTCCCCGTTTCCCTCCCCTCTGCTCTCCTCTGTTTCCCCAGTATTTTATACTAACCTCTTCTAAATGATGTATGCAAGAGGAGTTATGATTACACATGTTAATAGTGCTTCTTCTTGCTACACCTTTTCCGCAAGAATGAGAGAAGCTTGGTCTGCTCCCCAACACTGTTGTACCCACTATGTCTACATGAGAAAAACAATATGTACACAAAGAAGATCCTCCTCTCACTTTGCTGTCTAACAGTGAATGGGAGGGATGTTTAAGGGGTAATGCAGTTGGTTGGTGAGAGTTATGAAAAGTCAGCCACTGACCTAATCCGCCTCCTACCTTCTGCTTGTGATGTTAGTGGGAGGTAGGGGTGGGGGCTTTTGCATTCACTAGTCTAGTCCCCTCATCCCCTCATCTGAATCACCTATTCAGATGCTAAGTTAGAGGTGAGACATCAAGAGAGTGGGGAGGGGGTGTGAGGGTGCAGTTATTAAGGCAGGATAGGCAAACAGAGAGAGATTAAGGGGATGGAACATTTGTGCAGGGCCTGCAAAGAAAGAACAGGCACCAGCGGCCTGTAACAATATATACATTAAAGCAATTTTCAAGGCAAGCCCAGTGCTCCTCTCAGAAACTAGTCATCCTAGGCCCAGCGTGCCCATGCCTAAAGCTGGCCCTGGTGGTATGATGAGGCAGTGGTTGGTGCAAACACCTTTCACCATTGTATTATAAAAGCAGGTTGCTGGAGGTGGTAATGTGTGACAAGAATATTTGTGCATATATGTAGTTTGAAATGTTGTTGCACTGGTGGTATGTTTTGTTGTTTGTTCTGCTGAGTTTTGTAATGCATTCTTCCAATATGCTGTTGTTCTGTTGTACTGTCTTTGTTGTGCTGTATTCTGCCTAGACTATTTTGTTGTGCTGTGCTCATGACGGCGTGGTTCCGTCACGGCCCGCCCGCTCATTAATTCGCCCGCACAGGCGGGGAATTAATGCCGCGTGGGCGGAGCGGCAGCCACATGACGGAACCACGCCGTCATGAGCACACGCCGGTCGTGGCTCATGACGGCGTGGTTCCGTCATAAGCAGTGGCAAAGTGAGTAAGGGACCCACATCTGGGCATACCCTGCCAAATTAGGGCGAACAAAGCAAACACAAAGAGATGATGGACGGAGAGCTGAAACTTTTCAAACACTCACCCCCAGTCACATTTCTGGGTTGAATCCATCATCGTTCTTTAGCTCACTTTGCCACTCTAGTTCAGACATAGCTATATGCAAATCAGTCTTGATCCCTGTGCCTCATGCAACAGTTCAGCCCGAACTGCCAAGCCATGTATTCCCTGGACCGGAAACAAGCATCCTGGGACCGGTTTGAGCTAACAGCCCTCATCAGCCAGGCTAGCTTGAATCCAGTGGCAAAGTGTGCAGGGACCCACGTCTGGGCATACCCTGCCAATTAGGGCGAACAAAGCAAACACAAGAGATGATGGACGGAGAGCTGAAACTTTTCAAACACTCACCCCCAGTCACATTTCTGGGTTGAATCCATCATCGTTCTTTAGCTCACTTTGCCACCCCAGTTCAGACATAGCTATATGCAAATCAGTCTTGACCCTGTGCCTCATGTGAACAGTCAGCCCGAACTGCCAAGCCATGTATTCCTGGACCGAAACAAGCATCCTGGGACCGGCTTCGGCTAACAGCCTCATCAGCCAGGCTAGCTTGAATACAGTGGCAAAATGAGCAAGGTACCCACGTCTGGGCATACCCTGCCAACTTAGGGCGAACAAAGCAAACAAAAAGAGATGATGGACGGAGGGCTGAAACTTTTCAGACACTCATCCCCAGTCACAGATCTGGGTTGAATCCATCATCGTTCTTTAGCTCACTTTGCCACCCTAGTTCAGACATAGCTATATGCAAATCAGTCTTGACCCTGTGTTCGCCCTAAGTTGGCAGGGTATGCCCAGACGTCGGTCCCTTGCTCACTTTGCCCCTGGTTTCAAGCTAGCCTGGCTGATGAGGGCTGTTAGTCCGAAACCGGTCCCAGGATACTTGTTTCCGGTCCAGGGAAGACATGGCTTGGCAGTTTGGACTGGAATGTTCACATGAGGCACAGGGTCAAGACTGATTTGCATATAGCTGTGTCTGAACTGGGGTGGCGAAGTGAGCTAAAGAACGATGATGGATTCAACCCAGATCTGTGACTGGGGGTGAGTGTCTGAAAAGTTTCAGCGCTCCATCCATCATCTCCTTGTGTTTACTTTGTTCGCCCTAAGTTGGCAGGGTATGCCCAGACGTGGGTCTCTTGCTCACTTTACCACTGGATTCAAGCTAGCCTGGCTAATGAGGGCTGTTAGCCTGAAACCGGTCCCAGGATGCTTGTTTCCGGTCCAGGGAAGACATGGCTTGGCAGTTCGGGCTGGACTGTTCCCATGAGGCACAGGGTCAAGACTGATTTGCATATAGCTATGTCTGAACTGGGGTGGCAAAGTGAGCTAAAGAACGATGATGGATTCAACCCAGATCTGTGACTGGGGGTGAGTGTCTGAAAAAAGTTTCAGCGCTCCGTCCATCATCTCTTTGTGTTTGCTTTGTTCGCCCTAAGTTGGCAGGGTATGCCCAGACGTGGGTCCCTTGCTCACTTTGCCACTGAATTCAAGCTAGTCTGGCTGATGAGGGCTGTTAGCCTGAAACCGGTACCAGGATGCTTGTTTCCGGTCCAGGGAAGTCATGGCTTGACAGTTCGGGATGGACTGTTCCCATGAGGCACAGGGTCAAGACTGATTTGCATATAGCTATGTCTGAACTGGGGTGGCAAAGTGAGCTAAAGAATGATGATGGATTCAATCCAGATCTGTGACTGGGGGTGAGTGTCTGAAAAGTTTCAGCGATCCGTCCATCATGACTTTGTGTTTGCTTTGTTCGCCCTAAGTTGGCAGGGTATGCCCAGACGTGGGTCCCTTGCTCACTTTGCCACTGGATTCAAGCTAGCCTGGCTGATGAGGGCTGTTAGCCCGAAACCGGTCCCAGGATGCTTGTTTCCGGTCCTGGGAAGACATGGCTTGGCAGTTCGGGCTGGACTGTTCCCATGAGGCACAGGGTCAAGACTGATTGCATATAGCTATGTCTGAACTGGGGTGGCAAAGTGAGCTAAAGAACGATGATGGATTCAACCCAGATCTGTGACTGGGGGTGAGTGTCTGAAAAGTTTCAGCGCTCCGTCCATCATCTCTTTGTGTTTACTTTGTTTGCCCTAAGTTGGCAGGGTATGCCCAGACGTGGGTCTCTTGCTCACTTTGCCACTGGATTCATGCTAGCCTGGCTGATGAGGGCTGTTAGTCCAAAACCGGTCCCAGGATGCTTGTTTCCAGTCCAGGGAAGACATGGCTTGGCAGTTCGGGCTGGACTGTTCCCATGAGGCACAGGGTCAAGACTGATTTGCATATAGCTATGTCTGAACTGGGGTGGCAAAGTGAGCTAAAGAACGATGATGGATTCAATCCAGATCTGTGACTGGGGGTGAGTGTCTGAAAAGTTTCAGCGCTCCGTCCATCATCTCTTTGTGTTTGCTTTGTTCGCCATAAGTTGGCAGGGTATGCCCAGACGTGGGTCCCTTGCTCACTTTGCCACTGGATTCAAGCTAGCCTGGCTGATGAGGGCTGTTATCCCAAAACCGGTCCCTGGATGCTTGTTTCCGGTCCAGGGAAGACATTGCTTGGCAGTTCGGGCTGGACTTTTCCCATGAGGCGCAGGGTCAAGACTGATTTGCATATAGCTATGTGTGAACTGGGGTGGCAAAGTGAGCTAAAGAACGATGATGGATTCAACCCAGATCTGTGACTGGGGGTGAGTGTCTGAAAAGTTTCAGCACTCCGTCCATCATCTCTTTGTGTTTGCGATATAAAAAATGTTGACAAAAGCAGCACACGGCTTGAAAGTTTCTGTAATAAGCAACCATTTACCATTGAGTGCTGCTCCAGCTCTTCAACTATGTAAGACACAAGTAAGCCCAATAGTGCAGCAGGGACTGAGTCTAAACTAAGCGCTCCTTGGACTTGCTTTATGTGATATGACACTATATTTTAAGTTTGCACTTGCAATGCTCACTTTATGTGGTACGGTTGAGATAGCTTTAGAAATACCCCTGCTCCTGGTAAGGTCAGTATTGGAGCTGATGAATGAAATCGTTGCTTAATTTAATTTCTTCTCTGTGCCATGTATGGCTGAGGAGAATATATGCTTAAATGCGTGGACTTAAAGCCCATATGTTTATGCATTATGCAAAAGCCAGTCTCCTTCTATGATGATTTTTGCTTTTTTTCATTTATTTGAATGTATTTTTTTACAAATTAGATCTTTTACTCCTCAATTAAACCTTGTAAACCCAAATCCCTAGAGCCACATTTATGATTTTTTAAAGATTTTAGTGAAAGAAATGGCTAAACGATCAAAGCGACAAACACGGATATCCGGTCGCACTAGACTTGGGCTAATTCAAAAATTAGACTGGGGCAAAGTAAAAAATTAAGGTGACCGCGATGGAGCATGAGTCAAATACAAGGGGTGGATTGGGCCCAGTCTCTGCTTACCTTTGGCTTTAGAAGCAATTTCGAAGAAGAGTTCTTGAGAAGGTAGAGTTCAAGGGGTGCATGGCAGATGCCTTTGTCTGAGGAGCCGCTGGATTAAGTCTTGGAGAAGCCGTTAACGATGGCAGGAAAAAGCTGAGGTCAGGAAAAGCTGGATTTGGAGGCAAAGTAGGTCATCATCGTCGATGGGGGGGCCGGTCGCTGTCGAGCCCAGTGAAGATTTTTACTTTCGGACTTAGACAGCTTTTTGGGATGAAGCTGCAGGCTGTAGCAGAAGAGGGCTCCACAAGGCCGAAAACCTTTGCCAAGAGGTCATGCTGAACAGCATTTCCTACTGCAGAGAAGAATGTCGCAGGAGTTACTACAAAGTCAAGTCGACTGGTGATACATCTTGAGTGGATCAGCTGACTAGTAAGCCCCGGTCTTCTGTCAGAAACATGTTCACCACAAAGTGCCCTGAGAACTAAGTCCCAGGTTTTTGGAGAAGTACCACCAATACTACCAGCAGAGGCCAGGTGCAGAGTTCAAAGCTCCAGGAGCTTGTTATGTCCCTATAGCTCACACAGGAGGCCAGCCAAATAGCCAACGGGGTCACTTCTGGTTGTTGTGGGTTCAAGGAGATGATCCAGTTCTCCTTCAAACAACAAGTCAGGCCTTCAAGCAATATGCCAGTCCTCTGGTAGCAGCAGGGCAGTCCTCTTTGGGTCCCGCCAGTCTTTCTGAAGTTCCATTCTGGTTCAGGAGTGTACTGAAGAGGTTTTCTAAGGGTCCAATATTGATACCTGTTGCCAGACTTTGAAGTGGGTAGCTTCTATATACTACCCCCATATGTGATTCTTGAAAGTTCTTCCCTTCCCCTGTGAAGGTTCCAGGAAGTCTGGGGTGGAAAAAGGCTAGACTAGAGTCAAGTCCCTATGTGTGGAGGCAGGCCCTTCATAGTGTGAGTGGGGCAGGGGACTGCTCTGCCCCAGCTATCCTGGCAGGATAACCCATCTTGCGTACACTCAGTCCCCTTTGTCCCACTGTCTGGCCGGAATACATAACCCCAAAAGCAGAGCCATTCGCAGTCATGTGACCTAAGACACTGGTCCAGGCACCAAATGGTTATGGCAAGAAAATGTCAACTTTCTAAAAGGG
Organism: Calotriton arnoldi; assembly: GCA_963921515.1. Classification (NCBI taxonomy): domain Eukaryota; kingdom Metazoa; phylum Chordata; class Amphibia; order Caudata; family Salamandridae; genus Calotriton; species Calotriton arnoldi. The sequence continues at coordinate 385,197 of CAWUFW010013948.1, forward strand.
GCATCGTCAGAATTGTGACTTAAAGTCTGACTTTACCATTAAAGAAGATTTTAAATTACCATTTATTTGAGTCTAAACATGATATTTCTACCTGTTCCCAATCAAAAGTTAATACTTATTAAATATAATAAAGCAACCCAATATACGTCTATGGAAGAGGCAGGTCTTACAGTAGTGAAAAATAAATGTAGCCGTTTTTCACTACCAGGGCATGTAATATTTAAAGCCAGATGCCTTACTTTTTAAAAATAGTGAACCCTGTCCTATATCAGCCTTTAGGGCCTTCTTTAGGGGTCACTTATATCTATTAGAAAGGCAAGTTCAGGCCCGGCAAAAGATCTATTTTTCCAGGTTGAATTGGTAGTTTAAAACTGCATTACAGGCTGCAGTGACAGTCCTGAGACAAATTTTAAAGCGCTACTTTGGCGAGTGGCACAATGAGTGCCGCAGGCCAACTAGTAGCATTTAATTTATAGGCCCTGGGTACCATGTAGTACGATATACTAGGGTCTAATACATAAATTAAATGTACCAATCGGGTGTAAGCCAATTTTACAATTTATATGGAGAGAACACAAGTACTGTAGTGCTGGTTAGCAGTGGTAAAGTGCATTGAGTCCTAATGCCAACAAAAATAAATTAAAAAAAAAGGAGGTGTAAAGGCAAAATGTTTGGGGGTGACCCTGCAGAGATAGCCAGGCCTAACATAAGTTTGTACATTTCTATATAAAACATTAGCTAAAGGGACATTGTGATCATGATTCAATATGGAATAAAACTGAAGTTAACCAGTTACAGGGAGTAATTGAACCATAACTTCCCCAATCCTAATTCTGAATCTCATCCTCCTATGAATCATACTACTATCTCTAATTATAACTTTATTTACCTGTAACTCGATTCCCATGTCTAAATTGCGTGGACTCAGTCCCCTTTGTCCCACTGTCTGGCAGGAATACATCACCCCGAAAAGCAGAGCCATTCGCAGTCATGTGACCTAAGACACTGTTGCAGGCACCAAATGGTTATGGCAAGAAAATGTCAACTTTCTAAAAGGGGCATCGTCAGAATTGTGACTTAAAGTCTGACTTTACCATTAAAGAAGATTTTAAATTACCATTTATTTGAGTCTAAACATGATATTTCTGTATGTTCCCAATCAAAAGTTAATACTTATTAAATATAATAAAGCAACCCAATGTACGTCTATGGAAGAGGTAGGTCTTACAGTAGTGAAAATTAAATGTAGACGTTTTTCACTACCAGGACATGTAATATTTAAATCCAGATGCCTTTCTTTTTAAAAATAGTGAACCCTGTCCTTTATCGGCCTTTAGGGCCTTCTTTAGGGGTCACTTATATATATTAAAAAGGAAAGTTCAGACCCGGCAAAAAGTCTATTTTTCCAGGTTGAATTGGTAGTTTAAAACTGCATTACAGGCTGCAGTGACAGTCCTGAGAGAAATTTTAAAGCGCTACTTTGGCGAGTGGCACAATGAGTGCCGCAGGCCAACTAGTAGCATTTAATTTATAGGCCCTGGGTACCATGTAGTACAATATACTAGGGTCTAATACATAAATTAAATGTGCCAATCGGGTGTAAGCCAATTTTTCAATTTATATGGAGAGAACACAAGTACTGTAGTGCTGGTTAGCAGTGGTAAAGTGCATTGAGTCCTAATGCCAACAAAAACAAATTCAGAAAAAAGGAGGTGTAAAGGCAAAATGTTTGGGGGTGACCCTGCAGAGATAGCCAGGCCTAACATAAGTTTGTACATTTCTATATAAAACATTAGCTAAAGGAACATTATGATCATGATTATATATGGAATAAAACTGAAGTTCACCAGTTAAAGGGAGTATTTGAACCATAACTTCCCCAATCCTAATTCTGAATCTCATCCTCCTATGAATCATACTACTATCTCTAATTATAACTTTATTTACCTGTAACCTGATTCCCATGTCTAAATTGTGTTATGTTATTCTTTATTGGTAAAGCGTTTATACACATACGTTTCTTGACAGTGAAGAAATGCATCTGCTAATATAGCCTCTGGCAAAATCAAAAAACTCAGAAACATTCATGTTGAGTTCAAAGAATACCATAAGTGAAAGGAATAAACTCATTTATTCAAACCTTCCAAGAGTCTTAGAACAACCAAGGGATTTGCTTACCTAACCTGGTTAGTGGAAAGAAACTATGGGGGATATTCTCAAGAACGTGCGATAAACATCGCCAAAATAGGCTAACGCAATTTTCCATATCGCCGTCTATCGCGGGAAAATAACTCTGTGTCAACGTCGTATTCTTAACACGGCAGTAACATGCGATAGTTTCCCGATAACGCCTCAAATGTCTACGATACAACTACCGCGAGGCGATAAAAAAGGAAACCCGAACGTGAAAAAAGTGGCGATAGGCCCAACCGCGAAAGAAAAATCGGCGACAAGCAGCGCCAGGCTTGCAATTCCCACGTCAGGTGGGAAAAATCACCATAAAAGCTGCAAAAAAAAACAAAAACAAAAAAACATAACAACTGCGAAGCACAATGGAGGTAGCCGGAGCAAGTACAGAGGACAACCCGAACCCCACAAGCCCCACGGAGGACCAGCATGGGACCTCGGGGTCAGGCAAGGGCAAGGAGAAGAAGAAGAGGAAGACGCGGTTCAGTCCGCAGGAAAACAGGATCCTGATTACGGAGGTGATAGAACACCATCAACAACTGTTTGTCACCTCCACTGTGTCATTGGCAACAAAAAATGGAATATAGCAGTCCATTGTGGACAAGGTGAATGCAGTCGGAGTGCTGAGGAGGACAATGGACGAGGTCAAGAGGCGCTGGAATGATGTGAAGCGGAAAACCAAGCTGAAACTCGCAAACAACCGCAAAGCAGCAATGCAGACTGGGGGTGGGAGTCCTGCGCCACAGGAGGAGCTGGATGAGATGGAGGAAATGGTGTCCACAGTCATCAGTGTGGAGACGGTGGCAGGAGTTGGGGGACCGGACACTGCTCAACATGACCTGACACAACAGCAACAGGGTGAGTAACCACCAGGGACTGGGGAGACAGGGGGAGATGGGCACAATGGCACACATGCACAATGAAGTATAGCACACTGCACAACCACAATGACTCTAGATCATGTACCTGATCTCCTTGCCATACTGCAGCACACATAGAAACAGCAAGTAGTCCCCCGGCCACAATGTGCCCGGAGGGGGCCCTCCCCACACATCACCAATCTCACAACGAACCCATGCACATGTGCTGAACCCAGCAAAGCTGCGGATCGGTGAGCCGCACTGACAATGCAAGTGACACTGCATGACGATGAGCATGTCTGCAGGCCACTCATCATGACATGTTGCACGCCACGACACTGAGGTGGCTGAGTGTGGTCCACATCCGGAAAGGAGCAGGTCACACACTGACACATCCACCTGCACAAACAACCCTTGATGACAACAAGACATCTGCGGACAAACCATGCCCAAGAGTCCCAACTCCCACCAAGAGCCCAATTTACCCAAGTATGCAACATCTCAGCACTGCATAAGCACAGAAGTCAAAGGCACACAGCCTGAAAGGGAGAAGGCCAAACAAAGTCTGAGCTGCAGGGGTGACTCTGCCACAATGCAGCACACACACAAGAATCAGAGCACATCAACATTGACAACAATGTAGTACAAACTGCAACACTTTCACAACAGAACAGAGGACACAACTGCTGCCGCTTGTGTGTAGAAACTGGCCAATCACATTTGGCATAGCAGGAAACTGTGACATGATAATGGACAAGAACAACCCCTCATCCCTGATGGTGCACAAATGTCCACTGTCCCACTTCAAATAGGCAGCTCCTCCTAAACAGTCACAATGTACATTGTCATGCAGTCTGTTTGGAAACTTGGCCAATGCGTGAACATACATGGAACACACTGTTAAACTGCATCTCCCCTTTACATTGCAGAGGGAGAATCATCACCTCCTGCAGAGCAGACCGAACACCTCCTCACTGATGACGAGGAGGACCGCCCCACCTTCGACACCGACGCCCTCCAAGAGCTCATGGACAGCTTCCGCACCTCACCCCCAGGAGCAGGGCAGCCCAGCTGCATCGAGGAGACCCCACCCCCTGCACAGACCACACAGCAGGAAGCACCCACCACCCCGGCTGTCTCCCAGGATCCCCACGACCAACACAGGGCATTTCAACACCGTGTGTTGGAGGGCCAGAAGGAGATGGCTGAGCAGGTGCGGGTGGGGTTTGAACTCATGGCAGCCAAACTAGATGCCATCCATGGGTGTCTACGTCCCATCAGGGACCACTTACAGTCCCTAACGGACACCCACAGTCCGCTCCATGGTCTCCAACGAGCCATGGCTGACATCACTGGAGTCATGACTCGGAGACAAGAACACCTGTCTAGTCAGAGTGGCTCCAGCGATCTCAGCCGGGAGTTGGGACACATGTGGAGGCTCATGGAGGACATAGTGCGGATGGAGGCGGAAAGGATGGCTGCCACGGCTGCACATCAGCGAGATGTAGCTGGGATCTTCCATGCCCTACAGATCCTCATCATGGCATTGCTGCCACAAGGCCTGGCGCAGATGAATGCTGCTGCTCCTACACCATCCACATCTCCGCCCCCTGATGTGTCAGTGCCCCACAGTGCGGCAGACATTCCACCTCCGGCACCTGAAGTGTCACTGCCACACAGTGCGGCCGACAATCCACCTCCGGCCCCTGATATGTCAGTGCCACACAGTGCTGCAGCGGAAACACCACCACCCACAGGTGAGGCACATCACACATCAGAGGACGATGATGTGGATGAGACTGCCATTGTGGTAATGAGGAAGCAGCAGCATTCATCTCCGCCATATGGCCTGTTTCAGCTTGGTTCGGCCCTTTGCATCATCACCTTCCACTGTCCCCCGATACACTCTGCGGCACTCACCTTGGACCTCGATATGGACTGCCATATTCTGTTTGGTTACCAATGACACAGCAATCAGACTGTGGACTGAACTCTTCCTCTTCCGATGTATTTGTCCTTCCCTAATGGACTCTGGCTGGCCCTCCACGGGGCAACAATGTCAAGTGGGGTGTGCATGGCCCTGTACTGCTCCAGTTGAATCACTCCACTGAATGTGAATAAAACATTCAAATTCACACAGATGTTTCATGTCTATGATCCTTCAAGTATGACAGTATGGATGAATGTAGGGTCACTGATTCCCCCTCACGTCCATTTTGCACATGTTGTGGGGCTTGGGTCACAGGGTGCAACATTGCCGATTGCGGTCCAGGTGGCGCAGACACTACAACGGAGACACACGCATTGGTTACTTCCTTGTCCAGGTCAGAACTGAACCACGCCCAGAGCCCCGGGCTCATTGTTCACACCCCTACGCTGGACTGACATACGCCAGCCCAGCCCACTCTGCTTACGCTCACAGGGGGTGACGACACAGCTACATGTCACAGGTCTTCCCTGTAGTGATCTGCTGGTCACTGGTCTAGTTGTCAGTGTGAGAAGTTAGCCTGGTATATGCTGTCCACTAATTAAAGTGGGCACCTTGCACCAGTCCAAACGACCCTTATTGATGATTAGGTTAAAGACAACCTTTATAGAAAGCTATCCTAGTGGTAGCTGTGGAGAGCAGCCTTCAGGCTAAGTCTTGAAGGAATGTAAAGCAGCTTGTTTTACCAGTATATAACCTCTTGAATGACCAAATGAAAGGAGAACCACACAAGGTATATATAAAATATATGTATTTATTACTAAACACGCTCTACTAACCTCTTTATGAGATTAGAGAACAAGGCACACAATATTACAGTACTAGAACAACAGTAAATAGCACAATACACAGTGGGCTCCAGGGGAGACCAAACCATATATTAAGAAAGTGGTATAACAACCCCGACTTGACTAGACACAGTGCCTAGAGCACGTAGAATCGCTGGGACCCCAAGGAACCACCCAAGGTAGTGACACAGGGGACCCACGGAGGACGGGTGCAGTGTGGGAACACAGACGCGAGCTCCGTACAACTCTATGGGAAAGTCGCGGTTGGAAATTTAGAGTTTAAGGACACTTCGGAGAGGACTTCAAGCAAACCCAGTTAAACTTAGAAGGTTCTAAGGCCAGCACCCTTGTGAGTACCGAGTAACCCGTGTTACCTAGCCCAGGGAAGCCAGGTGCCTAGGGGTCAAGTGGTGTTGGAAACCCTCGTCGTTTTCAATGGCGTGATGAGAAGAAGTGCTGCTGCCGTGGAGAAGAAAAGTGTCCGGTATGACCCAAGCCTGGATCGGAGATGAGAAGAACCTGAAAGCAGAGGGGACAAAGTCTGGGTCACTTCACGTGACCAGGAGCGGAGCAATCGAATGCCCACCGATGTCGGGTGCTTCAGGTGCGAAGAGGTGAAGCTTGACTCTGCAGCCATGGGGACCAGGAGACGTCGTCGACAACCAGGATCCGCAGGCGAGCTGTCCCACAAAGAATGTCGAGAGCTGAGGGGTCAGTTTCCGGATTGGAGACCAACAAGCCTTGGCAACTGCAACCCACGCTGTCAGAGTAATGATGCTTCTGTGAGGACCAGCAAGGTCCTGGGGACTCCCCAAGCGATGGAGAGTCAGGGCACATCTGGAGCAACCAGGGAAGCCCACTGCCTTCTCAGGGACCCACAGGTCAACGGACCAGGGATCGCGAAGGGACCTCGAGAGGAATCGCACAATACCAGCCCACGGAACACTCGTGGAGTGTAGACCAGTAATCTACGGTGGAAACACTGCTCGGGGCTTGGACTACAAGTAGCCCAAAGCACAGCCTCAGGGATCGCCTAAAAGCATATGCTGCTGCATATGTGCACGGTGTCCAGGGGATCGGGTTGCACGGCCCCAACGAGGGCTGTGGGTCTCATGTTTGCTGAGAGCACTAGTCGGCCTCGGGGAAGCTTGGGCACCCACCTCCTGTGTTGCAAAATCTTTGGAGTCCGTCGGGAGCTGCATAGATGCAAACCGGTCAGATGGGTTGAGGTGCCTGCATTGCAGGGGAGTAACTCCTTTACTCCAAGGGAGATTCTTCAGTTGTCCAGCAAAGCGTAGATCATCGAAGGTTACTTGGTTTCTGTAGCAGAGTTCAGTCCAGGTAATATCTAAAGTCCTGTAGTCAGGGTTCGTACTTTATACCCAAGGAAGGGGTGGGACAAACTCTGGGGACCCACCTATGGGAGGGTCAGGACACATGGCTACATGTCCAAGGTCTTCCACACTGCCTGGGGTAACCTGTTTGCATCCACTGTCCACTACACTGCAAACACCAGCAGTAGATGTCCACATGGACATGTCTGTGCTATGCATGCTGCAGTCTGTCCAGCACATCTCCGCCACACTTGGCATTGTGTCCTTTCTTATTGCTGGGTCACTTGCCTCCTTCGCACATTCTTGGTTCCCACCTCTCCCCACATTCTGCAATTGTGTGGCAGAGGGGCTCTGCCTTTGTGGATGGTTTGTCTACATGTCTGGCCCCTGTTACCTCGGTTACTTGTGTTGTCGTGTCCGGTAGTTGGGCATGTCGGTTGGCATGTTGTATGTGATTTTGTTACGTGTGCTCTCCCACAGTTGTGAGTTGTGTGATTGTGGAGTTGAGGTGTGTGGTGTGTTCAGTTAGTACTTACCAATGAGCAGTGCATTGCCATAGGTGCCATCCTGGAAGCGCTGGTTGATGATGGACTGTCGGAAGATGTATGTATCATGCACACTGCCTGTGAAGTTGGCGACGATATTGGTGAACTGGCCCCGGTGGTCCACTATTGCCTGCACATTGTTGGAATGCGTGTGCTTTCTGTAGCGGTAATTGTGTGCAGGGTCGGCAGGGGGCACAAGTGGTACATGTGTACAGTCAATTGCCCCTGACACGTGCGGTAAGGCAGCTGTGGCGTAATTCCCTTGCATGGTCTCCAGCTGTTCATGCACAGCATGGGGGAAGTGAAGGTGCAGGGGTATCAAGATGATACAAACCGTGATGTTTACAGGTATGATGAATCCTGCATAATGAGACCGTAACAGATGTTTGTGTGGTCATAACCTTCCTTTTCTTTCCTGCGGAGGTTACAAGCACACGGACTTCTGTTACAGTATATTTGGACTGGATTCATCATACCTGTATGCATTCCGGTTTGTCCAAGTGCAATACATTGTACCCGATATATGGAATGGTATTGGGGAGTTCCCGCAGCATTTGCAGTTTATTGGATCCACACGTTGCCCTGGTGAAGTTCCCCGTTGGGAATGGAACGCGTTGGCTGAGCTTTTCGTCTTGTTGTTTATGTATTTGTAATAAAGTTCTGTTTTTCCACTACCGTTGACTACTGGACTTCATGACGTGGGGGGGAGGGTCCGGGGGGTGGTTGTGGTGGGTGTTGTGGCCCTCTTGGGTCTCCAGGCTGCATGATCATTGTCTCCATGGCATCTGTTGGTCTTCAGATGTGGCTCTAGGCTGGGCTCCCTTTCATACTGCAGGTTGTCGTCCTGCTTAACACCAGTAAAAGGCAGGTGTTGAATCCCTGCTGCTAACGCGCCTTATCGCCTGTTTTCGGATCGCATCGCTGATCTGGCTGGTCGTTGAGAATATCGCGAAGTGGTGTTTTCGTGTGTTTTTGCACGGGGACGCCTACTCTGCATATCATTAGCGTTAGTTGTCGCTCTCATCCGGGGCGATGTGTTTTGCGGCAGCTATCGCTGGAAAACTGGCGATTTCGGCAGTTTGCACCAGCTTGTGAATAGGGCGATAAGTCTATCGCCACTTTTGCGGCTCTAAAGTGCCGATAAATCGGCGATGGCTCCTTGAGAATATGCCCCTATGTCTTCTGGAAATTCCTAAAATAGCCAAAGAGGCTTCAGTGGAACGGTAGAGGGGCAGAGAATTGCAGGCCTTAACTAAATCCACAAAGAATATCCAGTACTTAAAACTGATTAGTTTGTTCTTAGACATATGAAAAAGTACCAGTTACCAAGGGGAGTGTTCACATTTTTTTTTATATGGCAACAAATGTTTAAGGTAAGGAAGCTAGGATTCTATGTGGATAGTGGTATAGGTGATCACCTTGGCTTTAAAGAACATGCTGCTTCGAAGTACAAGCTAGTGTGGGGGTTTGTAAAATGGGAAGATGTGTTCAAACTAGGCCTGTGCGAATTTTGCTAACATTTCTTCTGGCCTGTGGGCAATCTGCCACTATGCACAGCCTAAAGCTGTGCACAGTGGGAAGTTGGGTGAACATGATTAAGAAAAACTTAGAAATTCACTGAAAAAACAAAGGTTAAAGAGATGTTATAGTTAGGTACAGTAGTGAGATTTTAGGTTACATTAAAAATCCCTAGAAATTTCCTTAACAAAACAAAGTGACATAATAGTTAGGTGCTGAAATAACACAAAAACTAGTGTTTAAAAACAAAAAAAACACTGGACGTCACCAGTTGTAGTTCACTGAGCTAACTATAACTTGCACCCCTGCAATGCACTGCTTATGAACTCACTTTTTACATCACTCCTGACATGTTAAATGACATCACTGTTGATATAAGTTGAACCGAAAAAGAAGTATTTTCTCCTGCTCTGTTCATGATACCGAGATCTTAAATAAAATACTCCGTGCAGCTGAGAAGAAAACAACTCCCCATGAAAAAGTGACATAACTGTTTATTGTGCTAAAATAACATAGCTGGATGACAAAAGAAGCTGGCAGATATGTGATATCCTATCATCAAGCTAGACAAAGAATGTAAGGTAAATGTAGTCTAACCAACTGTATTTTGTTTATATCTATGTTGTGTCAATATACTAATTGGGATGTATGGCAGAAAACAAAGTTATGGAAATGCTTCAATCAATCTCAAGACAATTTATGTCTCTGAACACCATTCCATTTCATCACACTATGCCTCTCTATATGTATCAACCAAATAAACATCAGTCTTGGCAGCCTAGATGTATTTCAGCTTTCTAGACTGCCTCAGTAAGGTGAATGTTGAGTTCTATTGGCACAGCAGCTCAGGTAGCATGTCAGCGCACAGCCCTCTTTTTATGCGTTCTCACTTAGAAACCAAAAAGATGATGGATGTAAATGTGTGAATCAGTCCTAACATATCGAAATTCTTCTGTGTAGCATTCTATTCCACTATTTTTAGTTCATATTTGCCATTACAAAAGGTGCACATTTTTTGTAAATTATTGTTGACCCTGCCATAATAGGAATATTCTAGCTAAAACTACCAGGCCATTTATCACTAAGTTTGTTTTGTATCAGTAGCACGTATTAGTCTTCACTCCTGTAATTACCAATGCAGTGAACAGCCTACTGTGACATTCTATTTTGTATTGGTATTTGCCATTATGTATCAGTACGTGAGATGCCATTTTCTTTAGCTGATTTCATTCCAATTTTTCTCCACAGCATTTTACAAGAACACAAACCTATCAGCTATCTACCTTACAAAGTCCAGCCCAAAGTCCTTGCATACCATGATGATGTACTTTTCTCATACTGTATACAAGTATACTGAATATTTGACAGATGCTGTGAGGTAAGCGAAGAATGACTGGCCTCAATCTTCCCATTGTTTTCTGCTCTTGTTAAATCAGATTCCTCACACTGTTAATAAATGCTTGTGCTTTCACAAGAATGTTCCTTGCTTTCTGATTTCATTTAACTTTCTATGAAAAAAGACTAGAATGAGTTGAAATAAGTTGAATTCACATCATTATGCTGTTGTGGAAATGCTGAATTATGGATATGGCCAAGTCTGGAATTTTTTTGAATCACCCTACTGCTCACAAACCTCAGATTTCAGCTATGTCTTGGTACCAAGACAAGGTCATTGCCCTTCCCATTTATGCAACTGCACATCATCAAGGAATAAGAGTTTAACTATATTTAAAAAAGCATCAGACCTAAAACTCTCACCTTCTCTGACCCTGAGCCTTTTACCATACCTTGATAAATTCTGGGGCATATTAGCAAGAACCTGCGAAAATTATCGCAAACCTTGCTTAGCGCGCGTTTTTTTATCGCCGGCTATCGCTGGATATTACCGCGGAAATAACATGCTATTAGCAAGGTTTATCTCCATTGCGATAAAATATCCAGCGATAGCGGCGAAACCCTGCATTAACGCGAGAAATCCAGCGATAAAATCCTAGCGCTAAGGCTGGGGACTTAACCTTAGAATCCACCTCCCATTGACTATTATTGTTAAGTCATGTTTTTACCAGTTCTAAAAAACAAGCGCTATTCGGGGTTAGCGCGCGTTTTTATCGTCAGCGGGTATTGCTAATAGGCAATAGATATGTTAGCGACTGTTTTCTGTCGCTTTTAGTTGGGAACGCCTCCTTTGCATGTCATTAGCGATAAATATCGCTGACATGCAAAGCGGCACCCAAACCAGTCGCTAACGCCTAAAGCTGTCGCTAACACCTGTTAGCGACAGCTTGCTGATAGGGCGATAAAAATATCGCCGCTTTAGCGGGAAAAAGTCCAGCTAAAGCGGCGATAGAGCCCTTGATAATATGCCCCTGTGTTCGCCTAATTTTAAAGCAAAAGCTAAGATCAAGAGATCAACAACTGGTATAATGGCAGAACTAAAAAGAGGAAAGCGGAACTTAGCAATACAAATGTTTCAGTATAAATTTTTTACACTTTCGGTCATTGGCCTTTCCCGATGGTAAAAAAATAGAAAATAATGATTTGTAGTGCGTGAAATTAGAATAATGTAAAGGTGATACATAAGTGATCAAAAGGAAATGAAGATTGAGGGGCGAATGGAATTTGTTAAAGGAGATTAGAGACATTTTGAAAAAATTAAATGGACTAAAAGGGTGAGTAGGCAGAAGAATGAAGGTAATCCTTTTTTCAATTAGTTTTGTTGCTGTTCGACCATTCTTTCTTTAGAAATTTACATAATGCAGATGTCTGTATGCCTTTCAGCAAGTATCCATTGTTTACAGTTTGTTTCAGCTTTCGGTTTGTTTCCCACGGATTTATCCGTCTGCTCCTAGGAAGCACCACATTCATGTGATGGTTTGTTTGGTATTCCGGGCAGGTAGCAGAATCAATGCGAGTTTGGTATGCCGCAGTCCTGATTTTCTAACGGGGGCCATACTGTTCTTTTTTGGATTTGATCATAAATTATGTAAAGGAGCAGAAACTAGATTAGAGATTTTCGTCTGCAGTAACAACTTGAGTATGCTGGTGACTCTACTTAGAATCATTTGGTCAAGAGTCCACTAGGAGGAAGGACGTTGCTGTATGCGATGAAAAATAATATTTTTGAGGTATGTTGGTGATGAGACTATGGGCCTCATTACAATTTAGGGCGGAAAGCCTCCGACCAGCTGTCGGAGGCTTTCTGCCCAACAAACGTAGGTTTCAGTCCAACCGCCGTATTAGGATGACAGCAGTTGGAGTGAAACTTGCAGGGGGATTCCAACACAGTTCCGACGGGTTCAAGGAGTCTGTCAGAGCGTCAGAAGCCAACATAATCCCCTAATGATGGCAGAGCCGTCTGGATTATGATGGCACTTTCTGACAGCCTTTTCATGTTGGCCTTTCCGACATAGAAAGGCTGTCAGAAAGTGTCTTTGGGGGCCCATAGCAGGGCCCCCTGGCCCTCCGCTATGGGGTCTGGGGGCCACCTAAACATCCCTGCACCGTGTGGCAGGCACCGTGAGGTGCCTGCGATATGGTGCAGGGATGTTTAGAAACATCCATTTCCCAATGGCAGCTTGTGCTGCGAGCCTTTTCCACCCGCCGCACAAGCTGCCATTGGAAAATGGATGTTTCTGACCTCCCATAGGGCGATCACATCCAAATCTGGCGGTCGGAGCCACCGACCTATGCTTGGTCGGTTCAAGACCGCTATGGTGTCGGTCGGACTTAGAGTGATTTGTTACAGATTTCCCCATCAGTACATCAACACCCAATGAAGCACCTAGTATGGTGTGGGATGCATTCAGTACAAAGGAACGTACAGCAGGCTTGATTTTAAAACATTTATGGATTAACAACGTAAATAACGTTTTTTATAAAAATGTAAAATAAGATTCTGAATTATTGATTACGCTTTTCTGCTAGAAAACAAGTGTAATATAATTACTGCATGACAATCACACAGAATATGTAACTGTGAAATATATCAGTGTGTGGTTGAACATGGGTAGTTCACCAGATTCTCTCTACATGTAGGACTTTGAATGCTATGCGTCAGAGCATAATACTAAAGCCTCTACAATATTATTAAGTTAGGAACAGGGTACAAAAAAAATAGAAAACAAAAACAAAAAACTAACATAGGTGCACACTTACTGCGAAGTAGAATCAGAATCAGAAATCTTTTATTTTCAAGAAATACATTCTTACAAATATGTGACACACTTTTACCTTCCACAAATACATACATTTGTTTCTAAAAGTCATCTAAAATAATTATATTTCATACCAATCACTACACAATTATGACCAGCCCATCTAGTTATTGTGTGATACCTCAATTAGGTCCATAAAATTACAGAGCTTGGTACCATCATTACATTGTGGAAAGTTCAAAAACAGGACCCGTCTAGCCTAGATACCATGGACCATCCAAATTGCAGCTAAATAAAAATGTATTTTTAAATACCTCCACATCCACATCATCAGAGCCTATATCAAATGGTGTACCCCCGATTAGCCTTGTCAAAGCATAGTCCACAGAATATCATAGTTATGGCCATTAGAATATATGAAACAAAGTGCATTGTGCGAAGACAGTATTACTGGACCTTCATTAACCCACCATATGAAGGTCCTTATTGACCTATTTGATTCATAATCTGGAGGTATAAAGTCTGCAGCATATCATCAATACAGGCTGATATAGTGAACAGTACAAAGTGCAAGGTGCAAAAACTGTGTTTTGAGAATGAATCTTCATTTCACCAGTTGTTTTTGAAAGGCCCCAGTTGCCCACTTTATTTTGTAATCTAAGCATTCCTCCCAAGCAGATCAACAACAATCTGATAAAGCAGAAAACAAATCTGCCACTAGGATGAGACAAATACTAGTCAGGAGAATCATTAGCTGGAACAATCCTGGCATAAGATGATACAATTTTGTGCAGGAATTTACCTACAGCAATGGCCACATCCTGATGACTCAACCCACAAACCAAATTTAACCCCATGACTCTCAACTTTATCCCATACTTTAAGAAAACTGGTTTCAGGAATATCTTCCTTTCCTCTAGGAAGTATACACAGTCCACCAATAAATGGATAACTGAGTATCCTTTACCCCTCTTACATGGGCACTGTGCGAAGTTCTTTGCAATCTGCACCTTTAACCTGGGCATCCACCACCCCAGATCTATCCCCACCCTCAGACGCAAGATTTCACTGCACAAGGTCCTATCTGGAATTCTACATAAGCATGGAAAAAGGTCTGGGCTCTCCTGGGAAACGAGGAAAGGCGCAACTGATCTCTTATTCTCCAAATGCTGGGTATCCTCCCTCCATGTAGTTCCCTCTGTTGACTAATTGTTCTCTCTTTACTACCAACTTCATACATATCCACTACACCTAATCGCTCCATGTCTACCTTAACCGGATTCATCTTATGAGAAAAAGTTGACAGAACCTTCAGAAAAATTAAAGCCGAAGGTTTTTCACCTGGGAATCCATACTTGGTCATAAAATAAAATCGTAGGGCCCTTGCATCTGCCGCAGCAAGACCACCAAATCATCTGCATACATAAGGTAGCTGACATGCTTTTCCTCAATTTTAGGCAAAAAACTGTGAGTCAACCCCAAAACTTGTGGAAGTTCGGCTAGGAACAGACTGAGCATCAAAGGAGCTAAAACGCATCCCTGGCCTAAGTCATTTTCTACCTGTATTTTCCTCAACAAATTACCTGCCCCATCAAGATCGACTTGGACCCGTTTATTATTGTGGAGTTTTACCAGGAGATCCAACAGTGCCTGTGTGACACACCACAGGGTGAAACAGTGGTCCATTGTTCAATATATTGGCCTAAATCCTCCCAGTTTCATCTGGGTTAATACTAACCCTGGGCGAAGTGCTACGCTACGCTCGCATAGTTTGCGAAGTTTGCGCTACTTCGCACAACGCGAATTGCACGTAGCACAGTGCAAACACGCGTAGCGTAGCGTAGCGTAGTGCCGCGGTCATGTTTTGCTTGCTCGCGGTCCTCAACGTCAAGTTGGCGACCGCGAGCAAGCAAAATGACATCCCGGCGAGACTTTTTCTCGCTCGCGATCAGCAACATCAAGTTGCCGATCGCGAGCGTGGAAAATAAACCTCCCGGCGAGATTCTCAACGCGGGAGGTCAGGTTTCTCATTGCGAGTGGTCGCGTATGCTCGCGACCGCTCGCGATGAGAAACTACCAGTCCGCGTTGAGAAAGCTGCCGCTCGAGTAAAAATCTACTCGAGCGGCAGTAAGAGACAGCTCGCACTGTGCAAGTTGCCGTTTTCAATGATTGCACAGTGCGGACAAGCATCCGGCACTGTGCAATCATTGCGAACAGTGCGCTACGCAGTTCGCGTAGTGCTACGCGAAGCTTGCGTAGTGCGAACTGCACTTTGCGTAGCTTCGCGAAGCATTACTTCGCGAACTACGCCCAGCCTTAGTTAATACAGTATCAAAAGTTCAAGCAGCTAGATGTTTTAATAAGGTTGGGGCAAATAATTTGGGGGTAATATGTGAAATCAAGCGATAATTAGCAGGTTGTTCCGTTTTACCTTTTTTATGAATGGGTTCTACTATGTCTCCCTTGTGTGATTCTGAAAGAATACCTGTGTGTGTAACCAGCTTCAAAAACCCACTCAGAATAAAGCCCCCTTTCTTCAAATCCTTCTTAAAAATAACAGAAGGAATGCCATCCGGGCTGCTGGTCCTAAAAGATTTCACATTGCAGATAATTTCAGACAGCACCTCTGCAGTCTCACAGAGTAACTGAGTTAACTAATTTCCAAAAATGTTTACTTCTAATACTGCATTTAATTTTAAATCCCTGTTTGCTTCATAAATGTCCCTTTTTTTAAGATCACATATATTGCGATATGCTAATTTTGCAGCCTCCAAAGCTTCTCTAACACTTTGATTAGTTGGATGAAGTTTAGAATGAGGACAACATTTATTCAACATTCTTCTTTCTGCCCTACAATCATCGTTAAACCAATCATTCTACCCTTCTTTACAACCACCGACCAGCTTTGGGCTACCCATGGCTGTTTAAAGTGGGTAACTAACTGCCTCGTCAATCTACTACACCAACCAATCCTGTCATCGCCTATTTCCATATATAAGGACACAAAATTAATAGTGGATAGGGCTTCAAGAGAGTCTTACGTGATCATAACCTGGATTCTTTGATGGTATACTACCTCTGGTGCCATAGTTAAATTCACACAGGACACAGAGGGGGATTTAAGCTCCAAACTAAGTGCAAAATGATCACTAGGACCAAGATCA
The DNA here is from genome assembly GCA_963921515.1 of Calotriton arnoldi. NCBI lineage: Eukaryota > Metazoa > Chordata > Amphibia > Caudata > Salamandridae > Calotriton > Calotriton arnoldi. The sequence goes on from CAWUFW010013948.1 coordinate 401,735, forward strand.
AGTACTCTGAGTTTTTGTACCCAATGAAATTGGTAAATTGACACACAGATAATCAATTGGCATACAACTACTACCATGTTTAAAATTTCTCGCTGCGGGAATGTAGGCATTACATCTTCCATTTACATTTATCAAATTCTGCTGCACTAAACAAAGTAGGGCCTTCATGTCCCCTTCGAGATTTGACGTAAAGATACAGTCAGGGATATTTAGGGCCAACCGCAGCTCCTTCAAGGAATCATCAGCTATTTTAAAGGCAGATTTCTCGTTAAAAGGCACACAGATGATGGACGGAATGCAGAGCAAATCAAACATTCACCCCCAGTCAATAGATCTGGGTTAAATCCATTGTTCCTTTGCTCACCATGCCACCCCAGTTTAGACCCAGCCATATGCAAATCAGTCTTGACACTGTGGAGATGACGGCCTGTACCCAGCTCATGCAAATATTGCACCACTAGGTGCACGGGTGGTTCCTGCTCTATGTTGCCCCATGCCGTCCGCAGTGTACCTATAATTGCCGCGTGCAATAAGAATTCTCCCCGCAGCAGGTCCGAATCCTCCACTAACGTCCCGAAAGGCAGCAGCTGCCCCTCGCTTTATAAATCCCCAACCATCGTAATACCCGCCGCCTCCCACTGCACCAGCTCCGCTCCCGTCACTGCATGGTGTCCTTACCAAAGGTAGCGACGGTGCGTACGGGATCACACTACGCGTGACTTGCAGGCTGCGGCGGTAGCAATAGTAGGCTACATCCAGCAGCAGCTGGGCCGGTGGCCTGCTTTCCTACTGGGGTGGAACAGCTCGATCACTTGCAAATGTGTAAGAGCAGGTGCCTGGGTCGCCAGATCCTCCAGGCGCTGTGGGCTCAACCACCTTGCCACCCATTGGAGTTGAGCAGCAAGATAGTACTGCTCCATATGCGGCAGTGCAAGTCCACCACTAGCTATCGGGGGATACATTTTGGACACGGCTACTCTGCTCCGCGATGTGTCCCATACAAACTTTCTTATGTCCACTTCAAGGTTCTTAAACAGAGCTGGCTTAAGGTGGGACGGCAGACTTACAAAATATACAATAGGCGTGGGAGTACCACCATTTTAACCAGAGTAATTCGGCCCATGACCGTCAGCGGCAGCGTGCCCCAGAAAGACATCTGAGCACGCACCGCAGTAATGGCATGCAGCACGTTGCCATCTTGTAAATCTATCGGATCTCTGTAGGTACATATGCCCAGATATCGTAATGGAGAAAGCTGCCAGTGTACTGCTCTATTAGCTATGGTTAAGTGCGGGTTCGGGACAGTGTCTGCAAACGGGTACAGGCATGACCTGTCCCAGTTCACATGCAGTCCCGAGACAGCTGCGAACTCCAACACTGCGCGCTCCACCACTGTACAGGGCAGTCTGACATCTACAAGGTATATCATCAAGTCGTCTGCGTATAATGACACACCGTGTTGCCCGTCTTCCAAGGGGATCCCCCACTCTGCTTGTGACTCACGCAGTAACATAGCTAGGGGTTCGATTGCCAGCGCGAAGAGAAGCGGCAACAATGGACAGCCCTGTCTGGTGCCCCGTTCAATAGGAATCTATTCAGACAAGTATGAGCCTGTTTTGACTCTGGCTACCGGTTGTGTATAAAGTAGTTGGACAATGCTCAGGAAGTCATCACCTAAATCATACTTGCGCAGTGCGGCAAATAGATAATCCCATTCTAGGGTGTCAAACGCCTTTTCTAGGTCTAATACCAGGCACCCTGAATACTCCCAGGTGAGTCTGGAATAATGTGCCACTCTAAAGAAACGCCGTAAATTCAGTGAGGTGCTTCGTGAGGGCACGAAGCCATTTTGGTCTGGATGGACCAAGGACGGGACCAGCGGGGTCAGCCTACTTGCCAACAGTTTTGCTAATATTTTATAATCGGTATTCAAGAGTGCCAGTGGGAGGTAAGAGCCAAGAAGCTCCGCGTTTCGATTGGGTTTCGGCAGTGATATCAGGAGTGACTCCCGCAGCGTGCCAGGGAGAGTCCCCATCTCCTGTGCCTCCTGAAACATATTAAGAAGCTGTGGCGCCAGGTCTTGCTGATAAGCTTTGTAATATTCGGTCGGGAATCCGTCCGGACCCGGCGATTTGCCCGTGGCTAGGGAGCGTATTGCTCCGTGTATCTCCAGTAGGGAGAGCGGCTCATTCAATTCGTCTCGTTGCTCAGGTGTGATCTGCAGCATTGTTAGCGGGGAAAGGAAGGAGTCCAGATCAGGGGGGCACTCCTTATGTACTGAACGGTATACCTCAGTGTAGTGTGTCGTGAACTCTATGTGCATATCATATTGCTTAGTGAGGATGTGTCCACTTGCTGACTGCAGGTGTAGTATGGGTGATGCCACCTGTTCTTGCTTAATCATTCATGCCAGCAATCTGCCTGCCCTGTCGCTGCCGCGTGTGTGCGCGCTGCGTGTAATGCATAATTTAAGCAGCGCAGCCTTTCCAGAACCTCCGCATGCTTCCGCTTCTGCTCCTCTATTGCATATTGTGTGTTTCTGCCTCGTGCTAGGTCAGCCTCCAACGTCGTCAGCGGGTTCTCAATATGTGTTATCTCACTATCCAGTAGTTTGCGAACACACCAATTCAAGCCCATACACTGGCCCCGGATCGTCGCCTTGCCCGCATCCCACAGTAGGCCCACGTCTGACACTGAACCCCTGTTGCCAGCAAAATATTTAGTAATAGCCGTTCCAACCGCCTCTCTAAATGGGGGGTCTTCGAGCGCTAGAGACTGCAGCCTCCATACGCGCATGATGGGCCCTACCTCATCTCCACGCAGCCGCACTATGTGTGGGTTGTGGTCTGAATGAACTTTACCTAAGTAATCTGGACTATCGCATTGGGACAACATCAGGTGGCTTGCAATGAAGCGATCAATCCAGACATGTAGGCCATGTGGATGGGAATAGTGAGAGTATAGACGTGTCAGTGGATGAAGAGATCGCCATACATCTAGTAAACCCCAGCGGATCATCCAATCACCCAGATCCCGTGTGATAGATGTCGCCGCCGTCTGCAAAAGTGACGAGAACAACCTATCCAGCGTGGTGTCAAGTACAGCATTAAAGTCCCCTCCCAGCATCCAGGGAACGTCACACCAGCGCGAGAGTTGGCTCGACAATGTCCGTCAGAATTCGTTTTGGTTAGCGTTTGGGGCATAAATGGATCCCAGCACCATCAACTTTCCATTCAAGCGCCCTTTAGATAGTACATATCTGCCATGAGGATCAATTATAGTTTCCTCAGGCATAAATTGTATCCCAGGTCTGATCCAGATCAGAGCCCCCCTTGCGAAGGATGAATAGCCCGTGGCAAATATCTGTCCTTTCCAACTCTGCTGCAGCTTACCTATTTCTGGCTTAGAGATATGTGTCTCCTGCAAGAGCGCTATTTGGGCCTTATGTAGTTTGAGATAAGCATAGATTTCATATCTTCGGGCCGGTGTGTGCAACCCCCTGATGTTCCAAGTGACTATACTAATGTGCGGCATGTAGAATGTTGATGACATGACGCTGCGCGCACACGGAACAACATCCCGTACCATGAACACTCAGGTAGCGTGTCCATAGAGGGTGACCGTCGCGTCACCAGTGCATGAATATGTGTGTGTTCGTCTGGTTGGGGAGCTGTGAAAACGAAAAGCCATGTGTGGCTAAACTGAAACAGAGCAGAGGGACAACAGGTATCTGCCCAAACGGTAAACAATGCCATGCGGCAACCAACGGCTTCGTTCGCCGAGTTAAACATACTGGGTGGGAAAAGGTCGTGGGTCAGAACAAGGAACGCAGTGAACGTGGTGTTATTGTTGTGAGCCCATATTGTAAGAGTAGAAGCGCGCACCCCACCTTGATATTTCTAAGGAGCCTGCTAGCGCGGAGCACTCTGCAAAGGAAGGGATAAATGGATGCCGGTAAGCGCGGCACTCACCCACGCCAATCAGAGCAGCCACCGCAATGCGCTTCCATCACCACGCCGCAGCCGAGCATGCGGTTATAATTACATGCATACAGGATGGCAAATGTCCAGGCAGTTCGTCACTTCATGTCGTCGGCGGTCTGCGGTGTTACCACAGGGAGCAGCTGCGAGTCCTCGCCCACCGGCCACATCGCCAAGGAATTGCTCTCGCTGGATGAGTGCTCTGGGGAGGCGTCAATGTCCTCACTGGGATGCCGATCCCGCAGACCTGCCACTGCTCTCAGTAGGCCCTGCCTCTCCTGTAGCGACTGTTCAGGGTCGGGAGCAGACACTAGTTGGTGTGGTGCATCTCCAGCGGACTGGCCGTGCCTCCTGCGGCGGCCCCTACGTGCCCTTGGGTGTGATGGCACGCCATTGCCTCGCTGGCTCGGGGAGGTTTGATGTCCCAAAGACTCAAGCCAGTCCCATGCCTCATTGGTGTCATTAAAAAAGTGAGCAGTGCCGGCAGCCACCACCCGCAAGCGAGCTGGGTAGATGAGGGAATATTTGATATCAAGATCCCGCATGCGCCTCTTAACTGCGAGGAATGAGTTTCGCTGTTTCTGCACCCCTGAGGCGTAGTCCGGAAAGAATAGGACTTGGGAGTTGTCCACTTTAATCAACTCTATCTTTCTGGTTTCACGAAGGATTATGTCTTTGTCTTTGTAGTTAAGGAATCTCAGAAGAAAGAAGCGGGGCGCGCTCCGGGCGCCGGCGGCCTTGACGGCACTCTATGTGCTCGCTCCACTGCGAAATATGGGGAGAGGGAATCCGCCGGCAACAGAGATTTCAACCAGGCCTCTGTGTATGCAGCAGCGTCTCGGCCCTTCGTGCCCTTCGTGCCCTCCAGCAGGCCCACCACTCTGATGTTGTTCCTGCGGGAACGACCTTCGGCATCATCTGCTCTGCGTTCCAGGGAGTGTAGACGCCGTTTAAGCTCTCTGACTTCCATGGACAGTTCCTTGGCGATCGGGGTGACCGCTGCTGTCTCTGCCGCCAGCTCACCCACTCTCCCTGCCAATTTCTTGTGATCTGCATGGAGTAATGTAAAATCCACCGTGACCTTGTCAATGCGGCTCTCCAGTGACGTCTTAGTCTGCGCAAGTGTTTCACTTATATTGGTCACCGCCTGAAGGACTGAGTCAATTTTGGATTTCAGCGTTGAGGGTCCGGCTATCTCCTGGTCCATGGGCAACTGGATCGACTTCACTGGGTCTGGCGCCGGCTGTGTGCGGGTGACGCTTGACCCTGCCCTAGGCTTACCCATTGTGACTTGACCGACCAACAAGAACTACAGCCGGGGCAATAGGTAGATGAAGGGCCAGGTAAATCTGCTGCGACAAAGCACTCTGAGTCCTTCGTCTGCCTCCACCAACCGGCTCTTGTTCAGCATACCTGGAAAGGGGCGAGATCCCCATCCTCAGTGCTGTGGGACTCCGCGTCGCCCACCGCTGCCCAGTAGTTTACGTATTGCCGATGACGGAGCCCCTACCAGTGCATCATTAATAGCTTAATCAGTGCTTCTATAATCAACGAATGTCCGCTTCTGGGCAGTAGGGTGAGAGCGGCAGGTGACACGGAAGCAGACCGCCTGCTTCTGACGTCTCACCAAGGCCACTATGAGCAGTCCATGACACTGTACTGCATCTGTGTCTGGGCCAGCGCACCTATGCCACAGCCATTCAGTCTGCTCCGCAGCGCCTGGGACGGAAGGACTTCCGAGGGGGGGAAACAGGCCCACAGTCGCAGATCGACTAGTTCTCTCTGAGGATTCGCAGGTTCAATTCACACCAGCAGGGAAACGCATCTCAGTTTCCGGTAGCAGGGAGGCCCAGTCTGCGCAACAACAGTGGGCCAGGTCACAGGAGAACGCCCGGGTGGAGAAGGAGTCACAAGCAACAGTTATCTCTATTCATACGCGGCATACAGCCGCACCCCCTTGAAACCAGGAGTGGCACACCACCCGCAGGGCACGGCCTCCCTAGCGTCCTAGAGAGCTGGGGGCCTCAGCTGAGCCCTTTGCCATATCAGCAACGTGTGCTCTTCGCCTCCGCGGTGGGCTGAGGATGCGGTCAGGAGTCAAGGCCAGAGCCGCGCACACACCGGGCTCTGCACAGTACGTATCGGCCTCCGTGCAACCACGCCCGCTCCTCTGTGTGCACAGCACGGTCGTCGCTGCAGTCGTACCTCACCTCTCCTCTTTAGGCGCCAGGGCCGTGCCCACTTCGCCAGGCACACTCACACGCCCTATGCCAGTTCACCTTACTTGTGTGCCGATCACGATTCGTCTGGACTAGGGGTCGATCCGGGGGCCCCCCAGGCATCGGCCCTTGCGACGTGTACTATTATAGGTTGTCCTACCGGCAGCGGGACAACCGTCTCTTCAGGCACACCGCTCCGCTTCTCCGTGGGTGATAGGTCTGCGGTCGCACATCCAGGCGCACGCCACGCCGCGCGTCGCTCCCCTCGGCTTGTACACTGGATAAGGCCCGCCTGGGCTCAGGGCCGATCCAGAGCAGCGGCCCTCGCACCACTGCGCTGCGCGTGTCCGTCTCTCCTACAGCCGGGCGCCTAGGAACAACAGAAACCCCTCTTTCTGTCCACAGTGACACAGGGCATCAGGTACTGTGCAGGAGATATCGCGATGGGCGCGAAATGTACAGGATTAATGCAGGATCCCTGGGCCGATGGACGGAGCTGTTCAAAGTGTGTCTGCCATCTTGGCTGGCTAGCCACGCCCATGTGACTAATGTATTTTAGTGCATGATGCCGCCACCTGCACTAAAATGCATTAGTCTAACCCCTGATTCGTGGTACTTGGCAGTGCTGGTAGAGGGCTTATAGAGCGCTTTGTGGGGGGCTTGTGGAGGGCTTCAGGCTTCAGGATTTCAGCCTCACCCAACAATCTTAGAGGCTGGCGGTAATAAAACCCAATACAGACTGTTACTGCCCCCTCACAGAACCACCCTTCAGCAACTCCAACTCCAACAGCTAGTTGACTTGCCTTTGTTCCCCTGTACTGTTATGTACCTCCTCACGACGACAACAATGGTGACCCAATGGTACCTAGAATTAGGCCAATCCTCCGGCTGTTTGCCTGGCCCGGCCCAGACACTGTACTTTGCCACCGCATACTGTCTCACTGACTACTAGCGGCACCACAGCCGTAGCTGCCATCCTATCAGTGACTGCACTTTCCACGTGGGCGGAGGGGGGGCTACAGTGGGTAGTTTGGGTTCTAATGGATGGGGTGGGGGGTTGACTCCCGGCTCACCAGCGCCTTATTAGCCCTGCGCTTCACCGAACCATAGCTTCCCCCATGTGGATCGCGGCCCTGGCATTTTCGGTCGTGCCCTCACTTGCTGGCTTAGCTTCAGCTTTCCGGCTTCAACTTTTCCCCCGCGTCACCTCCGCCTCACGGGTTCAGTGCCCTCACAGCGTCTCTGTGTGTCTCCTCTGTGCCATGTACTGGGAAGTAAATATTGAACCAAGGAAGTAGTGCCACTCGATATCCTGAAAAATTGCAAATAGCACTTAGCTACCAGTCACAGAGTCATCTGGGACTATTTAATGTAAGTCCTTTTATATTTATTCTTTATCCTCATGGCTTTTTACAAAACCCTCCTCATAGCTTTGTTGAAAGCAAAAGCAAATTTAACTGCTGTAAATAGTCTTTAATTTTCCTTAAACCAAAACTTGAGGGCTGTACAATAAATAAAAATGTAAATTGCAAACTTAACTGGTGTAAATATTCTTTCATTTTCCTTCAACCAAAACCTGAGGGCTGAACAATAAATACACTATTTTAAATTACAATCTGAATGCATTTCTTCCATCAGAACCTTTTTCAGAAAGAAAAAAAAAGTAAAAAATGTTTCCAATGGCAACATAGAGAAAACTATGAATTTCCATAGTAGAACACAGGGAAGGGCTGACAGAAACAGCTGCAAAACATGTTAGGCATGTTACATTTTGACTATAGGCTACACATGAATGCAGTGTTAGGAATGTCTAGCTAATTTTACTTATGTTTAAGTGCAAACCTTTGTGTTAATACTGAGGTGGTCACTCGGACTCTGGAGGTCAGCTTTGGCCTCCGTTCTCGTAGTGTAGAGTTCTGCGCCAAATTAGGAGATTCCCCAACTGTTAAGTAGGGTTCCTACTGCCTTCATATTAACTGCTGGCACAACAATTGCTCTGAATCCAGAGCACGTTGCTGAGCTGGGGCCATGTTTGCGTGGCCCTGCTCATCAAAGTTTTTTTTCACAAACAACCTCCCAAAGAAACAGTTTGTTTTTGAAAAACAAAAGATACAACAATATAACAATAATTGCTCTGATGCAAAGGAGGTTTTCTCCCTGAGTGTCAGAGTCTTTATTTGATTTACTGCCCACTGATACAATTCATTACTCTACAATGACATTCAGAGAATAATTATTAAAAACACAAATGTATTGTAGGATATTTTATTGTCATGTAGAAAGTATTTAATGTCTGAATACTTAGCCCTAATCTCCATTAATCCGACTCCAAATTCCTCAGCCCATCATTTAGTATTGAAGTAGAGATGCCCTATCACACAGCAATCAATCAATCAATCAATCAATCAATCAATCAGGGACTTGTAGAGCGCACTACTCACCTGTGAGGATCTCAAGGCGCTGGGGGAAATTGGGTTTCGGGCAGCACCGGTCATCCGAAGAGCCAGGTCTTAAGGCTCTTCCTGAATGCTTGCAGTGTGGGGCTTCGTCTGATGCTGAGGGGGAGTTTGTTCCAGATCTTGGCTGCAATGTAGGAGAAGGATCTGCCTCTCGTTCTGGCTCTGAGGATGCGGGGATTTCGGCCAAGCACTACCCCGTTCCAGCTTAAACCCAAGATATCCACTAGTCCCAAGCACCCAAAACAATTTCACCCACAAGACGGTAGAAGGGTAGGAACCCAAGTAATGGGACGAGGAATGTGGAATCAGAGTAATGAAGAATTCTAGTAAGTAATTCAGACATTACCTTCCTCATCTACATTCCTCGTCCCATTCCTTATTTTTGCTGGAATACCAAAGCAATGCATTTCCAAAAACAATAACTTATATGACAAATATCATCCTACACAAAAGCTGAATTGAAATCACATGAATATGTCATTCACATTACCACCTATGGTACAGCCTTTGAATAAAAACCCTTTGTACCAAAATGTAACTTAAAGCCAAATTCAATCTGTAATGATTACCAAAGTTAGATTGTGTTGCCCAGTTAGCTGCTGCACGTATATCATTGATAAAACACATCTCCCCACTCTGTTCATGAGGTAGCCATCTCTCCTGTCAGACAAGCTTGAATAGGTACTTGAAGCTCCTGCGAGAATTTAAATAGAAAGATAAAATTCCTCCTTTTATACAGTACTTTAAGGAAGAGAGGGTGGATTTCTTCCAAAATTATACGTGACCAAAATTCACAGAGAATCACATTTTCTGAAATCAGCTGACATAGAAAACTATAACATAACAGCTCTGACCACATAAAGCAGACAATCTTGATCTAAAACTAAGACAGGAGGAATTATTTCCTGTAATCTGAGGAATGAGTAATTAACCTTTGAAATAAACTGAGGACCCAACCTTAAAACAAACCTTTCCTAAAAAATCTTGACCTAAGGAGGGGGAATTACATACCAATGCAGTTAATTACCCTACACGTCTGGCTGTGACAATAGCCACAAAAAACACTGTCTTCGGAACTAAAACTTTAAGCAGAAACTCCTCCATAGGCTCAAAGGGAGCATTCTGTAAAGCCTTTTTAAACCAAAGGAAGATTCCAGACTGGTAACAAATTTGTTACTTCAGGTCTTAGAACCTCAACGGATCACTGACATAATATCGACTACAAAAATATTGAATATACAAAATATCGGCGTCTAAATATCGACTACAATAATATCTACTACCTATACTTATTTATAAAATTACAAAAATATCGAGTACACAATATCGTAATTAAAAAATATCGTCTACCACAATATCGAAATGCTAAATATCGTTACATTAAATATCGTTTAAATTTTTATAACATACAACATTACAAAAATATCGAATACCAAAATATAGACACCAATAATATCGACTTTTTACAAATATCGACTATATAAAAACTGCTCAATTAAATATATCTTTAGCACCAAATATAAATTCACATTATAAAACAATATAAAATACTTAAACAGCATAATAAAATAATTTGCAAACACATCAATATATAAAACAATATATTTTGGCTAAAGAAACATATTACAATAATTAAATATAAACTTTAAATATATAATACTTGCATTATTTCACATTAAAAATAACATTTAAATTATTTACAAAAAGTAAAAATATAAAATATTTACTTTCTACTAACAGTTTCTTAATTAGCGTTTCCCTTATATGGAAAGAAAGTGCCAAAACAATAAAAACAATTAACTTCAACCAATAAAACGCTTACATTTCAAAATACACCAATAACATAAAGCAACCAATTAAATAAACACTATATAAACATCAAAACATACATCTCTTTTACACTTAAAAACTACAACAAAGAAGAAGGTGAAACTGTGCCCAACTGTTTCCTGAAAGAAAACTTTCATTACTAAAAAGAAATTTAAAACTGCACTAAGTAAGTAAAACTGTTTTTAAAATATTACAATACTACTAACCTGCAACAAAAATTATTTCTAAAACCTAATTAACTATTCTTTCATTCCTTACTTTTATATCACCTCTACAGATATCCTACAAAGCCAGAAAATTATTTCAAAAATACTCACCAATAAAAAAACAATAAATGTAAGTATATTCTATTTTTGCCAAACCGACCTAAAAATATTTTCAAAACGTTATGCACTAATATATATTTTCTTTTTATCTATCTCCTCTACAGCCAACAGCAAAAGCTTCCAAAATAATTCTACAACTACTAACAAAATAAAGACAACTAAAAAGTAAGTATATCATTTTCCATTATTAAACAACGTTAAATACCCACCCAAATAACCCTTTACCCCTAAAATGCCTATCATCTACAAACAATAGAATCAAATTATTAATATGTTTTTCCTCTTCTCAACAGAAATTACATCAAGTAAATAGAAAAGAAAGCTTGAAATTATTTCCTAACCAATTTCATTTACATCAAACTAAACATTGTAAGTATATTCACTGAGATGTAACAGTATTTAATAAACATGTTGTATTTATTATATTAAAGTCAGAATTGGGGCAGGACTCTGCCCCAACCAAATGCACAGCTGAGGTCGCCCATAGGCAGTCATCTCTTTCAACAAATTTCTCCATATATTCCAACTTTATCCATGTTTTTCGACACTGTAGCTAAACTTATTATCAACATAGTTTCTCTCGCCACACGCGGAGTGGTGCTTGCCAATTTTCACAATTTCTGATGATTATGCTGGGCCATCCGAACCTCTAGCAAAAACCACGAATGTTGCAAATTTGTCTGAGGCAATGTTATTTATTTAAAAAACCCAATGCATTTCGGGCAACTGAGTGCCCTTCGTCAGGGGTCACTGCCGAAACCGTTACCACGCAAACATCCTCAGTACTCCTCCCCCATTTATTATATTAAAATATTTTCTTTTTGAATTTTCCCTAGCATAAAACAAAACAACATGACTGAAGGTGCAGAATTTGTAATGTCACAAAAAAATAAAATGCTATTATGTTATATGGGGTATGTGTATACACAGGAGAAACAAATAGGCCTTAAAGTATTTTGGAAGTGTAGCAAATACTACTCTAACAAATGCTATGGAAGAGCTACTACTCAGGAAACTACTGTTATTTCTGTAAAAGAACATAATCACCCCCAAACATAACAGAGATTGAGGTTAGAGATGCTCTTGAAAGTATAAAAGAAGCAAGCACTAGTACTGACAAAGCAACTACCCAAATACTAAAAGAGCAACTATTAAAATTACCTCAACATGCATCAGGACAATTACCGTCCATAGCTTCTTTAAAAAGAACAATTGCCAGACAAAAAAAGCTACCACAACTACTATACCTGCCCCTAAAACATTTGCAGAAGTAGTTATTCCACCAGAATTAAGCATTACTCACAGTAAAGAACCATTTATTATTTTTGATAACAAATGCCCAGAAAAAAGGATAATTATGTTTGCTACTGCAAACAATTTACTTAAATTACAGAAATGTGACACCTGGATGATGGATGGAACTTTCAAAGTCTGTCCAAAACCATTTTACCAGCTGTACACAATACATGGATTATACCAACACTCAAATATTCCATTCATCTACGCACTACTACCAAATAAACAGCAAACTACCTACATTGATATACTCACTCAAATAAAAGAAGAAAGCAATAATTATTTTCCTTCAAAAATAATTATTGACTTTGAAATAGCCATGATAAATGCTATACTAAAAATTATCCACACACAGCAATTCAGGGTTGCTATTATCATTTTAATCAGAGTCTCTGGAGACATCTACAAAAATCAACCCTAAGTGTACAATATGCTACAGACAGTACTTTTGCCTACCAAATAAAAAAGCTAATAGCACTAGCATATGTACCTGTAACAGATGTAGCAGAACACTACACTATTCTAATAGAAAGCCCCTATTACAAAAGGAACGAAGACAAAATAAGCTCACTACTAGACTACTTTGAGGACACCTGAGTGGGAAGATTGCATAGATCAGGGCATAGAAGGCAACCTAAATTCCACATTCCTTGGTGGAACGTGTACCTAAGTACCTTAAACAAAGAATCAAAAACAAATAATAGTGTTGAAGGATGGCATAATGCCTTCCAATCAACAACAAGCAGAGGTAAACCTACCCTACAAAAACTTCTAGAATCTATACAAAAAGAACAAAGCTATCAAGAATTACGGATGGAACAATCTGTAACTCAAATATGTCCCAAATTAACTAAACAAACTAAAAAAATGTTTGAGCTACTGCAAAGTCAGGTTACCCTATACCCATCTACAAGAGGCCTAGATTACCTATCCCTAATAGCCAAAAGCATTTTATAAACAAAAGTTCCACAGGTATTATACATTTTTTCGTTCATAAAACATAAACTTTACACACATATATTAATATTATATTTTCACAAATATTACTCATATATATTTTCTTAATATATATATATATTTACAAATATTTACAAATAAATAATAATTATCAAAATATACTATAAAACACAATTAATTTTAAAAACATTTCCCACCCAATTAATTTAAATAAAATACACTTACGGTTTACGTAGCTGTAGAAAATGTATTCCAAAAAGAAATAATGCTTCCATCTATGTGTTAATGCATTGCAGTTTAAAAAAGCCCCAAAAAAATGCAAAAATACAACACGTCCCATACAAATCCATCATTCCGAAATCCAAATTACGTAAACCCTCAAAAACCCGAAAAAGATACAAAAATATAAAAAAGGCTCCAGGAAATACCGAAAACTAAAAGAAACTGTGATAATAATATTAGTTTAACAAACTAATACACAGTTCTTTTATTTAAAAAAACGCGTCTCTGTCTCCAACGTAAACTCGATTAAAATGAATCTGCAAAAAAGATTAAAAGCATACCCACCCACACAAATACACCCAAATACATTTATTAAATACAATAAAATGAATTTATAGCAACAAAACAACACATATTTACTCATATTAATGTCCGTCTACACTACACCTCAAACAGTAACTCACGTCATCTCACTAAAATATAACTAACAACTACAGCACACCAAAAACGTAATAACCTAACTATAAATACAATATATAAGTCCTAACTACACTAAAACATAAGTATTAACTTAGAAAAATAAGTAAAATTTCCCTTACCTTGCTCGACGCGACGCAGCTTCCAACCGCGAGCTTCTCCGACCCTCAATGACCCAAAATAACAGTACGCGGTTACAAAATAGTCCCTGTAAACTTAAAATGGCTGCCTAAATAAAGTTTAAAAAAGGAATAATGTAAAAAAAAATCATTATAGCAAAGTATAAATTTCACATATATTTTTCTTATGTTGTACACAATTTTCTGTATATTTAAAAATTACTATATAATGTATTATACTTTGTAAAGTTATAATAATAATTAATATAAAAATATATTTATTATTATTATAATTGTATATGTTTTTTTATAATGATAAAAATTATAAAAAATACATATTAATTATGTAAAATTGTTAAATAAAACTTACCTGTTTAAAAATAAATTTTCATTAATTACAACAATGTGATAATTAATATTATTAATATTTTATATACTAATAATATTAATTAAAAATATATTTACATGTAATAAAGTGCTAATTATTTGTAAATGATAAACAATATTTACTACAACATTATAATGTTACAATATTAAATAATAAATAAACATACAATGCTTTACTTTCTGTATATATATACCAAAAATGGTTATATAATTTGTATACATATATTACAATGTTACAAATGTTGTAAAATAATGACATAACATTTTTTTCCCTTAAAAAATTCTATTAACGAATAAATGTATGTAAAATAATTTATGTTCCTTCAATAAAAATTGACAAATTTTATGTATATTTAATAATGTCTATTGCATTGTATAAATAAATAAAAAAATTGTTTCTCTTTCTATCTACTTATACAAAAATAAAAAAAATTGAAAATAAAAAAGTCTAATTTATTTTTATATGTATATCTTATAATTAAATATTTTACTTAAATATATTAATTTGATAAATGTACCTTTTTAATTAACATTTGTTTTTTTACTAGAAAATTATAAACTATACATCACTTACACAAGACAAATTCATTTTCACTACACATAATAAAATACATTTATATTCCTTCACATATAAAAACACATACAGTAAGTTTCCTACAACTCTTTATATAAAATAAATAAATACACATCAAATAACATATTTGTTATATAAATATTTAATATTAATTATAAATAATTATAAAAATATATTTCTACATAAACAAACATCACCAACTATTCCCAATACATTTAAACAATATTCATTAAATGTGGTAAACTTAAACAATATATAATTTACTCTTCCCACTACACTTAAAATTTAGTAATAAAACATACAAAACATTAACCATATATAATTTACTATTCCCAATACAGTATACATTAAATAATAAAAACTACTTTACATTGAACAAATTAAAATTACTATTCCCACTGCACTAATTAGTAATTCAGAGAAGTTGCTGGACACTAAACATATAACAATTACTATTCCCACTGCAGTAAGTATTAATTCAGGGAAGATGCTGGACACTAAACATATAAAATTACTATTCCCACTCCAATAAAAATTAAATCAGGGAAGGTGCTGGACACTAAACATATAAAATTACTATTCCCACTCCAATAAAAATTTAAGTCAGGGAAGGTGCTGGACATTAAACATATATAAATTACTATTCCCACTTCTGTCAGTATTAACTCAGGGAAGGTGCTGGACATTAAACATATATAAATTACTATTCCCACTCCAGTGAGTATTAAGTCAGGGAAGATGCTGGACACTAAACATATAAAATTACTATTCCCACTTCAGTCAAAATTAAGTCAGGGAAGGTGCTGGACATTAAACATATATAAATTACTATTCCCACTCCAGTAAGTATTAACTCAAGGAAGGTGCTGGACATTAAACATATATAAATTACTATTCCCACTCCAGTAAATATTAACTCAGGGAAGGTACTGGACACTAAACATATAAAATTACTATTCCCACTCCAGTCAAAATTAAGTCAGGGAATATGCTGGACACTAAACATATAAAATTACTATTCCCACTTCAGTCAAAATTAAGTCAGGGAAGGTGCTGGACATTAAACATATATAAATTACTATTCCCACTCCAGTAAGTATTAACTCAAGGAAGGTGCTGGACATTAAACATATATAAATTACTATTCCCACTCCAGTAAATATTAACTCAGGGAAGGTGCTGGACACTAAACATATAAAATTACTATTCCCACTTCAGTCAAAATTAAGTCAGGGAAGGTGCTGGACATTAAACATATATAAATTACTATTCCCACTCCAGTAAGTATTAACTCAAGGAAGGTGCTGGACATTAAACATATATAAATTACTATTCCCACTACAGTAAATATTAACTCAGGGAAGGTGCTGGACACTAAACATATAAAATTACTATTCCCACTCCAGTCAAAATTAAGTCAGGGAATATGCTGGACACTAAACATATAAAATTACTATTCCCACTTCAGTCAAAATTAAGTCAGGGAAGGTGCTGGACATTAAACATATATAAATTACTATTCCCACTCCAGTAAGTATTAACTCAAGGAAGGTGCTGGACATTAAACATATATAAATTACTATTCCCACTCCAGTAAATATTAACTCAGGGAAGGTGCTGGACACTAAACATATAAAATTACTATTCCCACTTCAGTCAAAATTAAGTCAGGGAAGGTGCTGGACATTAAACATATATAAATTACTATTCCCACTCCAGTAAGTATTAACTCAAGGAAGGTGCTGGACATTAAACATATATAAATTACTATTCCCACTCCAGTAAATATTAACTCAGGGAAGGTGCTGGACACTAAACATATAAAATTACTATTCCCACTCCAGTGAAAATTAAGTCAGGGAATATGCTGGACACTAAACATATAAAATTACTATTCCCACTTCAGTCAAAATTAAGTCAGGGAAGGTGCTGGACATTAAACACATAAAAATTACTATTCCCACTACAGTAATTATGAAGTCAAGAACACGCTGGACACTAAATATATATGTTTTACAATATTAACAACTTTACCATTTTCCCCTAATAACCCAACATCCCAGTACTAAAAACAACTTACTATTTATATTTATAAATTACTTAAAGGCCCATTACGATACCCGGCGTAAAAAAATCCGCCACGCATGAAAGCGGCAAAAATCCGCCCGCACACACCCTCTGAACACCGACCACGCCATTACGATGACACAAACCGAAAACCGCCATCGGCGGAAAAATCACACAAGATACCGCCCGCCCTCGTCCGAGTCGGAGTCAAACCGCCCGCCACGGACGGAAACACGCACGACAACACAAAACCGCCCGCCCTCACGGCCGACACACCGCACGTGAAATTACGATCGCACCGCCATGAGCGCGGGAAAACTACAAATATACCGCCCGCCAGCGCAAACAACGCCGATGAAAATTGACACGGCAGAAGCCATGGCGGCCACGTCCCTGCACAGAAACCATCCGCTGACAAAAACAATCGCACACAACATGGCCAACAAGTCCACACAGCAAGGCACGCACAAATACACAAGCACAGTACACATCCCGAAAACACCCCCCTGGACAAACAAAAACTACAAAGGCCAGAACACCAGACACAACACACCTGAAAACAACAGACCATGAGGACACACCCACATAGGTAAGTACAAAAGCAGCACTCCCACAGACCACAACCCCTTGCAACATTGCAAACCAGAGAGGAGAGGAGAGGACACAGTGACACAGCAAGGACAGCAGCACACCACTGAAACGCACACATCACAACCACCACCACCACCACCAAACACCGGCACCACAAACCCCCTGCACATTACACAACACACACCGCACCAGCACCACAAACACCATGGCACCACAAAGAATGCCCAAGTTCACGCCCATTGAGCTGACGGTCATGGTCGACGAGATCATCAAGGTGCACCCACAAATCTATGGAAACCTGGTCCAGCACACACCACTAGCCACCAGAAACAGAATGTGGAACCGGATCGTAGACCAGGTCAATGCAGTCGGGACCCTGCCCAGGAACAGAGGAGAAATAAACAAACGGTGGAACGACGTCAAAAGCCTGGTCAAGAAGAAGGAGAGCAAAAACAGAGAACTGGCTGCCCTGACTGGCGGAGGGAATCCCGCGCTTTACAAGACCTTCAAAGCGTGGGAGGAGAAGGTGCGAGTCATCATCCATCCGGAGATCCTCACCGGATTAGCAGGGGGAGTGGAGGCTGGTAAGTACAAACTAATGTATACCAGCACACCGCTATGTACTCACATGCACTACCACCATGCCACAGCTCCCAGGGACAAACACCCCCATGTCCAGTACATTATACACAACACATCACACACACATGCAACAGACACCACCACACACAGCCCAAACCTAACAACTGAAAAATACGTGGGGGCATGTGTACACTCAGCCAGCCACGTAACCACCAACAGGTCCCCAAGTACGCCAGAAGCGCCACAACGAGCACCCCCACACCCATGTGTCCGCCATAGCTGCACTAACCGACAAGTAACAGGTAAGTAGCAGGAACACAAAGTGCAGTGGGTGGGAGGGTGGACAGCTCAAGTACAACACACACCAGGCCCCTAGTCCCACAGCACAGCAAGGAGGAGCATCCCCCACACCCCACACCCACGTGTCAGCCACCGCAGTGCACACCGACAGCCGAAAGGTAGACATCACGGTCCACAGCAATCGGTGTCAGTGGGTGTCCAGCCATCACCACGACCCACAACACCGCCCCCACCCCCACAGACCTGCAACATGGAGCACCCCCCGCTTAGAACCATGTGGCATCCAGTACAGTGCACGCTCGAACAACCTGCAGGTGGGAAACTGGACAGGGCTGGATTACTGGAGGCATGAGGACCGCAACACGACCAACACATGGGACATGTCACGTAGCAGACGAACACGCAGCACCGCTCACTGTCACGAACAAGTGAACAATGTGCACACGGACATGAACCACAGACTCACACCCCACATGACCCATCACAGACACAGCAACACCCAAGGAGCCACGTCTGCATGCACAAGCCACACTGAATACAGTACCACACGGCAGCCACTGTGCAACCCATCACACACAACCGAAACACCATTGAAGTCCTGTCCATGTAGCCCCTACTGCCTGTCAACCACACCCCCCACAACTACGCCTATGTAAGACAAACAACACTAGACGCAACAGAGCGGAACAACATAAATGCACACGAACACCACTGAACCCAACCAACACACAGACACACCATGCACATACAACATACCATCCATCCCATCCGTCAGCCCCAGTCTCATGAAAGGCATGTCATCCGAACAGCTGTCACACATACAGCAGTCACGCTAAGATACATGCCCATGACCAACCATGTGCCAGAAGTCAATGAAGCGCACGCCACACTGTGAGCAACAACACACAACATGGGCCACACACCCCCCCCACGAGCACTGCATTGATGCACATGGCACAGGGCAGCACGCACACCAAGGAGATGGGACAACTGCAATACGTCGGGTGGCACACAACCATCACTCACTCATAACGATGCGTCCAATGCCATGACCAGTAATCACAACAGACAGCAAATATGCAGGGTATTGCAGGCATGCACACACCTCAGACCATGCACTGTCATGCTGCCACAACACATGTCACGTTCGGCACCCATGGCTCACAGCATGTACCCCAAAAGCATATTCCATCCCAAATGCGTTTCTGGGGCATGGACCCCATGTTGCCATATGCGTTCCTAAGCGTTCCTTTTGAACCCCAAATGCAAAGTACAAACCAGACCCAGGATGGGCCAGGAGCCCGCATACACCAGAGTCACAATAAGTAGGAGCACAGCAACACACCCATCGGCATGGCCATTCCGTCCCATGCCACATGTGCACAGCACACAGTCCCATTGCCAAGCACACACAACTACAAATGCTACAGCCACACACACGCCTCCGGGAAACCCATGTACGAGATTGCACGAACTGTGAATGTCAGACGACCAATACATACTTCGCCAGGTGCAACACAACAACAAATCTCATTCTCCCCACAGGTGACGAACTGCTGGATGCTGGGGATGGAGACAGCAGCCAGCACAGCCAGCCTGCAAGCCCCCAACAAGGACACACGGATGTGGAGGATCTGTCCTCCTCCTCGGACACGGACCACCCAGCAGGCCCATCTGGTGTGGCAGGGCCCAGCCGCTCCCCAGGCCCCCACCTACCCACCAACCCATCATCCAGGGCTGTTGTACATTCACAGCCCCCTGCAGCCACTGTCGTTGCGGCCACTCCCACTGTCGTTGCGGCCACACCCACGATCATTGCGGCCACACCCACGATCATTGCGGCCACACCCACGGTCATTGCGGCCACACCCACGGTCATTGCGGCCTCTACCACTGCCGCAACCGCTACCACGTCTTCGCTGGCCCCAGCACCAGCGCAGGTGGTGGCCCGGCCGACTGGACCCACCCTGGGAGCCAGGGCGACGACCGTGGTGAGCAATGTGGACAGTGGGCAGGCCGGTGGCAGCAGGACTGGAAGGAGGAGCAGGGTCAGGGAAACGCCAGTCTCCCCTGGGAGCCATGCCCTGCCTCAAATTGCCAGAGTCCTTGGGGCCTATGAGGAGGCCCAAGGACAGTGGACCAGGTCTGCTTCCGACACGCGGGAGGTCCTGGGGGTGTTGAGGTCCATGGACGCCCATATGGGCCAGTTCGTGTCCCGTATGGACCAACTCGTGGACCTCATGGGCCAGCTGGTGGTGGCGGTGAGGTCACAGGCAAGGCCAGCAACACCACCTCCGCCACCACCTGCCAGGGCGCAGGGTCGAGCAGCAGTGTCCAGTTCCCCTGCGTCCACAGCCAGTGAGCACACCTCAAACACCAGCAGGTCGCAAGCAGGCACCCCCCTCGCAAACGTGGAAGGGGCCGTCCGAAGTGGAAACAGATCTCCCGGGAGGACTTCGCACGCTCCAGACGCAAGTGAGGCAGCCAGCCAGCCTTCCTTGACCACCCACTGCATTGACTTGGACTACGATCCCACTCCACACAGCCATCTGGATGGCATGTGTGTGTTGGACTATGGACATAGAACCAGTGGGTACACCCTGAGCATCACGCAGCCATGACCGACAGCTCATTGTCACTGCACGCACCACTTTTGTCATCACCTTACACACAATCACATGTCACAGTTTGAAATAAATGCACCTCTTCCACAAACTGCTGTCTGTGCCCTGTGTTTTAATTGTACGGAATACAACGGCCACCTTGAGCGGAACGGCACCTGATGCGTGGCATGGCAATGGAACCGGAGGGCCTGTAGGGACCTAGGGGTGGGAGACAGAACAGGAGCACATTCAATGAGTGTGTCACACACCCATCACACAGTACATGTCAACAACTACAAGCAATGTACACACATCGCACAGAGCAATAGGGCACAATGCCACAGCCACCAACAGTGGCATACTAACCTGGCCATGGAGCGTTGACACACAGCACGCAGTGAACAAAAGGCCACCCTGACACAGCACACACACACCTGCACAGATACAGCCACATCAGCCGTCGTACATGGACACTCACCGTCAAGTGAAGTAGCGGGCGATGAGCTGCTGACGCACATTCCCAGCTTCATCCTCTCCGCTGTCCTCCTCACTCGAGCTGTCCTGGTCTGCGGGCTGGGGCCCTGGTTGATCTCCGTCATCCACGATGAGGGGGATCTGCTTCCGAATGGCCAGATTGTGCAGCATGCAGCACGCCACCACTATCTGGCACACCTTCTGTGGGGAGTACGCCAGCGCACCCCCGGTGCGGTCCAGGCACCTGAACCTGGACTTGAGGAGGCCAAAGGTACGCTCGACCACACGTCTGGTCCTCCCATGTGCCTCATTGTAGCGAACGTCTGCTGGGGTGCGAGGATTTCTCAATGGACTGAGCAGCCATGCCCCATTCGGGTACGCAGAGTCACCTGGGTGTGAGGGACACAGAGAACCGTTGCTATTCCAACTGGACAGGGGACAGCATCGCACAGCCAGCACGCTACACCACTCCACATACTCACCGACAATACAGCCACGATCCTGTTGCAGATTGGACATCAGTCGTGGCAAGATGCTGTTGCGCATTATGTGTGCGTCATGGGCCGAGCCTGGGAACTTTGCACACACGTGGGTTATCACCATGTCCGCAAGGCACACCACTTGCACATTCAGGGAGTGCGTGTGCTTCCTGTTGCGGTACAGGTGCTCAGTGGCCTGTGGTGGAACAAGGCCAACATGTGTGCAATCAATGGCACCAACGACGTGTGGGATCCTGCCAAGGGCATAGAATGCACCCTTCACTGCCGCCAATTCACGAGCCCTGGGGAATCTGATGTACCTGTTTCGGTACAGCATCATGGCTGCCAGTACATCCCTCAGCACCTTGCTGAACATGGGCTGGGACATCCCTCCTCCACTGCCCACTGTGTGCTGGAATGACCCAGTGGCGAAGAAATGCATGGCGGCCATCACCTTAGCCGTGGGGGTGAATGCTGTCGGATACACCCTGCGGGGACGGAGATGGGGTTCCAACATGGCACACAGTCGATGCAGGGTTGGCCTGTCCAGCCGAAACTTCCTTATGACCTCAGTATCGTCCATGTCCGCCAGCAATTGGTATGGGCGGTCAATGTTCGGTCTCCGCCTAGGGAAGATGGCAGTGGACACATGTCAAAGCAACACAACACATAGCAATTTCGCATTCACATCACTGACATGACTGAGCAAGCACATGAGTCACAGCCCAGCTGTCAAGCAGGGACGGCACGGCCACAATACACTTACACAGGTCTCCCACCAATGGCAATGGCTAGTGATACAAACCACTGCCATGAGCATGCACATGGGGATCTAGGCCCCAATGACTTGCGGGGCGTGCTGATGGGGACTGACTGCATATTCGTCAAGCGGCAACGCCACGGCAACATGAATGTCTGCTGAGCATGGCACTGCTTCCGAGGCTGGATGAGTATGGCACACGACGACGACGATGTGGGCACAGGCTGAGCGGCCAAAACAAGTGGGACCTGTGGCACGAGGGGATATGAGACAGTAGTAGGTGTCAGCACTGCACCCTATGTACAGCACTGTACGGATCACACCTCCCGAAACATTGACAGGTGTCCACATTGACAGCCCCATGCCAAAACGGCTGTGTGCTTGCAGACACACGTCACAGGTGAGAGGTTACATTGCACGTGCCAGGTGGCAGACGTACATAGTGGGAGCTGGCATGTGTGTGCATGTGTCTCCTGTTCAGGATCCACCAGATGGGCGCTGACTCTGTACTGACCATTGGACACAGCATGTTTCGTGGAAGGCTTGTGTGTGTGGGATGGTGGCACTGGATGTGCCTCCGTTGGGTGGGGGGCCATGCACAGGGCGGGTACGTCGATGATTGCGCATTGTTGGTCACGGTGGGTGCACCCACTCAGATGTGTTGCCCTGTGTTCAATTCCTATGTCCGCATGATGATGGACTGTAGATGTGGGCAGACTACACATTGGTCGATGTGCTGTCTATATGCATGTGCCTTCACACCAGGCACAGCTGCCCCTGCACATGTGACCCCTGCTGGACTCGCTGCTGGGTCTGTGGAGCTGATGCACCTTCTGTGCGTGGGGCGGACAGCTCTCCTCACTTCCCTCATTGCGCATGTCATGACTTTGCCGCAGGTGACATGGATCATGGAGGGCCCACATGTACGCGTGGGTAGGCTACACATGATTGTTCACTGGTCGCCACCCCCAGTCAGTGTTTCGAATGGGAAGGTTGTTGTGCTGGTGGTATTTTCGATGTGGCGGATGGGCGGGCCTAGGTGCGGGCTTACATTCCGGACATGGGGGGTAGTTGGATTGGCGACTAGTTGCAGTACACACGGGACACGTCTCTTCCTGTCCACATCTGGGTCATCCCTTGTACTCACTGACAGTGATACAGTCATCTTCGCCCCAGCCCTCATGTCCTCCCCTCGCTCCCCCAATATGCATGTGCACCTGCGAGGCTAGCGCTTGCACAGGCAGCCCCAAGCTCGCACCAGAGAGGGCAAGGAGTGTATGTGTGGGTCCAGTTGCACGAGTGGGCTGTCTCAGGGTATGATGTGTGGCGGGACGCCGTCCACCTGCGTGGTGCCCCAAATGGAGACCCGGCCTGCATGGACTATGCATCACAGTCTTCGCCTTCCGGATCCGCCACCTGCGACACCCAGAGGCTGTGGCTGCCCTTGCGGCCAGGCCGCGTCCGTCTGTAGCTGATGGCCCACACATTCACTCTTTGGCCTCTCTGGGGAGGGCTCGGGGGTGGTGGCGCACGCGCTTGCACTTTGTCGCAATGGCATGTGGCGTGGTTGGAATAATGGGCAATGGATGGGATGGTGCGAGCCACCTCCCGTGACGTCAGTGCTGCTCGTGCTGTGGTGCGTCCCCCCTACACTTCCATTTGACTTGTGCCATGCTACACATTGAGGTTCTATTGCCTGCGTGATATGACCAGGAGGAGCGCGAGGAGACCTCTCACACACCATGCTCCACTGCCATCCCGTGCCCTGTATCGCCTGTGCGGATTGACTATGTTGGGGTTACACCTGGTCGACTGGGGCTGTGTGTGCCTTGTCAAGGGGCATGGCGGGCGCACAACAGGATCCAGCTTGTCCACAGAGGGTGGGCTGACGTGTGCGCCTGGTACCGCATTGTTCGTGTGCCCGGCTGCTGTGCACACACGTGTTCACTTCCCCCCGACAGGTGTCCTCTCACAATGCCCAGGGAAGCGGTGGTGTACTGTTCATGACCCCTCCCAACACGGCGTGCTCCAACTTGGCATGTGCGCATCTACCCGTCACACCCACCCACCTGAGCACTGCGTCCATACGACTTCACACGACACATGTGTGTCTTCCACAGTTGTGCTACTCATTTGCGTTGACATCCAATGCCAGTGGACTACATGGTCATGTCACGACTGCCGTGTACTTCACATACTCTCATCCTCTCTCATTCGTACTTGTGTATTGAATCAGCGGAGACAGTTTTGGTTTCAAACATTATATTGAGTCTTCTGTCCTCTGTGATGCAGTATAGTGGACACTACTGGCAGCGGAATACATGTTGAGGATATACTGAGCATGATTACAAATGGGATAGGGTGTAGGGTTACATGTGATTAGCTGTTGCATGTGGGATGTGGGCTTCAGAGTTACATCTGCTTGGCCAAGGCTGTGCTAATGTACATTTACGTATAGCTGCGGAGCTGCGGACTTTGACACAGACGGTATACAAGTAGCCTACCAGACCGCTTGGCATCATGGGCACAGTCCATCTCAGTTCCATGTGACAGGTTTGCTGCGGTTGTTCCTCATGCACGCGTGCATGTGAGATGACATCAGGGCATGGGCTTGCGTGCATGCAGCGGCGTGCCACTTGTTGTTGCAATGTGGTGGCTACTGGACATGTCACAGTCACTGGGGTCGTGTTGTTGTTGTATGCACTTGTCGTCCATGCAAAGGTCCTGGTATGGGATTCCCGGGGCGGGGGTGGGAGGGGTGCAGCACCCACATACTCCAGGCGACCTATTCATGTCCACTGAGCGGTGTGTGTGTCCATGGGCGCTGGATCCATGTCGTGTCCTGGTTGTTCGTGCAGTTCCGTCCATGTGGGTGCGATACACAGACCCCATGCCACTGCCTCCCACGATGCATGCGGTGTTCCTGGATGTGATGGGGAACAGTGTGCATGTCCCGGTCATATCCGATGTCATGGCGATGTCGTTGATGGTGTGGTAACAGTTGCCGGTCGTTTGGTATGGCTGTTGTGGTGGTGACTGGCCAGTCCGTGCGGAAGCTAAGCATGGGTGCGGGGTTGGACATCATAGGTCAATTGGGGGACTTGCGTCGGGGTCCGACGAATTGACAGGTTGTCAGGTATGCGATGCCGTCCAGCAGGGCTTCCATGTCATTGGTGGTATACATGTTTGCCAGCCAATGTAGCGGATGGTGGCTGTCAAGGTGTTGTTCGTAAGTTGTCCCTTGGAGGAGCATGATGGGGCATGCTGGGTGACATTCGATGTAGCTGTGCTCGATGATCCGTCGTGTGGAGGCACAGTGGTCCCATTGCAGTGCGGGTGCGATGTTGCAGCCACATACGCCATGCCCCCATAGGCAGAGCAGACCCTGTTGTGTGCGTCCAGAGGGTGGAATAGTGGTAGCAGGTCCGCCCTTGGACATGCCGGGTTGGAGAGACACAACTCCACAGGATGGTGGAAGGGACACCTCCGACAGTAGAAGACGGGTATGACGCAGCTGAACAATGCGATGCGGTAAGTCAGTCGGTAACTTACGTTCAGCAGGGACAGGGGTTCGCATCCCAATATCTGTATCAGGTTGTGTTTGTACAGCTTGACCTGTCCGGCGTAGTTGGGTAGGTGTGTTGAGAGTGCCATTTTGCAGCGGTGCGTTGTGGTGGCGTGCTCCGGCTGTGTGTGCAGTCTGCAATGTGCACGCTCCGAGGTTGCTGTGAGCTCTGTGTAGTCGTAGGGAGACAGGACTTGTGTTCTGTTGGCTTGTGCGGAGGACACGGGCCCTCATCCCACATGCTTCTCAGACTGTTCAAGGTCAGTGATGTGTGACTCCTTCCAGATAACTTGCATGGGGCCGACATGGGGGAGTGTTTTCTTTTTTCTTTCCCGTCCGTAGTGTTCTTCGGTGATATGCGCTATCTGCCCTGTGGTCGGTCTCCTCTGCATGCCTGTGTTGGTCTTTTTTTGGACAATGGCTGTATTCACCGGCTTCTTTCGTAGGGCTGTGGTTTCGGAGTTGGAATGGAAGGTCATTCAGTGCTGTCTGCTCTCCCTTGTGTGGGCGGCAGGCTGCCTTTCCGCTCTGCGTTGGGCCTTGTGTGTGGATGTTATTCTTGGGCCACCTGTTGTCGGTCCCCGGGCTCTTTGGTGTTCCGTTTTGTATGTCTTGTTCATGTGTGCAGGGTGGTATGGGTGTTTCAGTGTGGTACTGGCGTTCCTCTTCCCGAAGGGGCCCTGCTTCTCCTGGTTGGTGTTGCCGCCGCTGTGTGCTTCGCCATGTTTGTTACACTGGGGTGTGTCCTGCTGTTGCGTGACTTCACTGACATGTGTGCGTCGGTTGTGTGACGTTGGGTGTTGACCGTGAATTGGGCGTTGGGGACATGTCTGTGGCAGGCCTGTCACGTGTCATGTGCGTTCGGGGTGGGGCTGGTGTGTGTGCTGCTTGGTTGTGTCCCTGTGTCTGTGTGCGACGCATGCATGGCGCTGCGGTTGGCCTCTGCGTTGTGCGCATGTGTGGCAGCGTCATCGCCGCTTTGGGGCCGTGACGGGGTCGTTGGTTCCTAGTCCCAGGTGGTGTGTACACATGTGTTACGAGATGTTACAATTTGGCCTGTGTGTCATATGTGGATGCAATGGTGGATGTGTCGTGTACACGCGGGGGTGGGGGGTTGTCCGCTTTTTCCGCCCTTGCACTGTGTGCGCTGTTTGCGTGCACTTGTTGTGTGTGTGCCTACCTGCGTCTTCGCGGTACGTTGCGTCCTTGGTGGTGCATCAGATAGAGCATAGGGAGGGCCTGCAGTGCTGGATTCATGCTCGGGGGAGCCGCTTCTTCGGTGTCCGTGCTCGGCGTTCGTGTTACCGCTTCGGTTTGACGTACGGTGTCTCTTAGCCGTGGGATCCGTTTGTTTGCGGCATCGTAATTTGTACGCCGGGCGGTACGTGTTTCGTCGGACGGTGTGTGTCAATTGGGCTGCGCTGCTACGTGTACGGGCGCACTTTGATGGCGGACGGTGTCGCTGGCTTGCCGGCGGTGTTTGGCTGACTTTTCGCATCGTAATCGGGCGGGCGTGTGGACTGCTGCGTGCGGACGGTAACTGGTGGTTTTTGCATCCGCCAGCACGGCGGTAGTGCTTCCGCCCGACATCGTAATGGGCCCCTTTATTTCTTCTAATTATTTGCAATTTTTTAAATTTCTACTTAATAAATATTTTTAAAATATTATTTAAATAACACTTCCCACCCTTATCCCCTAATAACAAAACATCCCCTCCTAAAACAAAACATATATTTTAACTTTTTAATATAAATTTCGTTTTTTAAATTATTTTCTAATTTCTAAAATTTTTAAATTCATATCTAAATTTACACTGATATCTTTAAAATACTCCACACCCTTATCCCCTAATGACCCAACATCCCACTACTAAAATAAAAAATATATTTTAAATTTTTAATATAAATTTCGTTTTTTAAATTAATTTCGAATTTCTAAAATTTTTAAATTAATATCTAAATTTAAACTAATATTTTTTATATACTCCCCACCCTTATCCCCTAATAACCCAACATCCCGCTCCTAAAAGAAAACATATATTTTACATATTTAATATAAATTTGGTTTTTTTAATTAATTTCGAATTTCTAAAAATTTTAAATTAATATCTAAATTTACACTAATATTTTTTAAATACTTCCCACCCTTATACCCTAATAACCCAACATCTCACTACTAAAAGAAAACATATATTTTACATTTTTAATATAAATTTCGTTTTTTAAATTAATTTCGAATTTCTATAAATTTTCTATTTAAATATAAATTTACACTAATATTTTTAAATTACTCCCCACCCTTATCCCCTAATAACCCAACATCCCGCTCCTAAAAAAAACATATATTTTACACTTTTAATATAAATTTCATTTTTTAAATTAATTTCTAATTTCTAAAAATTTAAAATTAATATCTAAATTTACACTAATATTTTTAAAATACTCCCCACCCTTTACCCCTAATAACTAAACATCCCGCTCCTAAAACATATGTTACAATTTTTTTTTATACATGTTCACACTAATATTAAAACATTTTTAATAATACAAAATTAATAACAATACATAATATTTAATTATTGACTAAAAATTAATATTTTACAGTTTCTATATTTTTTTCGATATTTTTTACAATACTAACACTTCGATATTATCTACTTACGATATTACTTATTCGATATTTTGTACTTCGATATTTTTTAAAGAAATAAAATAACGATATTTTTGATTGCGATATTCATGTATTCGATATTATCTAACATTCGATATTACAACTTCGATATTACTACAATTCGATATTTATCATTCGATATAATGTCTATTCACCAACCTCAACACCTCTAAAAAAGCTTTAGTTCCCAACACTTAGGGGCCGATTCCGATTCGGGCCGGAAATCTCACCGACCGAGCCGGACCCGGAGAGATTTCCGACCGAATCGGACCCGTGCAGTCCGACCGAACGAGTACGATGCGCACGTATGCCATCGGATTCGAGTCGGTCGGACTCCCATTGAAGTCAATGGGAGCCTGTCGTACAACGCGTACGCGGGCTCCCATTTACTCAATGGGTGCGATGCGGACAAGTGCGCCCCCTACAGCGTGTACGCGGCGAAGCGATTCGCGCCGTACACGCACAGGTAGGGGGGACCCATGGGTCCCCCCTGTGTGCGACTCGCGCGGCTACGCGTACAGGGGGGTCCGACACGGACCCCCAAAGTACGGCTCCGACAGCTCTTTCGAGCCGGAGTGCGCGGCTCGGTCGGACTGCTCGCGGCGCGCATCGTACTTACCCGGCCGGGGAACGTCTCCATTGCGCGGTGCGAGTCGTGTCCGAGCGAGTTGGTTGGTGCGGTTCGACCCGGGATCGAGTCGGTCGGAGCGGTCGGGACGCCCGGACGAGTCGGTCGGCGAATACGCATCGTACTCGCTCACCCGGACGCGCGTACGGATCGGTCGGGAAATAGGGCTCCGAATCGGATCCGGTTAAGCCGAATCCGATTCGGAGCCCTACCGGCCGAGATCGGAATCGGCCCCTCAATCTCAGAAAGTGAGCCACAAGAGGAGCAAAAAAATCTCTAATGGCTGCCCACTTCAGTATCAATATACAAATCAACCAATCTTTGTCAAAGCCATACTGCAGCAAATGTAAAATGACCTACTGAAGTCATAAATTGGAGATAGATTTAGATTGTCACACCATTTTGAAAATGATGGCCAATGATGACAATATGACTTGTGAGTAGGTCCCCTCCTTGAGGCTTATATAGAGTTAGTAACTGAAAGGAAAATACCCAACTTCCTAAGCTCCTCCATCTCAACTTCCAAGCTGTCAACCTCACCGCTGAAAAGATGACAAAGATAACAGGGGTGGAGTAGTCAGTGGTTATGGTTGCAGAGGAAGAAATCATAACTGATCCAACATCTTCTTCCCTAGGATTGGAAACCAATGTGTCCTAGGACAATGTGGACACACTAGAATTACCTTCCTTCATCCCTCTGAATATTTGCCGCTAGGCGAGGACTAGAGGAATGGAAGAAACTCATACAACATGGACTTTGGCCATGGACATGTTAGTGCATCTGTAACATAGCTAGAAGGTCCTGAAATCTCAAAACAAATTGAGGAAGAAGAGTACTGTGACGATCTGCAAATTGCTCTACTTCTGAGACACCAAACTTTAAACAATCTTCTGAAACTCCTGAACTGATATTCTTGAATCATGAGAGGAGAGAAATATCTTGTTCACAGTGTCTGCTGCCATATTGCTCTACCCTTGTATATGTATTGCCCTAAGAGATGACACATTCTGTTCTGCCCAATTCACAATGGTTTGAACCAACTGGTTGAGAAATGATGAGCATGTGTCTAACTGCTTGTTCAGGTCTGACATGGCTACTGAAATGTATGTCTTCATCTGAAACCTGACTTTCCCTCTCAAAGACTTGAGTAGCCCTCCAGTCTGAATCATAATGGGCAGATTTACGCAGAACAGCAACAAATGCTCCCTCAGGATGTGCCTGCATGCCACCACAGGAACACAGTATCAACATTTCATATACAAAAACGAATTTCGGGGGGCAAAATGAAAATTTATGTCTAATAAATTTGTTGTCCAAGTATAAAACGGCCAACATGTGTTCCAGAATAAAAATCGCTTCATTGGGACCTATTTAACAACTCCAGTAGATCACTAAAAGACAAAATGAAGAAAAGTATCTCCAATCAAAACATATACAATATTCAATAAATTGATGGATAGTCGTACATAGTAGAAGAGACAAAAGCAGTTCTCACTTCCTCAACAATATATAAATATCATTCCTAAGTACCCATCTAAAAGTTAAACAGTGCAATATATACAGTCATAGCACAGGAAAGTTGATCAATTCATCTAGACTGCTAAAAAGACCAAGCACAAAGTTGAAAAGCAAAATAATTCTCTCTTATCTGGGATACATATAATAATATACCTAACAACAAATCCAGACATCTTAATTTTTCTTTTAGAATGTTCTTTCCATTAATTCAAATATCACAGTATGAGTCACAGTTAAATATAAATGAACAAACAGCACATTAGTATATACATAATACTCAAATATACTTCCTCTAAAGACGTGTGTAGGTATAAACTTGCCATGGTTAAGAACCATAGTACATCCAATATAACATTGTAAAGTCTATCAAATATAACTCAAATACATCACTATGTATGATACAATGATTAGCTCAGCTTGTATTTTCAAAGACTTTCCTATTTGTAGGGAAATACTCAAGTTTCAAGTTAAAGGTAGCTTAGTAAAAAAAAAAAAACAGAACACCATAGAAATAGTAACCAAAATTTGTCTAAGTGCTGAATAGAAGAAATTTGCCTAACTACTAACGCTACACCATTTCCCCATGAGACCGCTCCTCACCTAGCATAACGAGAAGAGTATCAACATAGTGCTGTGCCGTGATCAGTGTATCAGCAAAGGATACCTTACAAAATGGCCACTTTATATAGTCTGACACTGCTAAAATGGAGGTCAGCACGTGCATATCGGCATCCTACCAATTTATGGTAGAGAAAAGGGACTCTATGTACCCACACAGCTTTAAATCATGCAAAAAAGAAGGTATATAGCTGTATAAATGTAAGAAACGTAAGAATGACAACATTTAAGCACAAGTCAGAAAAAAGGGGGGAGGAAGAGGGACAAGGCTAGGTCCACCCTCCTAATGCAATAGTAGACCTACAAATCCGGTGTGACCGGATAAGGACCTAGCTGGGATGTAGACTTTCACTCAGTATGAGCTTGAAAATCTTAAGGAAGGAAAACTTTCCTTTCTTGAGTCCCCTCACTCACCAGGGTTTCCCCACGGTGACATGCTTCATCATTGGGGCCATCTCAACCCGCTGCGGGCTGAGGCATGCTACGACTTGCGATGAGACGTAGGAGCACTAATCGTGAGGAGCTATGTGTAGTGCAGTGGTGTGGTGGAGTGGAGTGTATTAAAAAGTACCTAACTAGTGGGCAGAAAAAACTTTATTCGGGCTCCTAGTTGGTCTATTAAAACCGGGGTGAGTCTCTAATGGGCCTATCCAAATGCGTTAGGGGTCCCTAGTAGACGTCAACATGTTTCGAGCTTCCCCACAGCTCTTCTTCAGGACAACACAGGGTCCCGCCCTGTGTGTACCACTCCAAAGTGATCTACAGTGAGATAAGTGAAAAACCTAAACGCTGCAAAATAAAGCAGGTGTTAGTAATACATACGGTACACAATTGTCACGTAGTATAGGTACATAATAGTCCCGTAGTATCTGTAAAAAGAATAAAGAAAGTACAATGGTTAAGGTAACCCAGCCCCCTCTTGGGGGTGGGTGGAATGAGGCGTAATACCCAAGGGCTCCTTGCGATGCGTGCTTTCATTCTGCCAAAATGTGATTAACTATGCAGAGCTGCGAAATAACCTGCTAGCCTAAAGTTATGGTGGAATTTAGGCATGTTAAAGAAAAAAGGTTAAAAAATGCACCTGGTAACTACACCGTGGACATGACAAACATATAGACAGAACATGTAACGTAAAACATGAACAACATACTGTATATTAAGCAACAATGTGCCTCATGGTCTCAATCGGGGTGAGAGGGTTCCGTCTGGAACTCTAGAAAAACGGAGGAGAAACGTTGTCATTTGCCGTTTTTCGATCGAGGATCGTGTTGGGGTCGAAAGATGCAAAAGAAAACCAAACGCGCCGAGGGCAGGCCCAGCAGTGTGCTCGGTTTCCGTATACAGCCTGTAATGCAAATCCACTTACTTGTGTGATATCCTCTCGGTCAGTAGACCTAGTGATCCTCCCTCGATACCGCATATTGGCGTCTCTCGCTGGGGAGCTGGGTTAAAAGGAAGTGTTTCCGTCTAGTCATACTAGGATGACTAGAACGCAAACCTTCCCAAAATGGCCGCCCAGTATCGTGCTAATGGCGTAGCCCTGTTGGGAATGAAAAATATGCTTGCTTCATATGTGGAGAAGGGGCTAATGTACGTGCTATAAGGTAATACAAATACAGAGACACAAAACAGTGGTTAGACAAGTGGTGTATTGGTCGTTAGCAGTGTGCAGCCAAACATGCGGTTGTAGATGATCGTGATAGGCTGAGTGCGCTACTCTACACTGCGTGATTCGTTTTCACGGGGTATACTTCAATGTTGCAGGATTGCTGCCAATGGTGGACGTTGGCTGGCATGCGTAGGAATCAATTAAGGTTAATCCCCTTAGAGGTGCTCAATTAATGGATCGGCCTCTGATGGTGGTGGATGAGGGAATGATGTGTTGGGCATAACAGTGTGCCGTAAGACATGCGGTTAGCCAAGCGATCCTTTAATGCCTAGGAGGATAGTGTGGTGGTTAATGTGTATTGCGTGTAATAACACGGAGCTGATAGTACCCAATCAAATAATGGTTTTTGACCGGGGGTATATGCCGCACATCCTGCGGTTTGTCAGTAAATACATGAATGGTATGTGTTATAACACAGGTTAATCTGTTAGGTGTCTCATCATCAGCTAGGGAATTCTGTGTTAGAGTGGATGTATTGGGCAAACACTGAGATCCTAAAGTGTGAGTCATTGGGTGAATTGGCCCCACGCCTCATTCCACCCACCCCCAAGAGGGGGCTGGGTTACCTTAACCATTGTTCTTTCTTTATTCTTTTTACAGATACTACGGGACTATTATGTACCTATACTACGTGACAATTGTGTACCGTATGTATTACTAACACCTGCTTTATTTTGCAGCGTTTAGGTTTTTCACTTATCTCACTGTAGATCACTTTGGAGTGGTACACACAGGGCGGGACCCTGTGTTGTCCTGAAGAAGAGCTGTGGGGAAGCTCGAAACATGTTGACGTCTACTAGGGACCCCTAACGCATTTGGATAGGCCCACTAGAGACTCACCCCGGTTTTAATAGACCAACTAGGAGCCCGAATAAAGTTTTTTCTGCCCACTAGTTAGGTACTTTTAATACACTCCACTCCACCACACCACTGCACTACACATAGCTCCTCACGATTAGTGCTCCTATGTCTCATCGCAAGTCGTAGCACGCCTCAGCCCGCAGCGGGTTGAGATGGCCCCAATGATGAAGCATGTCACCGTGGGGAAACCCTGGTGAGTGAGGGGACTCAAGAAAGGAAAGTTTTCCTTCCTTAAGATTTTCAAGCTCGTACTGAGTGAAAGTCTACATCCCAGCTTGGTCTTTATCCGGTCACACCGGATTTGTAGGTCTAACATTTAAGCACAAACACCTTAAATCAGTAGACCTTCATGACACATAATACATAAGGAGTTCAAATATAACATCAGTTAATAATTCATATTCAAAAAGTAAAATGAAAACAAAGCAAGGGCCAGTTTTGAACCTACATCATCATTCATCGAATTAGACTTATTTAACCATTACTCAAGTCTTTGAGTTACTGCTTAAGTATAATTCTATGAGGTGAGTAAGAAGGTTCCCAAAGATCAATGTAGCTATATCCATGCAATCAACTCAGCTGCAGAAAACTTATTGGTAGACCAGTAAAAAAAAGGTAAAAGAAACCATACTAATTAATCACATCCCACCAAAGATATATAGGTAGATAATATACCAATCAAAATATAACAGTACAGATCTCAAGAAATACTATTCACAGAAAGAATAGCTACAGATAGTCTTGATCCCTTTAGCGCTACAACTATAATGAACAGAATACATTATTGCTGCTAGCTACATTGGCTAAATATGTAACAAGCTTATATAACATGTGCCTATCAATCATGGCAATTCCATTTTTTTAATTTCAAAATCATTTGTATTGACATTTTTATAGGATAAGAATTATGGACATGGTACAGACGGAAAGCTGCTTGGTGGAGTTTAAAAAATGAAGTAGAATACATCAGCATTTACTTTGACGTAGTAGCATCATGAGATCAAAGTGCCATAATACAGCACATAATGCAATGGTATTAATACAAGGTACCTTATGGCTTATATATTGGAGGAGAGAGAGAAGTGCTATGAGGGTATGGTACATTAAAGACTAGTTGGAAGACCCCATGGCATTATCGATGTGTTGAGAGGAAGAGAGATGGAGAAGTGAGAGGACATATAGGAGGAAGACAGCAAGGAAGCAAGGAGGAGATAGATGAAGTAATGGGGGATATGGGGGAGGCTGAAGGGATGGATGAGGGGTAGGAGAGGGGGTATCTGAGGTAGGAGGTAAGGGAGAGAATGGCATCTAAGGTGGAGTCATATTGGTGATGAAGGCGTCCAATTTAGACCATATTTTTGTTTTTCCTTTGATGGGGGTTTTAGGTAAGTGTCTAGAGAGTTATCTGCTCCCCTATTTCATTGAACCCATTTCCACCAGGTGTGGGGCAAAAGATTGAAGATGTCTTTCCATTCAGATAGAATGGCTTTAAGGCCGGTGGAGGCACATATATCCCAAAAAATGTGATCTTCTTTGCCCAGCCTAGAGTTTGTTGTCAGAGGTGAGGATGTCAAGAGCAATGGAGGTCAAATTTGGGGTTCAGTTTATTTGTAGAATTTGCTAGATGGTTATGCTGAGTTCCGACCAGAATTTCTTAAAGAAGGCACACTCGTGTATCATGTGTTGTAGGTCACCTGACTTTCTCGCAGCTCCAGCAAGTGTCAGAGTCACAAGCCTAATTTACAAAATTTAGCGGGGTTCCAGTGGGCCATATAAGCAGTACAGAATCTACATTGTGCGGGGAGTGTATCATCTTGTTGGAAGTGAATTTAACCCACGTGGAAGGCCAATTTAGTGTTATTATGTGTATTTTTTGTATCGTATAAGAGTGACTGCTATTTGTTTTTTTATTGTTTAGTTAGAGAGGAAGTTGTGGGAGTGAGGATAGAGTATATTTTGGAAGCTATGTGCCCACCTTTAGCTAAGGTCCTCATTGTGTTGGGGAGATCAGGAGGTCCAGGGGGTTTATGTCTGGACACTATGGCTTTAGTTTTTAGAAAGTGGTAAAACTCTATGCCTTCGAGTTCAAGTTTGCATTTGAGGTGAGAGAAGGGTATTGGTTTAGAGGGAGTTCCCAGGTCTCCTACTAGCAGGATGCCTTTTTGTGCCCATTTCTTTAGCAAAGTGTCTTGCCTACTGATGTCAAGTAATCATTATGCCACAGTGAGGCAAGGAGGAAGAAGCACATTTTGTTGGGGAGTCTGTTATCAATTTTACGAAGGACCTGTGCTGTATTGGAGGGAATGATTGAAGAATGTTAAGTTTTTATTTTCTTAGTGGTAATGAGTGAAATAGGGGAGAGTGGTCTAGCAAGATTATTTTCAATGTCAAGCCAGGACGGAGGATTGGGATTAGGTGGGGAAACTCAGAAACATCCTTGTCTCGCCAAGAATGCATTTTGGTATCTTCTATTGCCTGGGAGATTTAAACCTCAAAGTTTCTTTTGGAGCCTAGGTTTCTTTAGAGCAATTCTTGTTATTTTAGATTTCCATAGAAACTCTGCAAGTATTATACCTACTCTGGCAAAGAAAGTGGCCTGTAGGTACATTGTAGACATGCTAATCAAAAGTTATTATGGGGCTGACCATCATTTTGTTTGTTTCTATGCATCCCCACCAGGTGATGAATCTGGAGGACCATTTATCTAGAGTGTCTTTAATTTTGTTTAAGGTAGTTGTTTCATTATAATCAATGGATTCTCTGTGGTTTTGGCTGAACCAGATTCCCAGATATTTTATTTTGCCTGAGGCCCATTTAGACCATAATCTCCAATGATTGACCTATTGCAGTGGACGTTTAGAGGTAGGACCTCAGTTCTATCTCTGTTGACGGAGTAACCTCACACTTGGGCATAGTCATTGATGATAGACATGATGTTAGGTAAAGCTTAGTTGGCTTAGATTGTCCGCATAAGCTGTCATTTTTAGTGGGCCTGCAGAAAAGGGGATACCAGGAATAGAAGGGTTCTCTCTAATTTTTATAAGAAGAGGTTCCATGGTTAATAGAAATGGTAGAGGGGAAAGGAGACAGCCTTGTCTGGTGCCTTGTTGTAGGTTGATGGTGTTTGATAATGTTCCGTTAATGTTTATTCTAGATTTGGGTTCTTTGTAAAGGGCAAGAATCATTTTAGGGAAGTTAGGGCCCAGATTGAATGTGATGAGAGTGGCGTTTTGGAAAGACCACAAGACCTTGTCAAAGGCCTTTTCGGCATCTAATGAGATTGCACAGGTGGGGCATTTGAGGTGGTGGTCTGTCTCGATACCGTGACTGAAGAGTCTAACATTGTCTGCTCTGAATCTGCCTTTGATAAATCTGCATTGTTATGGATGGATAATTGTTTTGAGGATGGGTTCCAACCTGAGTGCGAGTATTTTCATGTAGATTTTGCAATCAATGTTTATTAAGGAGATTAAGCAGTTAATTTTGGGGTTGGAAGGGTCTTTACCTTCTTTAGGTATGACAATTATTGTGGCTTCTGCCGCGGTGCCAGTGACCATACTAGTGGAGGAGAAATGGGAAACGAGATCCTCTAAGAGGGTGATAAAGGAAGGTCCCCATGTTTGGTAAAAGGAGGCAGGGAACCCATCTGGGCCTGGTACATTCCTAGCTTTGATTTTTTTAATCAGGGCTGCAATTTCACATCACGCGATGGGTTTCTCGAGTAAGGATTTGCTTTTGTTGTCAATTTTGATGATTGGGATCTTGTTGAGGCACTCTAGGCAAGACTTGTAGGGTGTGTTATTGCTTTTAGGGTAAAGGGTATGATAGAAGCTTTCAAAAGTGGTGAGAATATCCTTCTCTTTAGTGGAGGGTGTGCCGTGTTCATTGGTAATGGAGGTTATCCTGGGTCGATGGTAAGTTTGTTTTAGGTAAGAGGCTAGTAATCTTCCAGCTTTATTCTGACCACAAAGATTGATACCGTTTATGTCTTTGGACAATTGTGTATGCTTTGTTGCTTAGGGGCCCATTACGATGGCGGGCGGAAGCACAACCGCCGTGCTGGCGGATGCAAAAAGCACCAGTTACCGCCGGCACGCAGCAGTCCACACGCCCGCCCAATTACGATGCGAAAAGCAGGCCAAACACCGCCGGCAAGCCAGCTACACCGTCCGCCATCAAAGTGCGCCCGTACATGTAGCGGCGCAGCCTAACTGACACACACCGTCCGGACGAAACACGTCCCGCCCGGCGCATAAATTACGATGCCGCAAACAAACGGCTCCCACGGCCAAGAGATACCGTACGACAAACCGAAGCGGTAACACGGACGCCGAGCACGGACAACGAAAGCGGCTCCCCGAGCATGAATCCAGCACTGCAGGCCGTCCCCATGCTCCTGCTGATGCACCACCAAGGACGCAACGTACCGCGGAGATGCAGGTAGGCACACACACAACAAGTGCACGCAAACAGCGCACACAGTGCAAGGGCGGAAAAGCGGACAACCCCCCACCAGCGCGTGTACACAACACATCCACCATCGCATCCACATATGACACACAGGCCAAATCGTAACATCGCAGAACACATGTGTACACACCACCTGGGACTAGGAACCAACCACCCCGTCACGGCCCCAAAGCGCCGATGGCGCCGCCACACATGCGCACAACGCAGAGGCCAACCGCAGCGCCATGCATGCGTCGCACACAGACACAGGGACACAACCAAGCAGCACACATATCAGCCCCACCCCGAACGCACATGACACGTGACAGGCCGGCCACAGACATGTCCCCAACGCCCAATTCACGGACAACACCCAACGCCACACAACCGACGCACACATGTCAGTGAAGACACGCAACAGCAGGACACACCCCAGTGTAACAAACATGGCGTAGCACACAGCGGCGGCAACACCAACTAGGAGAAGCAGGGCCCCTTCGGGAAGAGGAACGCCAGTACCACACAGAAACACCCATACCACCCTGCACATATGAACAAGACATATAAAACGGAACACCAAAGAGCCCGGGGACCGACAACAGGTGGCCCAAGAATAACATTCACACACAAGGCCCAACGCAGAGCGGAAAGGCAGCCTGCCGCCCACACAAGGGAGAGCAGACAGCACTGAATGACCTTCCATTCCAACTCCGAAACCACAGCCCTACGACAGAAGCCGGTGAATACAGCCATTGTCCAAGAATAGACCAACACAGGCATGCCGAGGAGACCGACCACAGGGCAGATAGCGCATATCACAGAAGCACACAACGGACGGGGAAGAAAGAAGAAAACACTCCCCCATGTCGGCCACATGCAAGTTAATTGGAAGGAGTCACACAGCACTGACCTTGAACTGTCTGAGAAGCATGTGGGAAGAGGGCCCGTGTCCTCCAAACAAGCCAACAGAACACAAGTCCTGTCTCCCTACGACTACACAGAGCTCACAGCAACCCCGGAGCGTGCACATTGCAGACTGCACACACAGCCGGAGCACGCCACCTCAACGAACCGCTGCGAAATGGCAACCGCAACACACCTACCCAACTACGCCGAACAGCTCAAGCTGTACAAAACCAACCTGTGCCATACATTGGGATGCGATCTCCTGTCCCTGCTGAACGTAAGTTACCGACTGACTTACCGCATCACATTGTTCAGCTGCGTCATGCCCGTCTTCTACTGTCGGAGGTGTCCCTACCAGCATCCCGTCGAGATATGCCTCTCCAACCCGGCATGTCTGAAGGCGGACCTGCTACCACTACTCCTCCCTCTGGACGCACACGACAGGGCCTGCTCTGCCTATGGGGGCATGGCGTATGTGGCCAACATCGCACCCGCACTGAAATGGGACCACTGTGCCTCCACACGACGGATCATCGAGAACAGCTACATCGAATGTCACCCAGCATGCCCCATCATGGTCCTCCAAGGGACAACTTACGAACAACACCTTGACAGCCACCATCCGCTACATTGGCTGGCAAACATGTACACCACCAATGACATGGAAGCCCTGCTGGACGGCATCGCATACCTGACAACCTGTAAATACGTCGGACCACAACGCAGGTTCCCCGAGTGACCTATGATGTCCAACCCCGCACCCATGCTTAGCTTCCGCACGGACTGGCCAGTCACCACCACAACAGCCATACCAAACGACCGGCAACTGTAACCACACCATCAACGACATCGCCATGACATCGGATATGACCGGGACATGCACACTGTTCCCCATCACATCCAGGAACACCGCATGCATCGTGGGAGGCAGTGGCATGGGCTCTGTGTATCGCACCCACATGGACGGAACTGCACGAACAACCAGGACACGACATGGATCCAGCGCCCATGGACACACACACCGCTCAGTGGACATGAATAGGTCGCCTGGAGTCTGTGGGTGCTGCACCCCTCCCACCCCCGCCCCGGGAATCCCA